>BSBM01001196.1:6475000-7075000 GCA_027924585.1 Larix kaempferi
ATGGGTTCACTTTGTGTGATTGGCAGGATGCCGCAGGTTCTCTGGAGAGAGCGGGAGATCCCTGATGAGACCATGGGTTTCATCCGAGAGAATCGCCATGTGCGATCTGTGCTGGGATTGTGCGGACTATTGAAGTTCGCACAGATACCTATGATACGGACAGCAACATTGTTGCTGAACCGTCTGATCAGCTTCTGGGAGCCGGACATACAGGCTTTCCGGGTACAGGGTGAGAGGGTGGACCTCACCCTGACCGATGTGTATTTTCTGACGGGGTTGCCTTGCCTGGGCAGGGTGGCAGACACACAGCCGCGGGTTGCCGCGGACGTTGACATGGAGGACATGTTGGAGAGGTACTGCGGTCCGGACGCGAGGGTGCATAGGAATGCACTCCTGGTGAGGGACTTACAGGAGCCGGCCGTGCAGGCCATGGCGGCGTGTGTGGTGCGGGTATTGGGTTCCCAGGCACCTGAGAAGGTGTCTGGGGGTCAGATGCAGATGGTTGAGCGCGTACTGGATGGGGTGTACTACGCGTGGGGCCAGATGTTCCTGACCTGCGTTCAGCGACAGCTGACGGCAGCGAAGGAAGATGGCAAGGGATTTTGCTTTGGGTCCTTCTTATGTGCCTTCTTTATGGAGAGGGTACCTACACTGCGGCCACGGGTGCCGATCAGGCCAGGAGGGATGAGGGAGCCGAGGATGGTCCGTTGGGGCGAGATGATGCGCCGCCGTGGTGGCGGCGACGTGGGCAGGTACTTCACGCAGGAGTTGTACTTGCAGTGGCTCCAGATACCACTGACACTGGACGACTTCCCATATCGGGACATGGACTTCACGGGAGATCCGGAGGCGCCACGAGCGCCAGGACAGGCATGGGGTCCCGACGGTACGTAAGTGTTTTTATTGCATATTATGTATGTCAAATTATGTATATGATAGTAGATAGATATATTGTGACTGACATATGGGTGATCGTGCAGATGTGGGCCCGAGGCCACCTCCAGGACATGTGGCACAGAGAGGTATTGTGGCCGTGCCAGCTTTGCCTGGACAAGGAGAGGTGCGGCGCCGGGATCCGGAGGTGACCCTAGAGTCGGTACGGGAGCTACTAGATCGGTTGTTGATAGGAGTGACCGATGAGGGATGGCGGGATGTCGATCCTGATGTGGTACGGGATTGCATGGGGGCACCCCGAGAGTTCAGATCCATCGCGATACGGGTGGCGATCTTGGTGGACCGGGTCCGGGCACAGGAGGCCGGAGGAGAGGAGGACTTGCCGGAGGAGGAGCGAGGGGAGGACTCAGAGGCAGCCGATGCAGGTAGTGATGCAGGCAGTGATGCAGGATACGACTCTCATTAGGGAGTGCAGGGGACTCCCCCCGGAGTTTTGTAGCTGCGGCATGTATTTTGATGAGGCTTTAGGGATGTATAGCCATTTTTTGTATAGCTGAGTACAGGGGTACTCAGGACATGTATAGCACTGAACATGTATATTTTTTGATATATATATATATATGCATGTGGATGCACCTTTTTGTATGATGTTGTTTTATTTGTACGCATGTGGATGCACTTTATATGTTTACATTGCACGTGGATGCAAGTAGGTTAGGATGTTTAGGCACGTGGATGCCCCTTGTGTATTTTATGTGATGCAATATGATATATGTATGTTTAGGCACGTGGATGCCCCTATGGATATGCATGTGGTTTATGTACATGGATGCAAAGGTGGATGCGATGCAATCTTTTTGGGTTTTTATATATATTTGGATGAGATGCTATGTAATGATGATGTATGATGTTACATGGTGTGATTGATATGCCAATCTAGGATTGTGTTGGCCATTTGGTCTGCGACACTATTTTGGGCTCTGGGGACATGTGTGAATGTGATGGATTCAAATTGTCGACTGAGTTATTTTGTGGGCAGGAATTTTCTAAAAAGGCAGGGATCACGCACCTGGTAGCAGTTGTTGAGCTGGGAGACAAGTAGCTGGGAGTCAAGGAACACATGAAGGTGACATATGCCCATTTGGAGGGCGGCAGTCAATAGACCGGTCACAGCGTCATACTCCGCCTGGTTATTGGTAGCAGCGCCTATACATATCCCGTCAAGGTGAATCATTTCGTTGGAAGGGGAGTACAAAACCCATGCTGCAGAAGCCAAGTTGGGAGACCAGCGGCTTGCGCCATCAGCGAAGCCAGTGTAACAAAGTGGAAGGTGGTCCATCTGTAATCATGCAGAAAGGATGAATGTAAGATGATGGTAAAAAAGTGAAAAACAAAAAGAGAGCAAACTGTACAATGCGGACCGACATGGGGCCGCGAGTTATTCTATGGATAGAGACTCCTTAGGATGCAACCCATCATGGGGGTTGCGTAAAGGAAGGTCGTCAGAGTTGGTTTCAGTACGAACATAGAGTTCCTCTGGACGTGTGTCTATGTGATGTTTGAGAATGGCGGGGTCGAACCCAGGCATTCCGTTAGAGGGCCAAGCAAAGACATCACGGAACTCTTGGAAGAGTTTTGTATAATCCTCAATCTCCCGCTCGCTGCAGGAGGCTCCTAAAGTGATGAGTTCAGAGACATATCCTGGGAACTTTGAGGGAGGAAGAGGGTGTTGTTTCTGACGAACGGGGGGTACATCAGGCCATGTGTCAATGTGGTGCTCTATAATGGCGGGGTCAAGACCAGGCATTTCGGTATAGGACCAGGCAAAGACATCACGGAATTCTTTGAAAAGGTTTGTGTAGTCCTCAATCTCTTGTTGACTGCAGAATGCTCCTAAAGTGATGAGTTCAGGGGCACGTCCTGGGGCAGCGATATCAACTTGGATGATAGGTGAGATGTTGGCCATGTTACCTTCCTCGAAGGTATCAGGAGCAGGAATAGGGTCCTTGAACCAGTCGACCTTGGTGGGGAGGAAGTCTTTGGATTCAACCGCGTATTGGGTAGCGGAGCTAGAGGAAGACGCTTCTGGGATGAAATAGGAACGATGATGCATATCATCCCAGGGATAATCCGGGGCAGTAAGGGCCTCAAGAATCTCCTCATCGGTACGGAAAGTTTGCGTCGTCAAATCGGTTGACGAGGGGGTAGTGGTGGAAGAGATCATATAGATGGTATTAACCTCTCCGGAAGGTGAAGAGTCTGGGGGGTATATCTCCTCAATGGTAGGTGGTGCCGTCTCAAGATCCAGATTGTTCATCTCATAGAGAGCCGCTCTGTAATCTGGGAGATCGGGACAATGATGTGAATAATGCCCGTAAATACCGCATATGGCGCAGGAGTGGTTGGTACGTAGGGACTTATCTTTAGGCTTGGGAGCGGGGTTTAGTTCGACAGTGGGGATGTTAGGGTCATCGTCGAGCATCTGCATGTGCTTCTGCAATGCTGGTAACTGTGGGCATTGGTGGGTTGCATGGCCTAACTCGTCGCACAGCGAGCATTTGGGAGGAGCGCGAAAGACTGGAGGGTTTTTTACTGTCTTTGGAGGTGGTACAGCAGTGTAAGGTTGTGGTCCTCTGTCCCCAGTGGGTCTGGGAGTAGGAGAGGGTGTCGTGGAGGATGAAGGGGTAGAGACACCAGGAGGTGGCTGAGAGGTAGTAGCCATGGGTTGCACCGGTTGGAGGACGACATCTGGTGTCGGCGGGCGAACGGGAGGCGAAAGATACCAGACAGGTAATCCCAAGGTTAACCCCGGGAGGCTAAGGGTAGCCATAACCGGGGCGCTTACTACTCCTGATGGAGGGACTAGAAAGGGGATGGTATGGATCGGTGTAACACCAATGTGGCTAGGTACCAATGGTGGTTTTGGCAACAAGGGTGGTTGATTATTAGTTGGTAGGTTGTCATGGGACAAGGTACATAAGTCAGACATTTCGGGCGTAGATGACGGCGGAGGAATGGATTGAAAGGTGGAGGTCATCGGCGCGTCTGAGTAGACTCCAGGCCCCGTAGAGGAAACAAACAAGGTGGTGGCAGGAGAAACAGGTTGTTCAAACATGGGGAGAACATTTTCCGGTGCCGCGGGAGCACTGGGATCATAGTAGGTGAGCTGGTCAATCTTAACCACGCGTCCGTCATGGGGGAACATCATGGTGCGAAAGACAGAAGAGGCAACCGCCCGCATGGCATACATGTAGCTGCGGCCAAGTAAAAGGTTATAATCCAATTGGGCATTGATTACCTCAATGTCAATGAGTACAGTTTTGCCACCTAACTGGACGGGGACATTGGCTAGGAGGCCTTGGGGCTGAGCCGAACGACCGTCGTAGGCGCAATATGCAGTGGTGGACTGCTGGAGAGGAGGGGATCCTAGCTTCTGCCATACAAATGTAGACATAACGCATGTGGAGGCACCCTCATCGATGATGCACCGATGGATGACAAGATTCCTAACGGAGACAGTAACTTGGAATGCTAAGCTGGAAGGTAGGCGTGGTTCAGACTGGTCTAAATCAAATGCCATCAAATGCGAATCGGTTGGGTCAATCCCCCCAATGGCGGAAAGTAAAGTCTTGCGCTGGGAAGGGCAGTTCTTCAGGACTTCTAACGCAGACATGGCTGCGCGAGATTGGGCTAGGTCGTCTACGATGTTGTAGTTTGACGCAGCACGCGCATTAGGGTTATTGTTGATTCGGCGAAGTGGGAAACGAGGTGCTTTCGCAGCGCCGTCTATGGGAGGTGGAGGTATACGTAACGCCTGATCGGTGGGATGGGCGTTAGTAGGTTTATCCATGGGAGTGGCTTCATAGGTGGAGCCATATTGGTTCCGACGGGTCTGTAGGTTGACGTCAGCAGATGACATCATCAGCAAGTGGTGGGTACCTGAGTCAAACATGGGTTGATCAGGAGCGGCGTATGTGATTTGTTGTTGTTGGGGTTGCGCGTTAGCTTGAGGGGCCAACGGCTGAGTGTTCATCACGCCTTGGGTTGGTAAGGGATTTTGCAGCACCAAAGGGGGTTGTTGAGGTTGGGGAGGGTTGGGCGGCGCTTGGGGAGCCGCATGCCCTTGACGATGGGCCTCGTCAACCCAAAGTTGCCGAGCTCGCTCTAAGTGTGGACAAGCGTGTGTGTAATGGCCATAGACCCCACAAATAGAACAAGGGTGGTTCGTTCGCAGATTGGGGTTTTTAGCCTGCTTGGGCGGGCGATCAGGGTTTTGATTAGCGGGGGCCGCGTTGTTGTTGTCGGGGGGATTAGCTGGTTGACCAGCTTGGTCTGCAGGTTGGTTGTTCCCCCGATTACGGCCCTTGCCGCGGTTCTGTTGGCCCTGGTTGCGTTGGTTATTTTGGTTTTGCTGCGGGTTTTGTTGGGCGTAAACTTGCCCTTGGGCAGCAGGGGGATTCTGAGGTTGCGCAGGTGCGGGAGCAGGCTGCGGTGGATGGTATGCAGGTTGAGGCTGAGCAGGTGCAGCAACTTGAGGAGGTTGCTGATATGGCTGCGGAGCGGGTTGTGGGTGTGCCGCAGGGGCTGCCTGGGGAGGATAATAAGCGGGTTGGGCTTGTGAAGGCGCAGGGGCTGGGGCATCCTGCGGATGGTAGTAAGACTGAGGTGCGACTGGGGGAGCATAAGCAGGAGTCGCATAACCGAAGCATTGAGGTGGACATGAGGGTCCATGGGAATGGTGGTGTGTCATGGGAGCATATGAGTTGGTTGCTCCAGATTGTGAGGTAGCCCGCGACAGGTCGGGGCCAGGGGTAGGTCGTGCTATAGAAAATGGTTGAGGATGCGAAGAAACACGACCGATGATGCCGTCTGCAGCATGGGATGCCCCCGGCGCATCGTGCTGGGAGGACTCGCCGCGAGGGGTGTCAGGTATAATGGTATAAAGGTAACCCGACTGGGCATAAATGAGGTCGAACTGCTGTGCCTTAAGGATGGCCTCTTCTTCAGACTGGGGTCTTTCTGAAGCTACATCCTTAGCAATAACAGGAAGCAGGGACTTGAGGAACCAATCGAGGAAGATACGGTCGTCTAGTTTAATCTTGCATAAGCTACGGCGTCGATGCCACTCATGGATGTGGTCCGTGATATGGGTAGCCGTGTTTTGTCTACAAGAGAGAAGGATCTCAACGCCCGCGTCATAGCGGACAGGCAACTGGAAGAACTGCAGGAAGGTCGAGGCCAGGGAAGCAAAGGTGGCGTGGGTCCCATGAGGCTGCTCAATATACCACTTGGCTGCAGAACCAGTGAAGGTGCGCTGTAAGAGACGGAGGCGAACAGAGTCATCCACGATGGAGTTAGAAGAACACCATAGGTGGAAAGACATGATATGGTTTTGTGGGTCCTCACCGGCCTTGCCCTCGAACTTAGGGATGTCCGAGGGGAGCTTGGTAGGCATATGAGGCCACGTAGGGTCGTGTCGAATAGGATCGTTGGTCAGTCTGGCCAGGTCAGGTAGGTTGAGGCTAGCCATGAATGGCAAACTAGAAGAAGGATGTGACACATTAGTGCTTTGGACCAAGTTGGGGCCAGTGCCCCCAAGTGGAGGGACAAGATTTAGGGTGGTGCCCCCAAGTGGGGGAACTGAGGTAGTGGAGGATGGTCCAGCACCACCATGGGTAGTGTGAGCCACTGATGTAGTGGGGATAGGTATTCCCACTGCGGGAATAGGTACTGTAAGGGGAACAGTAGTTGAGGGTCCCATGGAGGGCATACCCAAAACCGGTGTAGTAACTAGTGTAGTGGTGGATGTGCCACCAATGGTCCCTATGACAAACGGAGTGGAAGTCGTGCCAGCCATGGGGCTAGTAGGGGCAGTGTAAATAGGGTTCTCAGACTCTTCGTCAGAATCCGAGGTAAAGTAAGGGGCGTCACTATGTGGTGACGGAGTCCTACGTCGCTGACGAGTGGAGTCAAGTGACAAGGCTCTAGATCTATGATGAATGGTATCAACAGATGATGATCGGAATCTGTGACGGGTGGTGTCAAGAGAACCGTGCTGTGGGGGCTCGCCCCTGAGGCGCCGAGAATGTCTCGGGGACTCAATGGTGACAGATGGTGTCAAATCTCTGTGGGTTGAGGTGAGTATAAAAACAGCTCAAAAAATCCTAATGCAACCGAGTGTGCAGAAGGAGAGCTAAAAAGCAAGGCACTCAGGCCAACAACCAACTCAAAACACCCACTGCAACAGCTGTGCTACAATAGGTGGAGTAACAACAAAGATGGTCAGAATACCAACAAGCAGCAGGTTTCCTAAAAAGAAAAAATGGTGGACTCACTAGACCAAAGGGAGGTAAAGGAGCATCCAAACACCTAACTAAAAGTATTCTGACTCAACGAAACATATCCTCTGCAAGGTGATGAAATCCAAGTCAGACAATATGAGTAGGAAAGCCAAGTGGCTATGATATCCCCCTACCGGGAGGGACACCGGGTAGTCAATCCTAGAAGAATGGCAACTAAGATACCCCGTTCATGACACGTCCAGAAAGGTGAATCTGCCGTTTAGTTCGTTGACCGCAATACCCCTATACAGGGATATCCCGCGAACCGCAAAAGGTAGCCCTTCGGTTACTGAATGGAGTGCGGTATTCCACTCAGGCCTCCGGAACCAGTCTCCCGACTTCAACCCTCCTAAGGGAGAGGCCCTCTAACAAACTGGTCGTGACCGTGCCAAAAAGTACTAGGGGATTTTGGTTCCCTATTTGGACAACAACTATGTCTCAAGTGAAAGTGACCGAGGGGTGTTATTGGAAGCCTATCCCCCCGACCCTACCTAACTACAATGATTCTTTTGTGTTCCCCAAGTGGGGTTAGAATGTTGGTTCAATTAAGTACTTTTTAAGGCTCACTTGATTTATGTGACAGAGTGTGTGCGCGTGAGGTGATGAACCCAAAGAATAGAAGTGCCACAAGGGGGGCAACTTCCAACTATCAATAATGCTGAAATTGAAAGTTTAACTTGCAAAATTTTCTGAATTGAAAAATACTGAAATTTTAAAAGAATTCTGTGAAGGGAACATAAATTATGTTGCAGAAAGCCTGTAAGGAAGTGAGGCTGCAGGTAGGACAGAGGGCTGTTCAGATGCAGAAAATATTGCAGCAAAAAGGGGCTGGGCTCAAAACAGGAAAAGAGCAGAAATCAGACTGCGGGTTTGTGGCGAAACAGAACAGGCAGACCGCGGGTTTGAGGGAAACAGTGGCGGTCAGGTCGTGGCTTTCGGGCCAACAGACGCAGTCGGGACGCAGAAAATAGGGAAAAAGACGCAGTCGGGTCGCGGCAAAAGGGCTAACAGACGCAGTCGGGACGCACGAAAGAGGCAGAAAGCCGCCTTCGGGACGCGGGAAAATGGCCGACAGGCGCAGTCAGATCGCGTCAAACAGGCTGATTAGCCACGGTCGGATCGCAGGTAACAGACTTGAATCCGCCGGCGGGGCGTCGGAAGCAGTCTGAGAGCCGCGGTCGGATCGCAGGTAAAGGCCGGAAAGGCGCGGTCGGGACGCGACTGCAGAGAGAAAAGACGCGGTATGCGGCGGCAGAAAGGGACAGCCGAAAGTAAAAAATTCGAAACGGAAACCAGAAATTCAAAATCTAGGGGAGTCGCCAAAACTGTAGCTAGGGTTTTACTCCTAGCTTGTGCAAATGAGCACCTACTAAGGAGAATGGACTCCTTAGTAGCAGTTCAGTAAATGTAAATAATTAAGCTAAAACAACAATTAAATTATTTCTAAAAGATGCATGAAACATAAACATCAAATTGAAATAATGGCTTTTTGTATTGATATTACCTTCAATGAGAAGGTTTGATGAAGCCCTTTGCAGTGTCCAAGAGGATGCTCCAAGCTTCAAGATGCTCCTTCTCCTTCTCCAATGATGGGAATGGGCCAAAAGTGGCTCTCAAGGTGAAAGTAGTTCAATGGTGAACTAGGGTTTCGAGAGAGATTTTGGCAGAGTAAGGGTGCTTGTGATTGTGGATATGGAATAAGGGATCTCCATCACCTATTTATAGTTTTTTGGTGGTGGAGTGCTGACCCATGGTTTTAGGAAACACATGGTTTTGTGCAGCTGTATAGGGTTTTTTCCTCCTTTTCCTCATTATTTTATATTTTTTATTCCCTTTTTAGGAGATTTTTGCTATTTTTAGAGGAAAAAGGGGGGTTTTTAGCCTTTTTTAGGCTATTTTGGTGGTTTTGTGGCCTTTTGGAGGCATTTTAGGCCTTTTGGAGGCTTTTTAATAGGATGTTTTGGGATTTTAAGGGAAATATGGTAGGAAAATGGACAAATGAGCCATATAATGTGGTAGATGAGGTAGTGAGCACTTTTTGGGTGTTAACATATATAGATATATATATTTAATAATCATACCATGAGAGCCATAGCTCGAAACATTATGTATTTCAAGTGATATTTAAATTCAAGGAAGAGATTCGAGCCATTTTCCCATAGCATTTGCATAGTGATTTTGGAATGATAGTGTACCTGTTTTATATCATAGTTTGTTGATTTATTTATCATTTTATGAGATGAATATGAATTTACCTTGATGTCCCAAATTATGTTTTCATACCTATGAAGTGTTACTATGGTTTATGAAGAAATTCGAGACTCCTTGCCCACCAATTTCACCTCAAAAACTAGACTCTAGAAGCTGATGTTCATTAGGATGCCTATTCGACCCTAAAACCAAATCTAATGCTTCACATATATTTTTCCTAATACCCTATAACATATCCAAGTATCATACCAATCATTAGTGAAGGTTGTACAATGTTTGGAATAACATCTAATGGCAGACCTAGGGCGGATCTCCACTTCTCAAATTAACTAGTCTTGTTCTGAAACTTCTTCCCATGCAATTTGCAGACCATGGATAGGTATATCAGTTGTTTGCATGTATTAAATTTGTGTTAATATTTCCTATTCCCCATCAATATATTCCTCCCCAAATTCAAAATCATTTGGAGGTGTTTGGAACCAGTTGTAAACAAAACCCTAGAGTCAAAACAAGGAATCCAAGGACTTTCCTTTGAAGGGACATTACATTGGATCTGGATCTGAATCTTCTTGAAATTTATTCTCAAAATAAAGATCTTGATCCTCATATTCATTAGAATATATATCACTCTAATCTTCATCATATGCCAATGGGGTAGGCATAGAGTATGGCAAAAAATGGGAGAATTCATATGCCTTGGAGTCATGGTTTGCAAAACCTTTCACTATGAACCTGTGTAGAGATCTATGCAATATCAATTGTGTCACGACCAAATACCACTTTCTTCGGTGAACCTGTGTGAGTCATCTGAAAAAAAAAAAAAAAATAAAAAAAAAAAAAAAAATAAAAAAAAAAAAAAAAAAAAAAAAAAAAAAAAAAAAAAAAATTGCTGACAAAGAAGGCACAAATAGAAATATTTTGATCTTTCCATGCTCCAGATGTATTGTGCCCTTCCCTTCAACAGAGATCTGAGAGTTATCTCCCATGTGAATAATCGGACCATATTTGATATCTAGAGAAGAAAAATGATTCTCTGGAGGAAACCATGTGGTTGGAGGCTCCTGAATATATGAGGATGGATTGTTATTTTGAAAATCCATCCTTCAGTGCATGGCATCTCTCATGACTATCAGACTCAATTCCAGAATCAGTCTCTCTTGCACCTTCTAGGAGGGCAATGTTTTGTTGTTCAAGAATCTTGGTCATCTGATCTATCTTCTTTTGCATGCAAGATCTCTCTAGGTGGTTTCCTTTCTTTCAATAAGAACACTTGGAATTTTCAAATCCCTTTTGTTTGTCCTTCTTGGAGTTGGAGGCTCCTAATTCCGATGGACTTGACTTGGCATTCTGCTTGGGTTCAGATTGCCTCATCTCCTTTCCCTTGTGCTTCCCCTTTCCATTCACACTTTTTTCTTCTCCAAACACAAGATATTGATCTTTGGAGGCCTTCAAGGCATCCATATGGATCAATTTGTCATGTTCTTGGATGAGAGATTTAGTGAAAACATATAAGGATGGCATCTTCCAACCAGGAATTGACATTCACCCTGAATGGAAGGTAGAGACAAAGATGGAGAACTTAAGACCTAGCTTGCTCAAAATGGATAGCACCAAATTCTCATCCTTCTTCTCAATTCCACACTGCTTGCATTGCATGACCAAAGATTTGAATTTGGAAAAGAATTGTTGGATGGTATTGAAATTACTCGGTTGAAGAGAAATCAACTCATTCTCCAGAATATGGCCCCTTAGCTCATCTTGTTTGTCAAAGAGGGTCTCCAAGGGTCTCCAACTTCAACCATACCTCTCTTGGAGTCTTAAATACTTCGAGCTAGAAGAGTATATCTCTGGAAATATGAATACACATGAAATCGAATGCTTCATCCAATCTATTCAGATACTTGGCCTTCTCAACAGCTACTTGAGATTCGACCTCCTTCCCCATTGTTACCCTGTACAGTGACTTGTTGTGTAAGACCATCTGCATATCATCCCTCCAATCAAGGTAATTGAAGGGTGTCAAGATCCTGGGAGATAGAGGAGAGTTCGAATTGTCCATGAGAACTATTGGAGCGAATACAAGGTGAAAATGCTGGTATTGCTGCACTCAAAAAATCTTTGAATAAACTACAAAAAAATATCAATTTTTGGGGGGATAGACTACTACTGAGCACTGCTTTAGTACAGTGGGAACATTTTTCCAGATCCTTCACACCTATATACACCTTAAAGGATTTATCCAATGAATTCAATGCAATGGCACCAGGATTTGCTGTGGAAATCCTGTTAGGATATTTAGACACTTAGGAGTTAGTTAAGATCAACTTGTGTAATATATCTGTTAGGGATAGTGTGTTTCTTTAGTATGCATTTGTAAATACTTAATCCGACGGTCACGATATGTTTCCGACATAGAGTGATCTGACGGCTCAACTTCTCTTAGATCAAACCTAACCTTGATCCGTGGCTTAACACCCGATTGGTCCATGATCTCTATTTAAAGAGCATGGAGGGTCATTGTTTAGTTGATCGATTATGAGAAGCTCATTTGTAACTTTCTTTCTTTGCATAATAAATTGTCCCGTAGAAGCTATTTGGCCGGGGCCGTGGAGTGTTTCCCTCAAGAGGGTTTAAACCACGTCAAAACATCGGTGTGTTGATCTGTGATCTGTTTGTGTGAAGTGGTTGCTCTTGGTGTTCGGTCCTTTGGTAGTACCCTGTGTACCCGAACATGGTATCAGAGCTTTTATGAAGTGCCGCTTCCGGTTATGATCTAGATCTTGAACTGCTGTTGTCGAAACTTGAAAGGGTTTCCAGTTCTGGTATTTCTCTGCATTTCTGGGCTGTGGGAGGTGTTCCGTTGCGTCCGGAGCGTCGTTTCCATTGGGAAATAGTTTTCGTTTGATCGAAAACGATTCCCGGTTGCTCCAGAAACGCGTATTTCATCAGATCTGAAGGTATAATGTTACAGTGACGCATTTTTTTATTTCGTTTTTTGAAAAGAAAAAATCTCATGTTTCATCTTTTTTTTTACTGTTAGATTTTTTTTGGTTTGGATTGTTGCCCTTGAGCGATCTCGGCAAATCAGAAACAGAAAGGGAAAGGGTTTTTCTCGGCTGCGTATGCTCTTTGCCGTGCACCTTGCGCGATCTCGGCAAATCAGAAACAGAGAGAAAACGTATACTTTCCGGGCAAGCTAACAAGATTTAACTCCACAAGTGTGGAAATTTTTTTTTTGTTTCGATTTGTGGTCTGTTTTGCAGGAAAAAGGGCAAGCACGCAAACCGAGCAAGAAGAGTAAAAAAAAAAACAAAAAAAAAACCCTTCCTCATTCCCATATTTTACATACCTTTTAATCTAGCTCACTTGGTTCAAAGTTATTTTATTCCTTAATAGGTCTTGAGTTCAAGTCTTAGGAAGTTACTTTTAAAAGAAAAAGTGCATGCAATTTCTATTTTCAAGTTACTTTATTGTAAAAGTGCATTTCACTTAAATAATAAAAAAATAAAAATACAAGTGAGTCACTTAAGTTTTTTTATTGTTGCACTATTTAAAAGTAATATCATTGTAAAAGTGAAATCACTTATTTTACAAAAGTGGTTCACTTAAAACAACTTTTTTGTAAAGTGATTGTCAAAAGGTTCATTTTGGGAAGAGGGGGGTTCTTTTTTTAGCTGGCCATTCTCTAGCTGCCACGTCACTATTGGGGACATCTTCAACAGTTTCTTTGTTCAAGCATAACTTCATCATACAGAGTCAGTTTTTAATGCCTTTTTTTTTAAACCGCCTATTTTTTCGAGCTCTTCACATCCAGACTATTGGTTTCTGCTTTTACAGCCATTAATTTACAAATATGGCCGCCCCTTGTGATATTCTACTTAATAGTTCCAACTATTTCTCATGGAAATCTCGTATGGAGGATGTTCTACGAAGTAGGGGACTTTTCATAATTACAACAGGGAAAGAAAAAGAGCCCACTGATGATGATAAGAAAATAAAATGGGCAAATAGATGTGATGAAGCTCGTGGATTGATTGGGATGTCAATCTCTACTGATTTGCGATTCCATATATCTGGAATTGATGAACCTAATACTGCTTGGGACAAGTTGGAAACTGTGTTTGGTAAACACAATGAAATTCGAGGTCACCAACTCGAAAATGAGTTGATTTATTTAAATCCAAGTGACTTTTCATGCATTCAAGATTATTTATCTAAGTACAAAACTCTTAAACTCTTATGTGCAGAATGTAAGATTGAGAGGGAAGACAAACAGTGCATTTATCATATTCTTTCCAAACTTGGACCTGCATATTCTGTTTTTGTATCTACATTTTACTCCATGAAAGCATCATTGAATGCAGCTAGCTATCAAGAGCCTAGTCTTGAATCCTTTTGTGATTCCTTGATTAGGGAACAAGATAAATTCATTCATCTTGGAATAATCAACAATGCAGATACATCTGGTAAAGCCTTATTGTCCCAACAGAAAGAAAAGTCCAAGCCTCCTAAGAAACAAAATTTTCGCAATAATAAGTCAAACAAGGGTCCAAAACCCTCTCAGTCAACTCCTTCTTTAAAAAATGACAAAGGATCCAAGCCAAAAGGCAAGAAGACTGAGCATCATTGCAACTATTGCGGGAAAGATAATCATGATGAATCTAAGTGTTTCAAGAAGATGACAGCCTTGGAAGTAGCAATGAAGAAGCACCACATAAGCCTAGATTCATCTTCAGAATCTACCTCTCATGGACATGCACTTTGTGCTTCTGGTTATTCTTATAATGCATCTTCTTCTTCTACTTCAAATGAATGGCTCATTGATTCTGGAGCATCTTATCATATGGATAAGGATCAAGCCATCTTTTCTACTATGCATGAATGTAACACCAAACAAATATTTGTTGGTGATGATAGATCTCTAAGTGTTGTAGGAGCTGGAACAGTTCCAGTAGATAATGGTCATTTTAGTGATGTACTATGTGTTCCAAGAATTTCCTGCAATTTGTTATCAGTCTATCAGATCACTCATTCTGGTGAAGGTAAAACTGTGACCTTTACACCTCACCAAGTTGTAATTAAGGATTTTAAAGATCCTCAACAGGTCCTAGCTACCGGAATTGTTGATGATATTACCAGGTTGTACAAGTTTAACAACTTTGGGTCATCACCTTTCCCTTCAGTTTTTGTTGCTCATAGTGATAACTTGAGCAAACTTTGGCATGAGCGATTTGGTCACTTAAATTATCGCTCATTGCAACAACTATGTAAAGAAAATATGGTGACAGGTCTTCCGATGGTATCTTGCAGAGATGGTGTTTGCTCCGGTTGTGTACTCGGAAAACATCATCGGGACAGTTTTGACAAACGTGCCTCTTGGCACGCCTCGGTTCCCTTGGAGCTTGTGCATAGTGACTTGTGTGGTCCTCTTCCATCTGCTTCCTTTTCTGGTTTCAAATATTTCTTAACTTTCATTGATGATTACACCAGACGCACTTGGGTTTATTTCCTAAAACTTAAGAGCGAAGTATTTAACATGTTCTTGGCCTACAAGGCCCTTGTTGAAAAACAATCTGGTCATCAAATTATTAAGTTAAGATCTGACAATGGAGGAGAATATGTTAACAAACAGTTCACTACTTTCTGCAATGAACAAGGAATCCAACAACAGCACACTGTTCCATATACACCACAACAAAATGGTGTAGCTGAGCGGAAGAACCGCACTTTAAAAGAAATGGCTAATTGTATGATCCAATCTAAGGGACTAAGTCTTCAATTTTGGGCTGAAGCCATAAATTGTGCAAATTACATAGTTAATTGCACCCCCACAAAAGCATTACAAGGTATAACACCGGAAGAAGCATGGAGTAAAATTAAACCTGATGTAAGTCACTTTCGTGTGTTTGGTAGTGAAGCATGGGCTCACATTCCGGATGAAAAACGGAAAGCATTGCATCCTAAAAGTGAAAAGTGCATATTTGTTGGATATTCTGAAGATGTAAAAGGTTATAGACTTCTTCAACCACATTCTCATGCTATAATCATTAGAAGAGATGTTAAATTTGATGAAAATATCTTGGCCTGCGAGCCTAACTCGACGATTGTGCCATCTTTGGCCTGCGAGCCTGATTCGACGTTTGTGCCTTCTTCTTCTTCTTCCAACATCCTTGACAGGTTTCCAACTCCAGTTTCTGATGATGACAGTGAGGATGAAAATCCACCTCCGCCTTCTCATGTTCCTCCAGTTGCACCAGCACAAGTACTTCCTCTATGGGTCCATTCAACATGTGAAGCCGCTGGTGATCTTGCCGGTGATCCTAGAGATCAACGTCGAACACGTTCTCAGTTTCAGCGAGCCTCTTCTCTTTTGGCTCAAGTTTTCGAGAATCATGATCCAGAAACTTTTGCAGAAGCTTCAGGGAATCCAGATTGGGATGCAGCCATGGATGAAGAATATCGTTCCTTAATGGCGAACGATACTTGGGATCTTGTACCTCTTCCAAAAGGAAGAAAACTTGTCAGATGTAAATGGGTCTACAGAACTAAGTATGCATTAGATGGAAGTGTTGAAAGACTTAAGGCAAGGTTAGTTGCCAAAGGTTTTTCCCAAGTTGAAGGGATTGACTACAATGAAACCTTTGCTCTCGTCACAAAAATGAACTCCATCCGCCTTGTTCTTTCCCTTGCAGCCTTACACAACTGGGAAGTCCATCAAATGGATGTCAAGTCTGCCTTCTTACATGGTGATTTACAGGAGGAAATTGACATGGAACAACCTCCTGGCTATGTTTAGAATAACTCTAGCCTTGTCTGTCGCCTTAAGAAATCCTTATATGGCCTTAAGCAAGCTCCTAGAGCTTGGTATGCCAAAATGGATAACTTTCTCTTTGACACTGGTTTTTCTAGATGCCATTCTGACCCCAATGTCTATACCAAGAAAGTAGGAAACCATCTCATCATACTTGTTCTATATGTTGATGACCTTATTCTTACTGGTAGTGACCCTAAGCTTATAACCCATGTGAAATCCAGTCTTAAACAAAATTTTGAAATGTCAGACTTAGGACATTTACATTATTTTCTTGGTCTCCAAGTCCTACAAACCAAAGAAGGAATCTTTCTTTCTCAGTCTAAGTATGCTTGTGACCTTCTTCGTCGCTTTCACATGGAAGATTGTACACTAGCCCCTTCTCCCTTCCAGTCTGGAGTCAAAATTTCTGCCACTTGTACTTCACCTGAAGTCGATGCCACCTTGTATCGTCAGCTTGTTGGTAGTCTCTTATACTTGACTCATTCCCGTCCTGACCTTTCCTTTGCCGTTGGTCAAGTTGCCCGTTATATGCAGACACCTCATGAAAGTCACTGGAAAGCAGCTAAAAGAATACTTCGATATATTCGAGGTACAGTTCAGTTTGGGATTCATTATAGTACAGGGGGGAAACCTTTGTTGGTTGGTTTCACTGATTCAGATTAGGCCGGCGATCCTGATGATCGAAAGTCTACTGCAGGTTATGTTTTCAGTCTGGGATCTGGACCTATTACTTGGGCTTGTAAGAAACAACAAGCTCTTGCTCTTTCTTCAGCAGAGGCAGAATATCGAGCAGCAGTTAATGCCAGTCAGGAAGCTTTATGGCTTCGACAGATCCTTTCAGAGTTTGGATTCGAGCAGCAGCAGCCTACTCCACTTTGGTGCGACAATCAAAGTGCCATCAAGCTTGCCAAAGATCCAGTTCTACATCAACGCAGCAAACACATTGAGCTACATATGCACTTCATCAGAAATCTTGTTCATGATCGTGTTCTTGAAGTGCTCTTTTTCCCTACAGATGATCAAGTTGCAGACATCTTCACCAAGTCTCTTACAGAAGCGAAGTTTTCTAAACTTCGATCTATGTTAGGAGTTCAGGAACTTGTCATTAAGGGGGGATAGGCTCTAATGCCTCCTTCCTTCTCCTAATAGTGTCACTTTTGTAAATCCTTCAATCCTATCCCAAGTTGTTCTTAAGGGGGGATGTTAGGATATTTAGACACTTAGGAGTTAGTTAAGATCAACTTGTGTAATATATCCGTTAGGGATAGTGTGTTTCTTTAGTATGCATTAGTATGCATTTGTAAATACTTAATCCGACGGTCACGATATGTTTCCGACATAGAGTGATCCGATGGCTCAACTTCTCTTAGATCAAACCTAACCTTGATCCGTGGCTTAACACCCGATTGGTCCATGATCTCTATTTAAAGAGCATGGAGGGTCATTGTTTAGTTGATCGATTATGAGAAGCTCATTTGTAACTTTCTTTCTTTGCATAATAAATTGTCCCGTAGAAGCTATTTGGCCGGGGCCGTGGAGTGTTTCCCTCAAGAGGGTTTAAACCACGTCAAAACATCGGTGTGTTGATATGTGATCTGTTTGTGTGAAGTGGTTGCTCTTGGTGTTCGGTCCTTTGGTAGTACCCTGTGTATCCGAACAAATCCATAGGCTTTTGGTGCACTACTGAAAGCAGCTGCTCAACCTACGCTCAAATGGATATGATACCATGTGAAATTCTAAATCATAGCAGATCTAAAAGCTGAGTATACCTCACAGAGAAAGAATGAGCAGAAAAGATGAATTAGAGTGAAAAATGCAGTAAAAATGAACAGACAATTAATCATGCATGAGAACTCGGATAGGAGCAGAATAATGTCACATGATCCAATAATCATTATAATGAACAATGATGTTACAATGGAGAGAATTCGAACCACATAGGATAATTCGAGTCTCAGTTGTTCTAGCATAGGAATTGTCCCCACTAAAGTGCTGCAGAAGACTCAAACTCAACCAAATTGATCCTAAACTTAGTTAACTAAAGACACAATCAGTTAACTGACCAAGGAGGGCACATTAGTGAGTTTTTCAAACAATCAGAAAAGGGTGCATGAGGCCACAATCAGTGGCATTCGTAGCTCTAACCCCCCACAAGGGTCAACTAACTCAGGTGAACTGACCTAGAACACTGAGTAGGTTCCTAAAAAATAGGGAAATGACTAAAGTGGTTATAAAATGATGCATGCAGGGCTCAGAAGGTGGTAGATGGATCCTGGATGACATTTTCACACCACTAGGGGGGAAATGACATCAGCAGCTACTAGGAAAATGAAATAATGTTAGGTAGGACAAGGATGGAGTATTAAAATATCCTAACATAAATTTGGTGTTGGGAATACAACTTCCAACTTACAAATGTATGTTTATTGACCTAGAATGCAATAAGATGTAGCTCAGTTTATCAGAAGATGCATACTTTGTTGTACAAGCAAGCCTAGTAGTAGTAAGAAAGGTATATACCATCCCTTACTTGTACCTACTAGTCCATGGGAGAGCATATCAATGGATTTTGTAGGTGGTTTTCCAAGCACAATGAAGGGATATGGATTTCTATTTGCGATACTTAATAGGTTTAGCAAGATGTGCATTCTCAGGACTTGTACAAAGACCATCAAAGGACACGAAGAAACAAACTTGTTGTTTGAAAAGGCATGGGTTCACTTTGGGATACCAAGAAGCATCATCTCATATATAGATACCACATTTCTCAGTGCCTTTTGGAATACACTTTGGGAGAAGGTGGACACTAAGCTGAAGAGGTATACAAATTTCCATCCACAAACAAATAGGCAAACAAAAGTGGTGAACAAGACATTCGTTCATCTTTTGAGGGGTTATAATTAGAAGCATCCAAAGAACTAGGATGAGAATTTAATATAGATATTTCACTCTTATAATATATCAATCCACACCCCCATTGGTAAATCCCCTTTGGAAACTATTTTTGGATATATACTACCTTCACCCCTATATTGTATATGGATGTAGCTAGGGTTTTACCCCTAGCTTGTGCAAATGAGCACCTACTAAGGAGAATGGACTCCTTAGTAGCAGTTCAGTAAATGTAAATAATTAAGCTAAAACAGAAATAAAAACTACTCTAAAACATGTGCATGAAAAATAAACAACAAATTTAAATAATGGTTTTGTATTGATATTACCTCCAATGTGGAGGTTGATGAAGCCCTTGCAATGTCCAAGAGGGTTGCTCCAAGCTCCAATGTGCTCCTTCTCTTTCTCCAATGGTGGGGATGGGCCAAAAGAGGCTCTCAAGGTGAAAGTAGTTCAATGGTGAACTAGGGTTTCGAGAGAGATTTTGGCAGAGTAAGGGTATATTTGATTGTGGATGTGGAATAAGGGATCTCCATCACTTATTTATAGTTTTTTGGTGGTGGAGTGCTGACCCATGGTTTTGGGAAACACATGGTTTAGGGCAGCTGTATAGGGTTTTTTCCTCCTTTTCCTCATTATTTTATATTTTTTATTCCCTTTTTAGGGGATTTTTGCTATTTTTGGAGGAAAAGGGGGTTTTTTAGCCTTTTTGAGGCTATTTTGATGGTTTTGTGGCCTTTTGGAGGCATTTTAGGCCTTTTGGAGGCTTTTTAATGAGATTTTTTGGGATTTTAAGGGAAATATGGTAGGAAAATGGACAAATGAGCCATATAATGCGGTAGATGAAGTAGTGAACACTTTTTGGGTGTTAACAATGAATAACAAGGGGGAGTGAGGGAAGGTACCGCAAGTGAATCATTAAGCGATGAAAAATTCATTGATCATAAGATTAGACAAATCCATTTTCAAGTACATGAGACATTGAATAAGTCACAAGAAAAGTACAAGTCCATACATGACAAACACAGCGTTGAGAAAACATTCAAAGGTGGGAGACAGAGTTTGGTTTCACTTGAATAAGGAAAGACTACAAGGTCCAAGTAACAAGATCAAGGAATTGTGGTATGGTTCTTTTGAAGTGTTGGAGAAGGTAGGAGATAATTCCTATAGACTCGGTCTACCCCCATATATGCGCATTTACTCAGTACTGAATGTGGAAAATCTAAAACTATTTGAACCATCCATGTTGGACTAGGAACTTGAGTAAGTCTTACCTTATGTAGAGGACTTAGCACCATAATCTTAGGAAAATTTAGTATAAGATATAATTTTTGTACAATAAATCCACAAGAAATCTAGAACAACAAAATGAGGATAGTATGAACTCTAGCAAGTTGGGTTAAAAGGGCAACTTCCAGGTAAGGATAAATGGTACTCAAGGAGAAGGTAGAGGAAACTTTTCATTACCTCATTTAGTAAATTATTTTAGGGACCTAAATCCTTTCAAAATGGGGAGGTATGATGTGAAATGGATCAATATATTATTTTTCATCTATTTGATGCTTTCTAGGTGGAAAGATTGGATGAATTGGTTTGTAGGGCCCATTTTAAGGGAAGGTCTTACTTTGCATATTTGGGGTCCAAAATGTTCTGAGGCCCATGTGAGGTATTAAATAATTTTTTGGGGGTCAAAAATTAAGGAACATAGTTCACATTGCCTCAATTCTATTCTACACTCTGGTGGCTTTCCAAGGACAGAAAGATCACCTCAATCGGAGTTCATATGAGGAAGTTATGCCTCCCACAAGTTGACCTATCCTATTGATCACCATGGTACCGAATGGATTCCATGTCAACTCGCATTACCAACACTTGTGGAGCTAGTCACATTTGGACTTCAGTAACATTACATAGGGTCCAAAACCCTAACCCTAATCAAGAGTTAAGGAATGAAAAAACCCTAAAACTAACTCTAGATGGCTATCAAGACATTGTTAAATATTGAGCCACTAGGAGAAGAAGAGGTTTCCATTCTTATGGTATTATTGTATTTCTTCATAGTTGATTAAGAGATAGGGAGTGGATATTAGAGCATATCATAGGAAGTAGGAGATCTTGTAGTATCCATACAAGCCATTGTGTCATAAGTAACTCCACAAAGAGTACCTCTTTCTTTGTATTTGCATTGTGTATTGGAGAAGAAAAGCACAAGGGATAGTCCTCACTTATGGTTGGGTTTCTCCCCATATTGTGTTTCCCATGTATTTATTGTGTTATTTGTGGATATGTGGATTTTTTTTATTTTTCTCTAGTTATTTTCCTTTCAGATTCATTTTAGTTTAGCATTTGTGAGATTAAGATAACAATAATGAATCTTGAATCTTGAATAAACATTGCATAATTAAGAGTTTGCAAAACGTTGTAAGCTCTATTGTGATGAACTATTCCATTTGAATATCCATGGTAGTTTATAGATCAATTAAGGATAGATGCAAGTGATGAATTGTTCTCAATAATGTTATAATAGTTCAATCCCATTTAATAAATATTCAAATTATAATTACTCCATTCACATTTTCAATACCATATACAAGGGGCATTAATTATGTCTAATTTGTGATTTATAATTGAAATCCATTCAACATTAGTTATAAGTAGCAATGTCAACACTCACAAATTGAGGAATTCAACCAAATATTGCATTCAATCAAATCTACCAAAGGTAATTGGGTTGTATATTTCTAAGCATTGTTGGGGGTGCAAGGTTGTAGAAGAATACATAATGTTTAATAGTATCACACATGCTCTTATTCAATAGAGAGTGTGGGTATCCTTGAATCAACAGGCTCTATCCATCGGCCAATAAAAGGTCAATGAAACAATTGCATAGTAATTGAAACCCAATTTAATTAAAGGATAATTAAACCATACACAAAGAATCAACCAAAAAGTCATGGTGCTTATATAGAATTGGGATACTAACTCTGAGGGTTAGCTTAAAGTGGTCATGATTCATACATGAGATATCTCCCCCCAAAGTTGAGGAGTTCATGGGTTCGAATTTCTTAATCAGGATCCATAATCAAGTTCGAGGGTTTACCTCATTTACCATACATGAATCATGTGGAAGTAAGCAATATATATATATATATATATATAGATAGATAGATAGATAGATAGATAGATATACATGATGTCGCTCCAAGAATCACTCAATTACAGAGTTGAGGGTTCTAGTTTTCCTTAAGGTATTCATATCTACGACCAAGCCCTTACACTTCTTACCTCAGATCCCATACTCTTTCCTATTCAACCCTCTACGTATCATCATGACCTTTCATCATTGGGCCAATAGGTCACCTCTATCTCCAAAACTCCTCATACCCCACCCACACTCACTATTCTCCTTAACATCCTCTCAACTACCATACCCCCATCAATCCATCCCAACCAACTCTTTACACACACTTCTCCTTGATCACAATTTCCCTTTCCCACATCACCTCTATCACAGACCCAAACCCCTCCCCTTGTGAAACCCCTGCCCAAACCCTGGAAACAACCTCACAAGTGCCGACCATAGTGTATTAAAATAGTAAAGGAATATACGAAGGTTGTCATTGACCCAGGTTTAATAAATGGCAAGTTGCTACTATACACAGAAAAGGAACTCTTCGAGCACTTTCACTCCAGAAGGTTTACAGAGTTTGAGCTTCTAAAATGGATGATAAGAACCTGGGAATGGGTTCTCAAATAAATCCCAATAGTGCATGTTGTTGCTAGGGGATATATAAATTTCATTTTCAACACAATGGAGGATAGAATGAAAATCGCCATGGAGATTCCTTGGTTTTAGGGCTTTGCAGACCTCACGCTCTTCAAATGGCATGCTAGCTTCAATCCAATTCTTGAACGAATTCATGCAATGGCCATGTGGGTGAAACTCCCCTTCTTTCCTTTAGAATATTGGGGACACCCTCGGGAAATATATTAGAACAACAATAAAAGCATAGAACAAGACTTCCACATCGATGGACATATCATTAGGGTTACCAAACAACGTGTTGATTGATTCAGGTAACAATCATTTTGTGCAGATTCATGATTACAAAAATGTGTCATTTAGATGCACACAATGTCGGTCTCATGGCCTCCAAAACATCAGTTTCCCCTATATCAAATATGGTGAAGATATAGGCAGTATGCATACAGTCATGAGTCCATCCGAATATGGCATAGAATCACCAACTCAAGATGACAAGGGAAAAAGAAAGTTGGACAAAGTAGATTCTAAATAGGAAACTCTTCAAAATACAAATGCACACATAGATGCAAGGATTGAAAGGCTTAATTCACAACTCTCTACACATATTGCAGAACTAGAATTATATCTCAAAATGGATAGGAATTCTCCATGAAAGGTAATGGAGGAAATGGTTCCTACTACACATAAATCTCCAAAGTAGTCCAATACACCTAGAAAAGAACCAATCTATTCAGATTCCTCATCATCTACATTAAGAGAATATATGCCTACAAAAAAGGACCAACCTTCTTCCAGCATTCATTCTACTCCATCTCAGACCAAAAGGTATTTACTAGATCACAATCAAAATTGGCCAATTCACAATCAAGTGGGATATATATGTAAATGCCTCCCCATTCTCAAACAGCCAAGGGAAAAAAATATTTTATTTCTCGCACATAGGAAACAATAGAAAATGAAATTATAGAAGGACAACAATTAACCCTTTTCAGGGCCCTTAACAGAGAAGCCCCCAATGGGGTGAAGAAATTATTTTTATATCAAATAGTATTTGGGGCATATGGTATGCCTCCAATCAAAGGGCCCTATGTTGACTCATTTCAAAAAAATCTCCTTCGATACTCTTCCTTCAAGAAATAATGTGTGCTGCCAAAGTCTCTCTCAAAATTCTAAAGAAGCATATTTCGGATTTGACCTTCATTGTCGTGGATGCAATGGGAAACTCGAGAGGCATTTCCCTGGGATGGACATCCTCATGGCCCCTTCTATCTTATGTAAGCACCCCAAACTATATCTCTTCTTCTATTAAAGCTCTTTCCCTTAACACTACCTTGGATTTATTAATATCTAGGGGCGACCCATGATAGAAAGGGGTTCTGGGAGGATATTTCCCACTCTCCCCTCATTTCTCTCCCCAACCTGATTATTGGCATACTCGTAGGGTATTTTTTAAGGATTCTAATATTATACTTAAGTATAGTATTCTAGGCAATTATTTTGGATTGAAAAAAACATATATATAGATAAGTAGGCGAATATTAAATATGAAACCTACAATTTACCACTAAAAATTATAAATGTTGGTGAATATTATGATAAAAATATATATATTTTATGTAAATATAGGCGATATTAGAGACTAAAAATGACCAAATAACAAATTTATTTTTTGAAAAAAGGCCCCAAAAATACCTGATTGGAAAAATTTCGCCCCTAAAAATTACCCTATAGCAGAGACCTCAACTTTACCATATACAACAACGAATTATGGGGATCCACTACCCGATGTGATCCTCTCTCAGGTTTTTTGAATCCTTCCTCTACACCCACCAACTAGTCGATATTGAACAATTTGACCTCTTCCCAACTTGGACAAATCACTGTGCATACCCAGACCACATTGCTAAGTGACTCAACCAATTTTTGATCAAAGACTCCCTTCTCTTCTTCTTGCAAACATACAAATCATCCACCCTAAGATCCAGTCACTCTCACCACTATCTATATATCCTTTCTAACTCTTCAAATCCCTTGGCCCCTTTTAAGTTCAACCTTCACTGGATGCAATAAGAGGATTTTTTCACTATTGTCTTGTCACAATGGGTTCCCTTATCCTCTCAAAATGATACAATGGAAATGGAGGAAATGCATAGGAACCTCATCAACATCAAGAGAAAGATCAAGGAATGGTCACACAACAAGTTCAAAGATGATGAATTGGAATTACTCACTATTGAAGAAAAGTTTGAAAGGAATTTAAATACGGCTACATCCCACATGATGGACTGCAACTCTATAGTAGAACTTCAACAACTGGAATCATACAAGACAAGATTACAGGCTTGTAAGGATGCCAAATGGTGTATGAAGAGTTGGGAAATTTGGCTCACAAAATGTGATAACAATACAACGTTTTTCCATAGGAAGTAAAATGGAAGGAGGGAAGTAAATACAACCTAGAAGATCGGGAACAACCTAGGATAGGAATGCATGGATTTTCGATCTATTTCAAAGGTAGTTGTTGAGCATTGTAAGGGTCACTTAAAGGAACTAGTACATGAGAAAATTAGATATATTTTGGCAATATCAGCCTTCTTCGACAGATGGCTATCTCCTGAACAAGTAAACTTATACAAGAATCGGTTACAAAGGAAGAAGTCCATGAAACCATGATCACCTTTTATGTAGGGAAATCCCCTGAAGCAGATATATGGACAACAACCTTTTTCAAAAACTTTTGGGACCTCATGGATGATGATATTACTGCTATGGTGGAAGAATCTAGCTAGGAAATTAAAATCCACCCTCCTTTAAACTCAATGTTTATTGCAAATATTCCTAAGTGCGATGATCCTTCCAGTTTTGATCATTATCATCCTATATCCCTTTATAACTGCTCATACAAATTTATTGCAAAATTTATCAGCCATAGGATTAATCCAATCCTCTTTTCTCACATCTCTCCCGAATAGTATGGATTACTAGATAACCTCAATATACATGCTTCCATCAACATAGCTCAAGAAGCCCTACACACAATCAAGCTCAAATCCCACTCGAATTTCATGCTTAATATTGATCTTGAAAAAATGTTTGATAAAGTCAATTGGCTATATCTGCGGCTCATTCTTGCTTAAAATGGTTTCCCTCCTACTTATATTAATTGGATAGATGAATGTTACCAAGGAATATATTATATTTCTCTTGTTAATGGCCTTGCTTTAGATTTCTTCAAACCCTCTCATGGCATCCTCTAGGGCTGCCCTCTTTCTCCACTGCTTTTCCTCATTGTAGCTGACTCACTCATCCATTATATAAATCATGAACTAGCTTTTGGATAACTTAAAGGTGTGAAAATTGCAAGTTTCCACTACATTTCCCAGATACTATTCATGGATGATATTCTTATCTTCACGAATGCCTCCATTTCAGAATCCAAGTGCCTAGACAGAATCATCAAGCTCTTCACTTCAGTTACTAGCTTTTTATTAAAGGAAAATGATTATAAAATCCAAGATTGGACTTGGCTCACATACAAGATTAGGAAAAGACTGGGAATATGGTAGCATGGATGGATTTCCATGGTAGGAAATCTCACACTCATCAAGAGTGTAATTCAAGGAAATTATGATATTTTAGATGTCCTTGGCTCTAATCCCTAAGTTAGCATTAAATCAAATATAGAAGATATGTACTACTTACCTTTGGTATGGAAATAAGGAAGAACATGGTCCACCCCTCTACAGGTGGGACATAATCTACAAACAAGGAATTGGGGATGGGGACTAAAGCAAATACCCTTCTTTTGAAAGGCCTTGGAAGCAAAGAGTTTATCGTGGTTTGTTATAGATCTACCTTGTAAGATCAACCATCAAGGTGATTTGTTTCACCTTCTTGAGGCCTCTTGGTGTTTTCTCTTCAAGTGGATTAGTGATTTCAAACTTTGCCTAAATTTAATTTACAAATTTTGGATTACAAAATATTTCCAATCCATTTTGGGACAAAACTAAGTAGTTCTAATCCTATGAATAAGTTGCAAATTGTCATATGGTTGATAATTGAGATTTATGATTGATTATTCACTCTTTCTCTAAGATTAATCCTTAATCATTAGCCCAATTTTGTGTTTGTTCCAAAGTTCTTGTCGTTTGGTTGTTCTTATATCTATTTTTCTCTTTTATGATTTCAAAGAAGGTAATATTTCCCATGACCAATAATGTAATCAGCTCATCATGTAATTATGACTGGGGATATATTATTTCCTTTAATAGCCTAAGTAGGACAAAGACCTAGTACAATTTGGTACCTTTAATTGTGTAGTGTAAATTAGTACCTTGCTAAAATGGGATTTTAGAGAAAATTTATTGAGGGTAAGGAATTTCTTAAAAGGGAGGTTAATTGGATTTTCCTAAAAGATTACACTTATATACAATCTTATGGGTTAAATTTTGAATCTTAGTTTAAATGTTGAAGTTTGTATTAAACAAGTTCCTACTACTGGAGGTTTACAAAAAAACAACTGAGAGGTATGAATATTTCTCCAAAATAGGAAAGCTAAAATTTTCTCTTCTCCATTCACAATTTCTAGGAAACGGGAAATTTTTTAAGGAACAATAATTTTATTAAAGTGTAGAAACCTTAAAGAATCTTATTAATTCTTAAATTTGAAACCATAAAATGTTTGGCAAATTTTAAAAAAATATTCAAACTTCTAAGAAATTTGAATGAGGTTTCATGAACATGATGTTGATATTAAGCAAAATTGTTCTCGGTCTTTTGCTCTCATTGAGCATGCAAAAATGACAAAACATCATATCTACCTTGAATATGCCAAGATTATTTCCATCGAGGATCATTTCTTTAATAGAAAATTCAAGAAATCCATTGAAATAGTGAAGCACCCCAACAACCTTAACCTAGACAATGATTAGAAGATCAATTCCAACTAAACGTCAATGCTTACAACCAGTATTCCTTTCGTTAATGACCATAGTTAAACCCTCCTTTAGGTTTCCCTCCTTCCTTGTTCTTTCTCCATTTCTATAATAGTTTTAGTTTTAATATATCTTATCTCAACATAATTCTAGGGTTGCATTATTCCCCTTCCTTTTCTTCTTCTCGTTATTTCCTTTTTAACTGATTCCTTCATTGATCCTATTCCTTTACGTTTTTATTATCCCAGTTATTATTTGTATTTGTATTCTACCCTAATACTTTTTTAATTATTTTCTATATCATTTTATTGTTCTCACTTTTCTTTCATCTCCTTTCTCTCTAAACTTCTTGAACCTTTTTCTTATTTGATTCACTTGTTAAACTATTTTATATTATTTTTCTAAACATAATTTTATTTTATTTCCTTTTACATTTTCTACTTTTACAACTATTATATAATATTTACTCTTTTTCTTTATATTTGTTTTCCCTTCCTCTCCCAATTTAATAATTTAAATCTTTAAAATTCATTATATTTAGTTTTTTCTCTCCTATTTACTTTTTAAGGTTCTTTTTTAACCCTAATCTGAATTCTCTTATTATATTATTATTCTTCCTTCAATAATTTTATTAGAATTTTATCATTTACTTTTTTCAAATTACAACTTTTTATATATTTTTATTGTTTTTCCATGGGTCTGTCTTCTTTCTTTTTTGTTTAACGTTAAATTTTTAGAGTTTTATGGTCATTCATTTATCTATTTAAGGCTAACCTACTTGATCATAAATTCCTTATCCTTTTTTTACAATGTAATTTTCCACCTTGTGAGCATCAATACTCTTTGGCCTTCAGGATCCATTTCACTGACTCAGATGCACTTTATATCCTTCAGAAACACTTTTTCCCTATTTTTCTTTTTGTACGCTAGTTGTTCCACTTTAGCCAGCGTACACACGAATTGTTCCACTATAGCCCGCGGGTGCCAAATAAAATGGTAAAAGTCACTAGAAAATTACTTTTTACTCCAAAAAAGCAGTCTTAGGATGACCTTTGGCCCTCCATTTTCCCCGAAACGCCTCGATGTGTCCTTTCACTTACCTTTGGAAGGTTATCTATTTATTTCTTATGACATATGGAAGGGAGGAAAACGAGAGAGCAAGAGAACGCTAGTGGATTTTTGCCATGACTTGAGTCTACACTCATTGATCCTTGTTGTTGTGAACTCCTTATGTTCACCTACCAAACTCGTATCCTAGTTTGAGTTTGCCATTACATGGAGGATTGAAGTGGTAGAGGAACAAGTGGAAAGACCCAGTTCTTGGTTCAGATTGGTTGCCGGCAAGAGGTTGTACCACATTGTACTTCTTGTTATTCATTAATAGAAATACTCATATTCTCATCCATTAATGCTGTCAATGTTGTTTATATTACATTGGGTTGCATTTACTTATGATATCATGGACCATTGCTATTGATGATGTTAATGTCTTTCTTATATTATATGCACTTGTCGTGTATTGGCTGTCAAGACTAATTTGTAGGTTCAAGTGCATAAATTGAAAGCTTCAACGGGGATCTACATCAAACGCCCGGTTCAAGGTTGGTTACATTCTCCATTGTCTTAGCATTGTCTTTTATATAGCATTGTATTTGGAATTGAGTTATTTTCTGGTAGTCAGTTGTCTATTGTGGTCTTCCCCAAGCCATAGGAAGTTTTCTCCGTAACAGAAATGGCGACTACACTGGGGAGAGCATCCATTTTTGGGGATTTTTAGGCATTTTTCCTTTTTTTAGAGTTGTTGTTTGTCGAAGCTCTGTGTCATTGATTGGCTGTTAGGATACACTATAGAAAACTGGGTTTTTCTGGGCTATTGGACTCTTCTTTGGTTCATTTTTTCTTCCCTGTACGCGGGTGAGCCTAGTTCTGCCCGCGTCTACCCGCCTTTGTTTGCACTATTGCTCGCGTCTACCCGTTGGTTTTCCTTGTATAGTCGCGTACAACTTTGGATTTGGTTGTCATATGACCTTTGGTTGTTGTTGGGTTGGATTTGAATGTTCCTGAGTCTTTATTGGCCTGATTCTGGACTATTCTATGCCCTGTTCGTGACCAGAACTCCTCTCTTCTCTTGGTTTTGAGCCTTGTTGGTTTTTACCCATCCTTGAATTTTCTAGCTCATTACATTAGCCGAGTCTTACTGTTTGGGATCTGCTAGGTTGTCTTAGTGATCTCCTTTGCATTTCTGTAACTAAATAGTGGGATTTTGCTTGCATTTTTCATTTCATTATATTGAAAAATACAAAAACAAAGTTTTGCATTTTCTTGTTGCTTATAAGTGAAAATACAAAAAAAAAAAAATTACTTTTATGTACTGCATTTTGCATCTGAGTGCTTGTGCTTTCATCTAAGATCTGCTTGTGCATTGAAAATATTAAAGAGTTGCATTTTTATTTCGAAATCCTTGGATTGATTTTCATTCTAGTGGCATTGTTTTTATTGGATAGATGAGTCTAGAGTTTGACGATTGTGCATACTATTGAGTCATATACATCATTAGTTTCACGACCATATCCTCTGAGTAATCACAGCCACCTGAACTTAACGCTTAATCTTAAAATTGATAAGAAAGATTTTTATTTATAGGGTACACCAACTAGTATAGGTTTAGAGTCTTGGAATAGATCATTGTGAGTTAACAATCCAAGACTACTAGACAAAACATTATGTGTCTGACCAGGGAGTGGTGAAATCCAGGGTATACATCGGTGTTCTCAGGAAGCTCTACTCAGACCAGAGTTAATCACGAGGTCATGGGAGGCTAGTTGTGGAGATAGCCCTCCAATATTGGCTGAACATGAGAGATATTTCCAGGATTTGTTCATATCTGGGGGTACCGGAGGTTCATCCTCTTGTGCTTCGGGCTTAGCTACCCCGCCCATATGACGGATCCCACCTACGACTATCCCCCTGAGCATTGGTTATATTGCGGTGACCATAGTTTCCTTACCTAAGTATCGCATAGGGTGCTTGTAGTCGTTATGCTGTACGTATCCTCAGTCAGATAGGGGTTGGACAACACAGTTTTCGTTGTATAGGGACTTGACCCTATGCACGCAGTGAAGCCTAGGAACCTTTATAACTGATTCTGTTACCTTCGGCTATAGTTTGGGAGTCTCAAGCCTCTCCTAGGAGAGACATATCGGCTGTAGTGTCGGGAGCTCATTTAGCCACTCTGTTTGTGTGCATTTGGCTGTAGTTTCTCTAGGTGTGTGCTCTTGATTTTCTATTTTTTATCGATAGTTTGGTCGTTAAGGGATGCTCTGATTTTATAGTCTCTTCGGAGATATCTTGGCGCAAGGTCCCGCTCTTTGCCGATCTTGTCGGTTGGCTGGTTTACCGGCCGCCAAGGTTACACGCCATATTAGTAGGGGATGCCGAAAGCCCCCCTCCGAGTCTTCAGATTCTTACGAAATGTATCGTACCGACTTCATGACTGCACATTCAGGCACAAGAGAAATCCCTACGACTCCATCGAGTCAAGTCGAACACACTTCATACACCCCTACTCCTAGAGAGGCATGGGGGGGGTGATCCACCCGAGACCCAACCTGGTTTGTTTGGTCCGGATCCACCCAAGGATGACCCGTTCGATCCTTTGAATCCACATAATTTCCTACATGGGATGCCCAATTTGCATGTTAACACAAGCCCTGCGACCACTATGAACGCTACCCCGTTCTCTTTTGGTATGCCTGAGTACAACACAGTTGATCCATTCACTATGTTTGGTAGTCATGCTAGCGCTAGCCATGGTGTTGACAATAATGCACCCACTGGGGCCAATACCCTCGCTGGGGGCACCACATTTCCTGCTCACACACATACTGCGGGGACTGGTCATTCCCCTCCTAAAAATCCAAATGTTGGAGGACGGTCGCCTCCTAGGACTACCCATCCTAATAGGAACACTGTTCGCAATACGACTTGCCATACACAATTCAATACACATGCCTCTACCCATCAACCTAGGACCACTTTTGCTAATGTTAACAATCCTCCTAATAATGGGGGTGGACACATACCAAATAATTTTCTGTCTGCTACCACTACTAGTAATGCTAATGTAGGAGGTGGGAATATACCTTATACTCATGGTCACAACACCACCGCTCTTGCTACTAGTAATGCCAATGTTGGGGTTGGGAATATACCTCATGGTCACCACACGACTGCTCATGCTACTAATAATGCTTACGTAGGGGGTGGGAACATACCTTATAACCATGGTCATTACAACACGGTTCCCGCTACAAGTAATACTTATATGCCCCATAATTATGGTGGTAACCCTTACTACAATACATTCAGTGCTGGCTCTCATTAAAACCCACCTCAATACGGTGCCCATAATGCATATACACATGCTTACCCTCACATGGGTCAGGTTGGAGGAGGTTATCAACCTTATGGCCAAGGTCCCGGTTATGGTCCATATTATCCTTTAGATCCGTATAATCAACCTTTTATGGGAGTTTATAATCAAGCTTTATAGCCGCAACTCTCGTTCCTTGCTCAACTGAATCTTTCGGATCTTTCAAAGCTCACGAATGATCTGGCATGTCATGATCCTAATTGGCCTCCGGTCCATACCAAGCTCCCTTTGGGCATTCCCAAGTTTGAGGGGAAGAGTGGTGAGGATCCGGGTGACCACGTCACGACCTTTCACCTTTGGTGCTCATCCAACTCGTTGAATCACGATTCCGTTCGTTTGAGACTATTTCAACGCACCCTCGTGGGGGCAACCACGAAGTGGTATGTCGAGTTTCCTAGGGGCACTTATAGGGGTTTCAATGAGATAGCTTTGGTTTTCTTGTATCATTTCTAGTTTCTGGTTCGTTATGATACTGGTACTGAACTTTTGTCTACCTTTCGCTAGAATAAGGCCACACATATTTCTCACCACATTCAAGAGTGGCGTCGACGGAAGAGGTTAATGAAAGCCAACATTCCTCCATAGTTTCTGTTGGAATGGTTTCTCAAGCATTTGCTTCCATATATTGCTAAGGATGTTTCGATGTCCGGCATTATGACTAAGGAACAAGCCATCTTAAAAGTCCAGCAGCTAGATTTACTATATTCTCATTTTGGCATCTTGTATGACATTATTCCTGACGCACCGCGAACATGACATGAGCCCAAGTCAGTTCCTGGACCACATGCCGATGGCATTGTTAGATCCACAAGTACTCGACCTATAGATTTGGTTGCTAATAAAATGAAAAATTTGTCGCTTAACCAGTCTACTCCCAGATAGGTTCACACCTTGTCCACTTCCACCCCATCGTCCGATGTACACGATGTGCAATCGACGAACCCATCGGGTAACCAGCAGCCTGGTGGTAAGAAGAAGGGGAGAAACAACCTTAAGGGTGGAAACAATGGGAACAATGGTAGTAATCGCAATACCCCTGAAAGAGAACGCCAACGCTCCTTGATAAGGAGGAAATGTTGGTGGGGACCGTAAACCTAGGCGTAAAGTGAAATTCCCTTCCAATCTTTGTGGGGAAGATCATCTTACTCACTTGTGTCCTCGAATCGAAGAGCATCGAAGCACTTGGCACAGGGCCCAACTGTGTTAAAATATCCCCTTCCTCATCATCAGAACATGGCTTCACATGCTCCCGCTACTGGTTATGGACCTAATGAGACTACAACATCTTCCTCCGATACTAGTGGCTATGGATGCATGAATATGGTCCAATCAGAGGTTAGTGTTGCTACTCGTCAATTCAATTATGGTGCACCACAACTGAATATGGGGAATGAGCCTCCTCCTCCTCCTCCTGATACCTCCTTGCATATCGAGAAGCCCTCTACTATGCCGCGGATACCGAAAGGTGTTCTCAAGCGCTCTATGCATAATCCTAATGCTTGAGCCACCCAGAACTACTCTATTGTAGAAGATTTGGGCCAAACTCCATGTGCGATGTCGGCTCTTGAAGTTTTACAAGCGTGTCCTTCTCAAAGGCATACCCTTTTGAGTGCTTTAGGAGTTCAGGATGGGGAAAGTCCCAACATTATCAAGTTTGATACTATTGATGTTCAACCTTGCTTACCTTACCACGTGGCTTTTCAAATCCATGTGGAGTGCCTTCAGAATTTCGTCAAGAGAATGGTGGTTGATGAAGGTGCTTCTGTGTCAGTGATGTCTTTATCTTGTTGCAAAGATCTTGGCTCTCCTCCCTTATCCAAGTCTATGAACATGCTCACTGCATTTGACTATCGATCGTTTAAGCTGCATGGGATTATCCTTTCCCTTTGTGTCCGCTTTGGAGGGAAACCCGTGCCTATTGAAGTGGAGGTGGTTGATGCACCCATCGACTACAACCTTCTCTTGGGTAGGAATTGGATGTACACTATGAAATCAGTCGCGTCCACTGTGTTTAGAGTTATTTACTTTCCACACGAAGGCAATATTGTGATAGTCGACCAGCTAGATTTCGTTAGTTCTTATTCCACAGCATCCACGGGATCAGTGGTCCCCCAAGTTACAGATTCTCAGTCGATAACTGGAAACATGGGTGTTGGATTGTACCCCTCATTGTTGGGATATTTTGATTTCCCTGCACCTATTTCTTTTATTGGAACCATGTCCGATAATGCACCTCCTCCATTGAATAATGTAGAGTTCCAGACTTTGTATTTTGATGATCCATGGACCTTACCATCCACGAGTTCCATGTCTGGAGACATTACGCATGTTGGAATGGATATGCCACTGTCTGCTGCTGAGCTTTCATATCAAGATATTCAACAAGCCACTGCAGAGTCGGATCTTTCCTCTTCCCGGGCAGAGGAACGGTCGGAATAGGCAGTCAACCCATCTTGTTCACACGGATGCCTTGATGATACTCTACCTTCAAATGAATATTTTATCATGTCCATGTATGGTAATGAAGAGCCTTGGGGGGATTCCTATCATAGATCTCATTCCGTTCCCACACTTGGTCTTATTGAATGAGATGAGCCTATAATACAATCTTCCACCCATTTGGATTTGGATCCATTCACAGTCTCATCCAGCCCTGGTTTGACATTTGAGTTTGATGAGTCTTTGAGCTCTCCTATAGATCCGCAAATCAGCGCTCCTGAAGAGTTTGATTGCATTTCTAGAATTTCCAACTCCTATGATGATGAATTTGCTCTTGCAGATTCTTTCACATCCTTCATCTTTGCTCTTCATTTTGAAGATGATCATTTTGATCCCTCGGGTATTGGTACTATGGCACCTTCAATGGTTATCTCTACCTGCATGTTTTCTAAGGTTAACAATAGTGAAGTTGAAAATGTTTCTACCATAGTGACCTGTATCAGATTTTCCTTTACGTACGTTTTAGAGATGATCTTGGTACTTATGTTTCTTGGAGACAAGATTCTTAGCTAGACTTATACTTGTTTACTGGTCCTTTTCGACATTTGCTTCGGTCATGGAAGGCATATTCGGAACCTTGCATATAGGTTTAGGCCTCCCCATTGTTATGATGCATTTGAACCTTTTTCCATCTGAATTTGCAGACACCCTGAGTGTCCTTATCTTGCTTATGTTACTTGCATTATGCATAGCTTTGTTCCATGCGCTTGGACCTAGTCTTGCATGTCCCTGACACTCGTCTACTCCCATTATGAGCATTCTTCCATCTCTCCTTTGAGCTCGTTAAAAACAGTACGGAGGTCACGAGCTTACTTTTTCGGGCTCGTTAAACCTTTACGGAAAATATTTTTATAAAGTCTTTTTTAAGCCCTTGTTAGACTTTTTCAAATCAAACAAGATTGCTGAGTATACTTGTCATTTCAGACTCATTAAAGGATTTGAAGTGACATCCACTTATGTATAAGTTTACCCCTTTTCCGGACCTTTGTGGATTAATTACGAAAAATGTATACTCTAGTCATACGTGACTAGAAGAGTTCTTCTGTCATTGTTTTACAGTTTTTCGGGTGAGGAGACTAAATTTACGAAAAAGGACTCCCCTTTTATGTCGAGTTGTGATTGCATTGCATTAGCCTACTTGCTACTTGAGCCTTGTGCCGGCTCCCGCTTACTCACTTATTAGCCATGTGCCTGAGCACTTTCCCTAACGAGCCTTACAGAGCTTTCATTTTCCTTTCACAGTTTGATGACTCTTTACCCTAAGGGAACACCCCCCCGAGTGTCCACATCCTGCACATGCTTCCTTGCATTGATCATTAGGTATGTCCACTACCTGGGACTAGTCTGCTCGCCATTTGACACTCGTTCCCTCAATTGTTGTACTATAAGCAATTTTTCAAGCTTTTCCAAATATGAAAAAGACATAAAAAAATCAAATATTCCAAAAGGCCGGTCGTGATTATGGTTACTACTTCATGTTGGTAATTGTTGTGTCGCCTTTGAACAGAGCATTCATTCCACTCCATACATTATGAGTCGGGACTATAGTAGGACCTTAGGAGCTATACTCGTTTCTCAGTTTTACTCCATCGATTGGTTAAGCTTCCAGTCACTATGGAGCCCTTTGTTGATGCCTCCTGCATCGTATAGTCTATGTTGAGTCTATGATTCCTGAGTCTATCCATCTACTCATGCTCTTGTTCAAAGGAAGTCCTAAAACCAGAGTCGACCTCTCCTCAGATCTCTTGACTATTGCATGTCGGCCATCCTTATTGTGTCAGTCCGTTTCACCTGAGTTCTTCCAAATCTTTCAGTGTAGCTGTTACCTCGTGTTGGTTGATGGGGGATGCCTTAATGCCCTCGTTCTAGAGAGTTTCATTCCGTCGACATCAATCCATTTATTTTGGAATTTGAGACTTAGAGTTCAGTTGAGTACCTTGAGGCTTGCAGTCATTAGTGGTAGGTTCTCTCGCCGTCGATAGTTTTGGGAATACATCAATGTCCCCTGATCGATGGATTCATCTTAGTGTTCGACTTAAACACGTCTATTCACACTCTGATGATTGTACTCTGTGCCTAGATTCCCATTTTCATTATTGGTGCGTTATCTCGCGTCTGTTAACGGTATACACCATTGACTGGTAATCAGACAATGTCACATCAGGTTCGACCTCAACACCTTTATTCACTTGATGGGACTTGCACCGTAGATGATTTGTGTAGAATACCCTAGGCGATAGTGGCATTCAGTATGCTACTTATGATCACAACTTTACATCTGAGATATCATCTCTCAGACATCAACAGTTTGTACCTCTAGTATTGCACTAGTTGTTTCCTTTTCAGCAGGAGACCATATCTTACTGTAGATGGTTATGGCTATGACCACTTATGACATATATTCATGATGTACTACCTATTCATGGCCATTGTATTAGATTGTTGTACTATACCGACATGTATTCAAAGATACTATTGTAATATGACGAGTGAGTTACTCTCTCCAGTTGTGTCTCCATCACTCCACTTCTGAGATTTATAATGTATTTCAGCCATCGTAGCACCATTCTCTGACCTCACACATTAGGGGGCATCTGTTACAATGTAATTTTCCACCTTGTGAGCATCAACACTCTTTGGCCTTTAGGATCCATTTCACTGACTCAGATGCACTTTATATCCTTCATAAACATTTTTTCCCTATTTTTCTTCCTATACGCTAGCTGTTCCACTTTAGCCACCGTACACATGAGCTGTTCCACTATAGCCCGTAGGTGTCAAATAAAATGGTAAAAGTCACTAGAAAATTACTTTTTACTCCCAAAAAGCGGTCTTAGGGTGACCTTTGGCCCTCCATTTGCCCCAAAACGCCTCGATGTGTCCTTTCACTTACCTTTGGAAGGTTATATATTGAGCTCTTATGGCATATGGAAGGCAGGAGAAAGAGAGAGCAAGATAACTCTAGTGGATTTTTGCCACGACTTGAGTCTACACTCATTGATCCTTGGTTTTGTGAACTCCTTATGTTCACCTACCAAACTCCTATCCTAGTTTGAGTTTTCTATTACATGGAGGATTGAAGTGGTGGAGGCACAAGTGGAGAGGCCCAGTTCCTGGTTCAGATTGGTTGCCAGCAAGAGGTTGTATCACATTGTACTTCTTGTTATTCGTTAATATAAATACTCATATTCTCATCCATTAATGTTGTGAATGTTGTTTATATTACATTGGGTTGCATTTACTTATGATATCATGGACCATTTCTATTGATGATGTTAATGTCTTTCATATATTATATGTGCTTGTCGTGTATTGGTTGTCAAGACTAATTTGCGGGTTCAAGTGTATAAATTGAAAGCTTCAACAGGGATCTACATCGAACGTCCAGTTCAAGGTTGGTTACATTCTCCATTATCTTAGCATTGTCTTTTATATAGCATTGTATTGGGAATTGAGTTATTTTCTGGTAGTCAGCTGTCTATTGTGGTCTGCCCCAAGCCATAGAAAGTTTTCTCCGTAACACCTTTCTTCTCATCTCTTTCCTGGTGATGGACGACACTAGTCTGGTCTGAAACATTGATTCAAAAATCTATTGCGATGGATCCAGCAGACTCTTTCTCTTAGAATTTATATAGTTTTTGGACAATTTTGGGAAATTTTTAGAGATAAAACAAATTATCCCATGGAATTTGGGTGAATCAATTTAGAAAAAAAATGGAAATTGGTGAATCTTGTTTTGGAAAAAACCATTGAAAAATAACCCATGGATTAAATTTTGTTAAAGTTTGTGCAACTGCAAGACCCATTCCTTGGGAGGATGGTACCCTAATCTGGGAACTAGGGGATCATGGTCAATTAACCACAAAGAGTAAGACCCTAGAAGGTACCCTAGGGCCCCCAATAGTCTCGTGGGGTTCTTGGTTCGGGACCAAGATGATGAGAGCCATGGAAAAAAGCCCTAGCATGTCGCAAGGGACCCTATCTGTCTCTATGGTTTTCTAGTCTTGGACCAGAAATATTATTGGTCATAAGGACCAAAGTAGACCCTGCAGGTGAGACAGAGACACCCTGGATTGGGACCAGGAAAATTCTCGGTCTGGGAACAAGTAGATCCTGTAGGTGTGTACTTGTTCTGGGTACCAGGTGGATCTTGTTTAGACCAAGATGGTGATGATGTATGATGTCCTTCTCTCCTAGGTCGGCTCATCAAAGGACTGGTCATCCTTTGATAAGGTACTTGACATCAGGAAGAAGTTTAGGAACGAAGGATCACATCATTGGGATGATCCCTTCAGTACTGTGATGACAAAATTTTTAGTAGATGTATGGAACATGTGTGGACACATACAGAGAGAGAGACCTTGTCACCCTACCTTGTTTGTCCTTGTAGTTATCATGCTTATGGTACTTTACCTTATTGGGTTGGTTGTTTGTCAAGTCACCCTTGTTGTTTTGGTGTCATGATTGACCTTGTAAATGGTCAACCATGACCCTCCTAACCCTAAGCCTCCTATCTTGGTAACTCCTATGTTGGTCTTTGACTCTTGGTTGTGGTGCTCACCTCAAAAGGTAAGAGGCACAAGTTAAAAAGATAAAAGATAAAAGATAAAAATAAAATAAAAAATAAAAATAAAAATAGAAAAATAAAAGTTAAAAGATAAAAGTCAAAAAGAAAAAGGTAAAAGGTAAAAGACAAAATCCCAAGCCCCTAACGTAGGGTTTATTTTGGGAAATTAAAAGAATAATTTATATTCTTTAATTTGAGAAAATTAAATTGATTATTTTATTCTAAGTTATGAACTTAGAGTGAGTATACATTAAAGTGAGTTTATCTCTCATTTGAGACATACACACGATTTCTCTTCCACTCTGATTTTTTCGACTGAACCTCAACCAAGCTTGACGCCAAGGACTTGGGGTTTAGTTTGGGTTCTGGTTTTTTTCGGCCTCCTTCTAGGGCATCATTTGGCAGCTGGTTGATGGAACATTTTTTTTGTTTTTCACTTCAAAGTTTGGGCCCTGCAGGGCTGGTTTTTATGTTGTTATTATAAGCCCTCTAAGGTTGTGTTTTTCTCCTCTGAGACGTCTGTCTACTTCTGTTGTTGTTTGATTATTTATTTATCCCTTCTAGGGCTGTTGTTCTCCATTTTTTGTTGCTCCTGTTAGTTGCTGCCACTTTGGTATTGGGCCTATTCAGGTTGTCATTGAATATTTTTGTTTAGGGCCTATTGAGGCTAGCGTTAACCTTTGTATTTCTGGTTGTTGATTATTACAGCTTGTTGAGGTATCACGTTGTATTATGAGACCTGTTAGGGATAGTATTCGTTATTGTAGCTTGAATGGTGGTTGAGATTGGTTGTCTCCTAACTAAATTAGAAGGTCTGTTGGTGCTTAAAGTTTGTCCTAACACAACTGTACCTATTTTTGACACTCTTTCCCAGTCTCTCTCTCTCATAGGTATGTTCTTTCCCTTCTAGGGCTATTTATGTTTCTATATCTATTATTCATTTTTGGAAAAACTGAAAGCAGATCTGAGTACATTAGAGAAGGGCCCATCCCCGGGTAAGTATTTCTAACCCTGTCATTTACTAGCATTTTTACTTTCAGGTTATTTTGGATTATTGGCACAGTGACCTATTGGTAGTGCCCTAGTTGAAAGAAATGAAAATTATGTTTTAAATTTATTGGCACAGTGACCTATTGGTAGTTCCCTAGTTGAAAGAAATGCAAATTATGTTTTTAAATTCGTACTGTTGTATTTTATGATTGATTTACGTTTTTGATCTACTGCATTATTGTTTAAAAGTTGTTCTTTATTTTATCAAACCCTAACTTTGTAAAAATTAACATGGTATCAGAGCTAGTTTTGTAGCTAACTCTGTTTTGCAGCCTATCATAATCTACAAAGATCCTTAGGCAAGGGTTTAAGCACTAAAAAATTTGATTACAGAAGATTCAAGGATGGCACCGTCTTCAGTCAATGCAGAAGATAGGATTGAAGGAGCCAAAAATTTCAATGCATGGAAAGCAAGGGTTCTAAATATTATGGAAGAAAGTGACCTCGATGAATTGGTCACAAGGGTTTTGGAAGAGCCCGCATCAACCCAAGGAGGAGAAGCATACAAGAAGAAACAAGCCAAGGCAAAGAGAGCAATCTTTTACTCAGTAAAATACAATTTGATGCCGATTATAGCTCCTCTAAGAATAGCTAAAGAATGCTTCAATTCCTTAGCAAATCTCTATGAGAAGAAGGCTCCTACTCATAAGAGGGTCTTGAAGAAACAACTTCATTCCTTGAAGATGGAAGAGAAGGAATCAGTTGCATCCTTCTTCTCAAGGATCTCTCGGATCAAAGATAAGGTCATGGCCATTGGAGTTGAATTTGATGACGATGACCTTGTGCAAACAACAGTACATGGTCTCCCTACTTCTTGGGAAACCTTTCTTGCAGCAGTATACGAAAGAGAAATTCAAACCAGCTTCAATAGATTATGGCATGATTGTTTAGAAGAAGAAGGAAGGATTCAAAGCACATTTGGACCCCCCCACAGAAAATGCACTCTCCACTAGAAAAAGGAAGTATTTCCAGCACAAGTTTAAAGGTAAGAAGATTCCTGGTAAACACTTTGATATATCAAAGATCAAGTGTTACAATTGCAATTAGTATGGCCACTTTGCAAGAGAGTGCAAGAAGCACCCTTATAGTAGAAGGAAAAAGGGAAAGCATCATGCTACTATTGCTACCGAAGAAGAAAAATGCATCGAGGCTGAAAGGGAAGAACAAGAACGGAGATATGTATACCTAGTCTCTTCATTATCAAGTCCCATCTCCAACCCGTCAAAATCTTGGTGGATAGATAGTGGAGCCACCAAGCAAATGACAGGATCGAAGCAAGCACTTATAAACTATCAGGACAAAGAATTCCATGGAAAAGTGGAAGTGGGAGATGGCAGTACCTATGCAATAAAGGGAGTTGGTTCAACCTCTTTTAAACTTGACTCGGGTACATTTATTCATGTTAAATAGGTATTGTATGTCCCTAGACTAAAGAGTGAATGTTCTCTTAGTCGCTGAATTAGAAGATAAGGGGGTATCTGTATCCTTCTAAGAAGGAATGGCTTGGATGTGGCTTAAGAATGAAAACTTCAGTTCTGCCATTGTGATTGGGATGCGTGAAGGAAACCTGTATAAAGTTTCAGGTCTTGTTACTGAAGTTTCAGAACTTTCTAAACTTTGGCATAAAAATATGTTCACAAATGATGACCCCTCTCAGGATTCAGATTTCAAGAGGGAGCATGCTATGCTCTTTATTTCCTAGCAGTATGGATTGGAAGAATTGAAGGAAAGAGATGTGACTCCTTAGGAGGAGAGTACAAGCATGGAAGTGCAAGTTACATAAAGCCCAATCCATGAACATAGGGAGTCTACAGTTGATCTCTTTGTGAAACCAACTAAGAGGCTTCAAGGTTGTTCTAGTATGATATCTCAATTGAAACACATCACTGGTTCAGTATACTCCATGAATGAAGAGGAAACCAAACATCTGGTTTGGGAAGATGACATGAAATGGGAACTCCAGTTAGTTATGGAGAGTGATGTGTGGAAAGTGATTTTCAACAAACAAGGGAAGTCGGGTGTAACTTCCGAATGGATATTTAAGATCAAGCCTATTGTTGATATCCAAAGATGTTTGAGGATCTCAAAATATCTTGTATTCCAATGTTTTAGGATCTCAGAAGATCATGTATTCCAAAATGGATCAGAACACATCGAGGAAAAGTTTCACTATGTCTGGGACATAGTGCAGAGCAACACCTTCAAGCTTCAGTATGTTATGTCAGATGGAAAGATCACCAATGTGTTGACTAAGCCCATGTCCCTGAAGAATTCTGGGTACTTCTGAGACAAGTTTAGTGAGAATGTATCTCTTGTTGAGAGGGAGTGTTAATTTTGTGCAGCTACAAGACCCATTCTCTAGGCGGATGGTACCCTAGTCTGGGAACTAGGGTATCCTGGTCAGTTAACCAGGAAGCGTAAGACCCTAGAAGGTACACTAGGTCCCCCAATAGTCTCCTGGGGTTCTTGGTATGGGACCAAGCTGATGAGAGCTATGGAAAAATCCCCTAGCATGTGGTTAGGGCCCCTATCTGTCTTGGACTAGAAATGTTATTGCAGGTGAGATAGAGACACCCTGGTCTAGGACCAGGAAGATTCATGGTCTGGTACCAAGTAGATCCTACAAGTGTGTACATGGTCTGGGTACCAGGTGGATCTTGTTTATACCAAGATGGTGATGATGTGTGATGTCCTTCTCTCCTAGGTCGGCTCATCAAAGGATTGGCTGCCATTTTATAAGGTACCTGACATCAGGAAGAAGTTAAGGACCGAAGGATCACATCATTGGGATGATCCCTTCAGTACTGTGATGAAAAAAAATTTAGTAGATGTATGGAACATGTGTGGACACATACAGAGAGAGAGAGACCTTGTCACCCTACCTTGTTTGTCCTTGTAGTTATTGTGCTTATGGTACTTGACCTTATTGGGTCGGTTGTTTTTCAAGTCACTCTTGTTGTTTTGGTCTCATGATTGACCTTGTAAATGGTCAACCATGACCCTCCTAACCCTAAGCCTCTTGTCTTGGTCATTCCTATGTTGGTCTTTGATTCTTGGTTGTGGTGCTCACCTCAAAAGGTAAGAGGCACAAATTAAAAAGTTAAAAAGCTAAAAGTTAAAAGATTAAAAAATAAAAATAAAAAAATAAAAGTTAAAAGATAAAAGTCAAAAGGAAAAAGGTAAAAGTTAAAAGCTAAAATCCCAAGCCCCTAACTTACGGTTCATTTTGGGAAATTAAAAAAATAATTTATATTCTTTAATTTGAGAAAAATAAATTGATTATTTTATTCTAAGTTATGAACTTAGAGTGAGTATAAATTAAAGTGATTCTATCTCTCATTTGAGACATACACACGATTTCTCTTCCACTCTCATTTTTTCGGCTGAACCTCAACCAAGCTTGACGCCAAGGACTTGGGGTTTTGTTTTTTTTTGGCCTCCTTCTAGGGCATCATTTGGCAGCTGGTTGATTGAACATTTTCTCTTTTTTTCACATCAAATTTTGGGCCCTCCAGAGCTAGTTTTTATGTTGTTGTTATAAGCCCTCTAGGGCTGCATCTTTCTCCTCTGAGAGGTCCACCTACTTCTGTTGTTGTTTGATTATTTGTTTATCCCTTCTAGGGCTTCCGTTCTCCATTTTATGTTGATCCTGTTAGCTGCTGCCACTTTGGTGTTGGGTCTATTCAGGATGCCATTGAATATTTTTGTTTAGGGCCTATTGAGGCCAGCGTTAACCTTTGGATTTATGGTTGTTGACTATTAAAGCATGTTGAGGTCTCACGTTGTATTCTAAGCCCTGTTAGGGCCAGTATTGGTTATTGTAGCTTGACTGGTGGTTGACATTGGTTGTCTCCCAACTAAATTATAAGGTCTAATGGTGCTTAAAGTTTGTCCTAACACCTAACACAACTGTTCCTATTGTTGACACTCTTCCCCGGTCTCTCTCTCTCATAGGTATGCTATTTCCCTTCTAGGGCTATTTATGTTTCTATGTCTATCATCACCTGAAAAAGCAGAGTATCATGGGGTCGTGGATGGCGTAGAATCAGTTGAGATGGGAGACCAGTAATTGTGAGTCAAGATGGACGAAAATATGGTCCACACCTAGGGAAAGAGCGTCACACCACACAAAACACACATCATGTATAGTATATACAAGGTACTAATGCGTGAAAAACTCATGAATAGTATCTCTTCAGGTAGAGCCCATTGCGAGGCTCCTCTAGAAATATTCGTTCATAATCCTCGAGCTCGTAAGCTCCCTTCTCTAAGACACGTTTTACAACATATGGGCCATGCCACATGGACTCAAGCTTTCCTGCCCCCATGTTATCATGTTTATGGTCATATGTGAGGACCAAATCCCCCTCGTTAAAGATAATAGGTTGGAATGACTTATCGTACTCGGCCTTAATGCATTTCTTGTGTGTTTCGTTGACAAGAGCAACATCATGGCGGGTTTTGTCGAGTTTAGCCAAGTGAAGGAAGCGTTCTTCCTCGGATGTGGTGTGTAGCAGAAGTTCGACTAGCACTCTATCGGTAAAACTGCCTCCAATCCATAAACTAGTTGGAAGGGTGTGAACCTAGTGGCAGTCTTAACGAAGGTCTTGTATGCCCAAAGGGTAGAAAAGAGCATGTTGTGCCAGTGCGATTTGTGTTTACCCACCATGTGTTGAATCATGGTTTTCAAGACCTTATTTATGGCCTCTACTTGTCCATTGGACTGTGGGTAATATGGGGTTGAGTTCTCATGAAGAAAGCCCAATCTGGCGTTCAATTCATCTACCATCTTGTTTTGAAAGTGGAATCTGTGATCAATAACGATGGCTTGCGGAACTATGAATTGTGCAATGACATGGTTAAACATGAAGAGTGCAACGGTTTTTCCGTCCTCGTTATATGTAGGCATAGCCTCGACCCATTTTGTGAAGTAATCGATGGCTACTATGACGTAACCATGCCCCCAACCGAGGTAGGCTTACAGTGCATGAAATATATGCCCCATTTAGAAAAGGGGCCGATGGAAATAACCAGATGGAGAGGGGCTGGATGGGAGCGCTTCTTAAATTGAAAGTGTTGGCATGGAGGACACTTCTTAATAGCCTCAATAAAATCCTTGAAGATCGAAGGATAGTAGTATCCTATGCGTAGTATTTTCTGGGTTGTATCCATCCCGGAATGATGACCGCTACAAGCCTTGGAGTGATCGTCATTCAGTACGTGTTCAACCTCCTCATGAATTAAACAATGTTGAAGGATAGAGTCTATGCCATGTCGATACAAGGTGTCATTAATGATCAAGTAATACTTGGCATGGTGGAGGATACGACAACGGTTGTCATGAGATAATTGGGGGTTGAACCATTGGGTTTCAAGATATAATGTAATATCCCCATACCATGGGTCGAACGTGCTGATGAGAAACAATGACTCATCTGGAAGGGAGTCAATGGGCTCAGTTCCTATATCAACACAGGGAAGATCGCAAATGAGCTCCGCAAACACCAGGTTTTTCTTTGACTTAGCTTTCTCGAAGAGGAGATCGAATTCCTGAAGTATCACAATCCATAGTGAATATTTGCCCGCAAGCACCTGACATGTAAGGACATGGTATATGGGGTTTGAGTTGGAAATAACAGTGGTGGTGCAGAGCAGGATATAGTGATGGAAATTTTGGATGGCAATGACTGCCACGAGAGCGAGTTTCTCGACATGTGAGTAACGGGTTTCAGAGTCAATAAGACCCTTACTGAGGTAATAGATCACATGTTTTTGGGCATTGTTGTCTTCTTGGACCAATACCATGGCAATTGTGTTGATGGAATCAGAAAGATAAAGGATGTAATCCTTATAGTAATTGGGCGGTTGGAGCACAGGGGCATGAGTAATGGCAGAATTTAAGTTGTCAAAGGATTGTTGGGCTTGGTTGTCCTAGATGAAAGTGACATCCTTCTTCAACAATCGCATATAGACATGTGTCTTTTGAGCAAAATTGTAGACAAAATGCCGTAGGTAAGTTTCCTTCCCTTGCAAAATTTGTAGTTCTGTAATGTCAGTAGGAGGTGGGAGAACGACAATGGCTTCCACCTTCAAGGGATCAATGCAGATCCCATCCTTTTAAACGATAAAACCTAGGAGGTGTCCCGATTCAACACAGAAAATACACTTGTGAGGATTCAGACAAATGTTATACTGCCTGCATCTAAGGAATACTGCCATTAGATGATCGATGTGGAACTCGCGATGCTGTGAATGGGCAGGGAGATCGTCAAGATAGGGCTCCACAAAGTCCTTCACATAATGAAAAGCATACGACATGGCCCACTGGAATGTCGCACCAGCATTTTTAAGACCGAAGGGAAGTTTACGATAAGAAAACATACCCCAGGGGCATATGAAATTGGTCTTGTGTTGGTTGGCTGGGTGGATATATATTTGATTATACTTGGAAAATCCATCCATAAATGAGAAGATGATGCCTCTGGCGCAATTGTTGATGATCTGATCGATGAAGGGAAAAGGATAATTGTCCTTAGGACAAGCCTTGTTCAAATCCCTATAGTCGACACAGGCCTTAATAGTACCCTGCTTCTTGGCCATGAGGACGACAATGGAGACCCATTCTGTTAAAGGAACATGATAGATAAAGTTGGCCTTCAAGAGCTTTTCAATCTCAGCTTTAATTGTCGTAGTTTTTCGAGGGTGTACTGGTCATAATTTTTGGCAGACAGGCTTAGTGTCGGGATAAGTTTTGATCTCATGTGAAACAATAGTAGGATCAATCCCGGGAATTTCCTCATAGTTCCATGCGAAGACGTAGCGAAATTGTTTAAATAAGGCCGTGAATTTGGTGAGCTCCTCAAGAGAGAAAGTCTAACCAATGTGGATATGTTCCACAATGCCGGGTGTAACCAAGATGTCAATCGGGATAGTGGGCATGATGTTTTCCATGTTTCCTTTTGTAACCGTATCACAAGTGAGGATCGGTGACTGGGGGCAAGGATAAACATCCAATGTAAAAATGGTAGGGATGGCATTCTCTACAGAATCTAATGAGGGTAGGACAGATGATCGGTGATGAAGGTCTTCCCACAGAGGTTCATCCGTGCTCATAATATCCATAATGGATAGCCTCATAAGTAGCTTCAGTCATTGAGAGAGGCATATTATCTCCAATCAAATGCATGGTGGCCTCATCGGGCACGAGCCATTGATCGGTAAAGTTGGAAAAACATGGAATCATGGAGGATATCATGTTCACCGAGGCAACATAGTTAGGGGGATCCAGGTGTTATGTAGAATTTTTTCCTACGGATAAGTCAAAACTCTCTTAACTTTAAAGTAGATTTTCAACTAACTCTAAAGCAAGAAACAAGTCAAAACAAATGCTACCTTGAAATTCCTGAACTAACCTTTACAGCAAGATTAAATGTATTCAGAAACAATGAGAGATAAGACACACCTTTGAAACTGACGTTTGTCCCGCTTCTAACTCTTGATCCAAAGCTCCAATGTAGAACCTGTTAAGATCAACCAAAGAACAAACATACAAGCTTCCAAATACCTTGAATGTAAAGATTAGATTCAAATCCAGATTAGATACATTTCATGTTAAAGACTTGCACAATACACATGAAATGGGAAAGACAAGACAAGTTATCTTATTACAACTTGAAGAATGCTTACAAAAGTTGCTTGATGTCCAAGCCAATCTTCTAGCTCCAAGTGCCTTCTCCTCTAGCTATCTCCACAATGCTGCAAGATCATAAGTTTGGTACTTTAAGAGTCCTCCCCTTTCCCCATGGAATGCCTCTCTTTTATAGTGTATGGTAGGGTTAACCAACAAGAGAGATGGGTGGATCTAGGGAGAGATAAGTGGATCAGGGTTTCTAATCACAGAGAATGAGTTGGGAATCGAATCGGGGACCCCAATCTTCCACTATCTTCGAAAATCCAAAATCCCACAGGCCATGGAAAAAAGACTATAAAAAGAGTACCGCGCCCTGTGGTCTGAGCATAACGCGGTAGTACCGCGTGCCAGGGAAAAAGCATAGCACGGTAGTGTGGACTACCGCGCACCTATAACTGAGCAAGGCGCGGTAGTGTGGGTAAATAAAGTCTCAGCTGGGTTAAAACTTGTCAGGGTGAATTTCCCTTCAAGGATTACACATCATCTGTCTCTTCTGGATGGTTTAAAACAGTAGGGGAAGTGTCGTCAACTCGTTTTTTGGTGGAGATGCGACACTATGGAAATGGAGGTATAACAGATGCCCCCTAAAGTGTGAGGTCAGAAGGAACTGATGGCCGAAAGACTTTACGAATATAGTGTGCAGAGATAGCATCGAGGAGAGCGACAAGGAGCTGAAACAGAAACAAAGTGTTAGATATACCACCAAGGCAGGCATCCCCATGCTCGGAAACAAATGACTCAAAGCATGGCTGCCGACCAATACATTGCAGATCCATGAGTACTAAGATGATATAGACTGTGGACAGACCATGGCTACTATGAACAAGCGTAGATCCATGAGACAATAATGACACAGCCACGACCAATACAATAAGTGGATCTGTGTGACAATACAAAGGACATCTCCATCGCAACCTGGACGCAATCAAAATATAGCGGTGCGCCCAGGGTCTTCTACCCGATCCCAAAAGATACGAATCTAGCCATGTGATTACAAGGTGTTGAAGTCGAACATGGCAGAAACCATTTGATCACCGGTCAATGATGTGAACCATTAACAAATGCGAGGGAAATCACCAATGATGAGGATGATCCCCAAGGTATCTGAAGTACATCTCAACGAAATGTGAATAGATGAGTTGATGTCGAGCATTCGAGAGATCGTTTGATCAGAGGTCAATGATGTGAACCTACTGTCGAACACGAGGAAACCTGCCATTGAGGCATGCAGGTACCAAGGTACTAATGGTTGATCTCTAAGTCCAATTCCTGGATAGTGATTTGGTGTCAACGGGAATAGACTCGTCGAAGGTGGGCCATAATGAATCCCACATCATCGACACGAAATCGACATGAACGATAATATGATGAACAATGGAGTATGTAATGACACAGCGGAGGCTTGACACAATGAACGACTCTGAACAATGCAACCCTTTGAACATGTAACAGCATGTAATAGGACTTGGCAGCAGGGATTATTGACAACAGAGGATAGACACCGAACGAGTAGGCTCGTGGCCAGGGAGATGACTCATGATGATGACCATAACTCAGTGAAAAATGGATACCCAATATAGACAAGAGACGGACACATGCCATGTTCAAAGGTAACGACTAACAAGCTTCCATAAATAAACTTGACTTATCCCCCCATATTCCCCCGACATGATAGACGAGTACCTCTTTGTTGTTTTTCGAGCTTGAAGAGGATAACAGATGCTCGGTGTAGCTCATCTCATAGATGAGTCCAATCTCACATGTTTTACGAACCTGAGAAAGGAGGGGTTCGTCCCAAAGTGGGTCCTTCGATGTTAAAATTTTAACAAGTCCAAGGAAGGAAAACTCGGTAGTTTTTCATATTTAGAGAGCCTGAAAAACTTAAAGGAGGCTCCATAATGTACTGTAGCTAGGGTTTTACCCCTAGCTTGTGCAAATGAGCACCTACTAAGGAGAATGGACTCCTTAGTAGCAGTTCAGTAAATGTAAATAATTAAGCTAAAACAGAAATAAAAACTACTCTAAAACATGTGCATGAAAAATAAACAACAAATTTAAATAATGGTTTTGTATTGATATTACCTCCAATGTGGAGGTTGATGAAGCCCTTGCAATGTCCAAGAGGGTTGCTCCAAGCTCCAATGTGCTCCTTCTCTTTCTCCAATGGTGGGGATGGGCCAAAAGAGGCTCTCAAGGTGAAAGTAGTTCAATGGTGAACTAGGGTTTCGAGAGAGATTTTGGCAGAGTAAGGGTATACTTGATTGTGGATATGGAATAAGGGATCTCCATCACTTATTTATAGTTTTTTGGTGGTGGAGTGCTGACCCATGGTTTTGGGAAACACATGGTTTAGGGTAGTTGTATAGGGTTTTTTCCTCCTTTTCCTCATTATTTTATATTTTTTATTCCCTTTTTAGGGGATTTTTGCTATTTTTGGAGGAAAAGGGAGTTTTTTAGCCTTTTTGAGGCTATTTTGATGGTTTTGTGGCCTTTTGGAGGCTTTTTAATGAGATTTTTTGGGATTTTAAGGGAAATATGGTAGGAAAATGGACAAATGAGCCATATAATGCGGTAGATGAAGTAGTGAACACTTTTTGGGTGTTAACAGATTGCCCCCTGATGTACGAGGGCAGGAGCTCATCGTATGGCCGATGGACATCATAAGTCATGAATGGTTTTCCTGGGAAGTGGAGAGAAGAGAAGAAACAAACTGAAGCCCGGAACAACGATCCCGAACAACTGCAAGAACTGAAAGTACATAACCTCAATAATGGATGAGGAATCATCTGATCATATGGACGAGGCGGGCATTCCCATGCTCGTATCAGGATATAACATAATAATAACAATGGGGTCCAAAAAATGGGGACCTGAAATATACATGACCTCAAAAACTGAATGAGGAATAATCTCAATATATGGACGAGGCGGGCATACCCATGCTCGTATCAAGATACATAAACAGAACTGTGAGGCCCGAAAAAAGGGGGACCTGTAAGATACATAGACAACCACTGTGTACATCAGAAGAGTCCAGAGGGGACACAACACTGGGACATACTGCTGGGCAGACCATGTGTAATCTGAAGAACTGGTGCACTGGAATATCAATAGTGCTGCTGAATGTGGTACCAAAGGAACTGATGAGTTGCTGGATCATAGTGACTGGGAGCAACAACCTCGATGGTACACTGAACTGGAATAAACCTGGGTACTCAAGGAAGCATAGAACTGGATGGCTTCCGAATACAATCGCCAACGCAGCCCGGATATCCACAGGAACATATAACTGGTCGTTCCGAAGTGACTCACCAATGTGCTAGAGTCGGGGGAAATCCGAGGTCTTCGACACATAATGTAAAGGATGTAACCCTACGCGATTCTCGACGATGTGATCAAGGTGCTGAATTCGAGCATGTGAGAAACAACCACTCGGAGAGACAATGATGACTCCTCTCAGACTGGTCCGTAGGCACCTACCACAGATGGTGATAAGTCCAAGGCGTAGGGACCTTTGGGCCTATCCTCTGGAATAGAGGAGCTGTCGTCGACAGAGGGAGACCTGCAACTATCAAGGCAATGATGTTTCCTTGACAGGAGCACGAGGTACAGGACCGAAATGTGATAGTACTGATGGCAGGACTGACAAAACTGTGGGGGGACAACTGGGCAAGTAGAGTGGGTGAAATCAAACTTCCTTTGTTCAGAGTATGATAATGGGGATGATCTGGCAGCATATGAAACTGACTGAGGGGAAAGGGATCATAGTTGTATTGGATCTGGGAAGGTTACTGGGTTGAGGGAGACTCAAGCTGGGGTAAAATGGCAGGAGACTGCAGAATACTCTGAACAAAGGCGACCTGATTGGGGGTGCTGCCGAGATGATCGATCATAGTGCCAGGAGGCACGGGAGGGTACTTCTTCATGGGTTAAGGAACTAGAAGAAGTGTGTGTAAAATGATACTGTCGTGTGGATTTTACGAGCCCAGGATAGTTCATGCTCGTGGTTGCTTTCAATTTTAAGGAGTCTGAAAGCGATAAGAAGACTCTGAAGTAATGGAATGGTACTGTTGTGTGGATTTTACGAGCCCAGGACAGTTCATGCTCATGGTTGCTTTCAATTTTAGAGAGTCTGAAAGCAAGTAAGAAGACTCCAGGGGGTTCCTTTTTCGTAGATTTAGTCTCCAAGGCCCAAAGAAGCATAAAAGGATGCAATGAAGAACTCTTCTAGCCAGTGTGACTAGAGTATTCCTTTTTCGTAATTAGTCTACCAGGTCCGGAAAAGGGTTAAACTTATACCAGATAGACGCCCTTTCAGGTACTTTAACGAGCATGAAAGGAAGCAAGATTGCTCGGCGATCTTTTCATTCTTTTAGGAGTCAGAAAAGAGCTTAACGGAAACTCCCTAAGTGCCTTTTTCGTAAAGGACTTATCCGGCCCGAAAAAGGGATAAAATTATACCGAACAAAAGGAATGGCTAGGCAAGGAGGAAGTGTTCAATCAAGGATCAATAATGATGACCAAGAACGAGGGTAAGGGGGGAACACTGGTGGGCCTCCTTGCAGGGGAGATGAAATGGTGGCAAAATAACGAAACATTTGCAGTATGACAGGAGTGAATGGCTGATGTAAAAATGTGGAACAATCTGATAGCGATCGATGTGACGCGCAAACCGAGGAAGCAAGGTGTCGGGACACAATGTTGAAATTGTACCAAGTGAGAGCGAGAAATGATCTCAAGCATCATCGTGAGCTCGGAAAAATGAATCCGACGAGATAAAGGATGTCAAAAATGGGTAACGGCCGATGTGGCACGCACACCGAGGCGACGAGGGCGTTTTGGAAAAATACCCAAAAAATCGGGGGTGAGAGCGAGAAATGATCTCAAGCATCATCACCGGCTCGGAAAAATGAATCTGATGATATAAAACATGTGAAAAACGAAGAACGACCGATGTGGTCCGCAAACCGAGGTGACTAGTGGCGTCTAAAAAAATGGGCAAAAAATGACGGGGTAAAAATGATGTAACGAGGTGACCATCATGACGGTCTCGTCGTGCTGATTCCAGTGTTGGAAACGGTTCGTAAAACGGACTCCGTATGGGGTCAGAATGGCCAAAACAAGAAAAAGTCAACTGACTATAAATAGTGGTGGGTCCAACATGACATGTGTCAGTTGTACGTTTTGACTTTGACTTGTGATCAGAGTGGACCAGAGCTTAGGTTGCATTTTTGGACGATCTGACCGACCGATTTCAGATCCGGGAGATACAGGTATTCCGTCAAACTCATACCTGCATGTTTTTTATGGTCGGGGGTTGGGTAGTGGGTCCCAGGGCTTATTTGTACGGTCCACGTGGGGTGGACCGCGGGTTAGGGGGTCGAAACCGCGGTTGGCGCTCGCGAGTTTCGGGGTGAACCACGCGGTTGGAGACCACGTGTTTCTTTGATGGATACGCGGTCGAGTACCGCGAGTTCCAAGGAGGAACACGCGGTTCCAAACCATGGGGTTAGGGCTGACAGGCGCGGTTAAGAACCGCGACCTTAGGCCTGACAGCCGCGGTCGGAAACCGCAGCAGGAAGCCCGAAAGCCGCGGTTTTGGGTCGAGCTAAGAGGGTCTTCCGAGAGAGGGAAAAGTACTTATTTAGTTGACATGAGTCTGATGAGTTTATTTTGTGTGATTGACAGGATGCCGCAGGTGCTCTGGAGAGAGCGGGAGATCCCTGATGAGATCATGGCTGTGATCTGAGGGGAGCGCCATGTGCGATCTGTGCTGGGACTGTGCGGACTACTGAAGTTCGCACAGATACCCATGATACAGTCAGCAGCATTGCTGCTGAACTGCCTAATCAGCTTGTGGGAGCCGGATATACAGGCTTTCCGGGTACAGGGTGAGAGGGTGGACCTCACCCTGACCGATGTATACTTTCTGACGGGGTTGCCCTGTCTAGGCAGGGTAGCAGACACACAGCTGCGGGTTGCCACGGACGTCGACATGGAGGACATGTTGGAGAGATACTATGGTCCTAAAGCGAGGGTGCATAGGAATGCACTCCTGGTGAGGGACCTACAGGAGCTAGCGGTGCGGGCCATGGCAGCATGTGTGGTCCGGGTATTGGGGTCCCAGTCACCTGAGAAGGTGTCTGGGGGTCAGATGCAGATGATAGAGCGTGTACTGGATGGGGTATACTACGCGTGGGGCCAGATGTTCCTGACCTGCGTTCAGTGGCAGCTGACGGCAGCGAAGGAAGCTGGCAAGGGGTTTTGTTTTGGTTCCTTCTTGTGTGCCTTCTTTATGGAGAGGGTACCCACACTGCGGCCACGGGTGCCGATCAGGGCAGGAGGTATGAGGGAGCCGTGGATGGTGCGGTGGGGAGAGATGATGCACCACCATGGTGGAGGCGACGTGGGCAGGTACTTTACGCAGGAGTTGTACCTGCAGTGGCTCCAGATACCATTGACACTGGACGACTTCCCGTATCGGGACATGGACTTCACGGGAGATCCGGAGGCGCCACGAGCACCAGGACAGGCATGGGGTCCCGACGGTACGTATGTGTGTTTACTTGTATGTTATGTATGTCAAGTTTTATTTATATGATAATAGAGTGATATACTGTGACTGACATATGGGTGATCTTGCAGATGTGGGTCCGAGGCCACCTCCAGGACATGTGGCACGGAGGGGTATTGTGGCCGTCCCAGCTCTGCCTGGGCGAGGTGAGGTCCGTCGCCGTGATGCAGAGGGGACACTGGAGTCGGTGCGGGCCCTACTAGATCGGTTGTTGATAGGGGTGACCGATGAGGGATGGCGGGATGTCGATCCTGATGTAGTGCAGGATTGCATGAGGGCACCCTGAGAGTTCAGGTCCATCGCGATCCGGGTGGCGATCTTGGTGGACCGGGTACGGGCAGAGGAGGCCGGAGGAGATGAGGATTTGCCGGAGGAGGAGCGAGGGGAGGACTCAGAGGCAGCCGATGTAGGCAGTGATGCAGGATACGACTCCCATTAGGGAGTGCAGGGGAGTCCCCCCGAGTTTTGTAGCTACGGCATGTATGTTGATGAGGCTGTTAGGGATGTATAGCCATTTTTTGTATAGCTGAGTACAGGGGTACTCAGGACATGTATAGCACTGAACATGTATATATTTTTTTTTTGATATATATATATGCACGTGGATGCACCTTTTTGTATGATGTTGTTTTATTTGTACGCACGTGGATGCGCTTTATGAGTTGTGATATGCTTACATTGCACGTGGATGCAAGTAGGTTAGGATGTTAGGCACGTGGATGCCCCTTGTGTATTTTATGTGATGTGACATGATATATGTATGTTTAGGCACGTGGATGCCCCTATGGATATGAATGTGGTGTATGTACATGGATGCAAATGTGGATATGATGCAATCTTTTTGGGTTTTTATATATTTTTATGAGATGCTATGGGATGATGATGCATGATGTTACATGGGGTGATTGATATGCCAATCTAGGATGTTGTTGGCCATTTGGTCTGTGACACTATTTTGGGCTCTGGGGACATGTGTGAATGTGATGGATTCAAACTGTCGGCTGAGGTGTTTTGCGCGCAGGAATTTTCTAAAAAGGCAGGGATCACGCACCTGGTAGCAGTTGTTGAGCTGGGAGACAAGTAGCTGGGAGTCGAGGAACACATGAAGGTGACATATGCCCATTTGGAGGGCGGCAGTCAAGAGACCGGTCACAGCATCATACTCCGCCTGGTTATTGGTAGCAGCGCCTATACATATTTCGTCAAGGTGAATCATCTCGTTGGAAGGGGAGTACAAGACCCATGCGGCAGAAGCCAGGTTGGGAGACCAGCGGCTTGTGCCATCAGCGAAGCTAGTGTAACAAGGTGGAAGATGGTCCATCTATAATCATGCAGAAACGATGAATGTAAGATGATGGTAAAAAAGTGAAAAACAAAAAGATAGCAAACTGTACAATGCGGACCAACGAGGTCGCGGTGTCATTTATGGGTAAAAACGCTTAAGATACAACCCATTATGGGGGTTGCGCAAAGGATGGCCTTCAGAGTCGGCTAAGATGTATGCCCCCTTGCCGAGGCAGGTCTGTACAATGTAAGGGCCTTGCCACATGGATTCAAACTTCCCTTTACCAGTTTTGTCGTGGGCTTGGTCATATGCGAGGACAAGGTCCCCTTCGTGGAAAGTTCGAGGGTGAACATGTTTATCATAACCGGCTTTGGAGCAGTTTTTGGCAGCTTCGATGTTCTGAAGAGTGGCACGACGGTCTTCATCAGCTTGTTCGAGTTGCAGCAAACGCTGCTCGAGGGGGGAGGTGAAGATATCATGGAACTCTTGGAAGAGTTGTTTGTAGTCCTCAATCTCCTGCTCGCTGCAGGAGGCTCCTAAAGTGATGAGTTCAGGGGCACATCCTGGGAACTTTGAGGGAGGAATAGGACGCTATTTCTGATGGATGGGGGGTACATCAGGCCATGTGTCAATGTGGTGCTCTATAATGGCGGGGTCAAGACCGGGCATTTCGGTATAGGACCAGGCAAAGACATCACGGAATTCTCGGAAGAGTTTTCGGTATTCCTCAATCTCTTGTCCACTGCAGGAGGCTCCTAAGGCAATGCATTCATTGACGCCAGGGGGGTCAGAGATATCTATGTGAATGACGGGTGAAATGTTGGCCATGTTACCCTCCTCAAAGGCATCTGGAGCAGGAATAGGGTCCTTGAACCAGTCAACCTTGGTGGGAAGGAAGTCTTTGGACTTAACCGTGAATTGGGTAGCTGTGCTAGAGGAGGATTCCTCTGGGATGAAATAGGAACGGTGGTGCATGTCATCCCAGGGATAATCCGGGGCAGTAAGGGCCTCAAGAATCTCCTCATCAGTACGGAAAGTTGGCGTCGTCAAATCGGTTGACGAGGGGGTAGTGGTTGAAGAGATCATATAGATGGTATTAACCTCTTCAGAAGGGGAAGAGACCGGGGGGTAGATCTCCTCAATGGTGGGTGGTGCCGTCTCAAGATCCAGATTGTTCATCTCATAGAGAACCGCTCTGTAATCCGGGAGATCGGGACAATGATGGGAGTAATTCCCGTAAATATCGCATATGGCGCAGGGTTGGTTGGTACGTATGGACTTATATTTAGGCTTGGGAGTGGGGTTTAGTTCGACAGTTGGGATGTTGGGGTCATCGTCGAGCATCTGCATGTGCTTTTGCAATGCTGGTAACTGTGGGCATTGGTGGGTTGCATGGCCCAACTTGTCACACAGCGAGCATTTGGGAGGAGCACGAAACATTGGAGGGTTTTTGACTGTCTTGGGAGGTGGTACAGCAGTGTAAGGTTGTGGACCTCTGCCCCCAGTGGGTTTGGGAGTAGGAGGGGGAGTCGTGGAGGACGAAGGGTTAGAGACACCAGGAGGTGGCTGAGTGGTAGTAGCCATGGGTTGCACCGGTTGGAGGACGACGTCTGGTGTCGGCGGGCGAACGGGAGGCGAAAGGTACCATACGGGTAATCCCAAAGTTAACCCAGGGAGGCTAAGGGTAGCCATGACCGGGGCGCTTACGACTCCCGATGGAGGGACTAGGAAGGGGATCGTATGGATAGGTGTAACACCAATGTGGTTAGGTACCAATGGTGGTTTTGGAAACAAGGGTGGTTGATTATTAGGTGGTTGGTTATCGTGGGATAAGGTACATAAGTCATACACTTCCGTGTGGGCTGATGGAGGCGGAATAGATTGAAAGGTGGAAGTCATCGGCGCGTCTGAGTAGACTCCAGGCCCCGCAGAGGAAACAAACGAGGTGGTGGCACGAGAAACAGGTTGTTCAACCATGGGGAGAACATTTTCAGGTGCCGCGGGAGCACTGGGATCATAGTAGGTGAGCTGGTCAACCTTAACCATGCGTCCCTCATGGGGGAACATCATGGTGCGAAAAATGGAAGAGGCAACCGCCCGCATGGCATACATGTAGCTGCGGCCAAGTAAAAGGTTATAATCCAATTGGGAATTGATTACCTCAATGTCAATGAGTACAGTTTTGCCACCTAACTGGACGGGGACATTGGCTAGGAGGCCTTGGGGCTGAGCCGAACGACCGTCGTAGGTGCGTAATGCAGTGGTGGACTGCTGGAGAGTGGGGGATCCCAACTTCTGCCACACGAATGTAGACATGACGCATGTGGAGGCACCTTCATCGATGATGCATCGATGGATGACAAGATTCCGAATGGAAACAGAAACTTGGAATGCCAGGGTGGAAGGCAGGCGAGGTTCAGACTGGTCTAAATCAAATGCCATCAAATTCGAATCATTTGGGTCAATCCCCCCAATGGCGGAGAGTAAAGTCTTGTGCTGGGAAGGGTAGTTCTTCAAGACTTCTAACGCAGACATGGCTGCAGGAGATTGGGCTAGGTCATCTACAATGTTGTAGTTTGATGCAGCGCGCGCATTGGGGTTATTGTTGATACGGCGAAGTGGGAAACAAGGGGCTTTGGGAGCGCCATCTAGTGGAGGTGGAGGAATACGTAACACTTGATCTGTGGGATGGGCATTGGTGGGTTTATCAGTGGGAGGTGCTTCAGTGGTGGAGCCATATTGGTTCCGACGGGTCTGAAGGTTGACGTCAGCGGATGACATCATCAACAAGTGGTGGGTTCCTGAGTCAAACATGGGTTGATCAGGAGCAGCGTACGTGATTTGCTGTTGGGGTTGCACATTGGCTTGAGGGGGAGCCAACGGCTGAGTGTTCACGACGCCTTGGGTCGGTAATGGGTTTTGCAGCACCAAAGGTGGCTGCTGAGGTTGCGGGGGGTTAGGAGGCGTCTGAGGAGCTGCTTTCCCTTGGCGGTGGGCATCGTCAACCCAGAGTTGCCGAGCTCACTCTAAGTGTGGGAAAGCATGCGTGTAGTGTCCATAGACCCCGCAAATAGAACAAGGGTGGTTCGTTCGCAAATTGGGGTTTTTAGCCTGCTTGGGCGGGCGATCAGGGTTTTGATTAGCGGGGGCCGCATTGTTGTTGTCGGGGGGATTAGCCGGTTGACCAGCTTGGTCTGCAGGTTGGTTGTTCCCACGATTACGGCCTTTGCCGCAGTTCTGTTGGCCCTGGTTACGTGAGTTGTTCTGGTTTTGCTGCGGGTTTTGTTGGGCGTAAACTTGCCCTTGGGCAGCAGGGGGATTTTGAGGTTGCGCAGGTGCGGGAGCAGGCTGCGGGGGATGAAATGTAGGTTGAGGCCGAGCAGGTGCAGCAACTTGAGGGGGTTGCTGATATGGCTGCGGAGCGAGTTGTGGGTTTTCCGCAGGGGCTGCCTGTGGCGGATAATAAGCGGGTTGGGCTTGTGAAGGCGCAGGAGCTGGGGCAGCCTGCTAATGGTAGTAAGGCGGAGGTGCGACTGGGGGGGGCATAAGCGGGAGTCGCATGACCGAAACACTGAGGAGGACATGAGGGTCCATGGTGATGGTGATGTGTCATGGGAGCATACGAGTTGGTTGCTCCAGACTGTGAGGTAGCCCGCGAAAAGTCGAGGCCAGGGGAAGGACGTGTAATATAAAATGGTTGGGGATGCGAAGAAACACGGCCAATGATACCGTCTGCAGCGTGGGATGCCCCCGGTGCATCATGCTGGGAGGACTTGCCGCGAGGGGCGTCAGGTATAATGGTATAAAGGTAACCCGACTGGGCGTAAATGAGGTCGAACTGTTGGGCCTTAAGGATGGCCTCTTCTTCAGACTGGGGTCTTTCTGATGCTACATCCTTAGCAATAACAGGGAGAAGGGATTTGAGGAACCAATCTAGGAAGATACGGTCGTCTAGTTTGATCTTGCATAAGCTACGGCGTCGACGCCACTCATGGATGTGGTCCGTGATATGGGTAGCCGTATTTTGTTTGCAGGATAGGAGGATCTCAACGCCCGCGTCATAGCGGACAGGCAGCTGGAAGAACTGCAGGAAGGTCGAAGCAAGGGAAGTAAAGGTGGCATGGGTCCCATGAGGTTGCTCGATATACCACTTGGCTGCAGAGCCAGTGAAGGTGCGCTGTAAGAGACGGAGGCGAACAGAGTCATCCACTATGGAGTTAGAGGAACACCATAGGTGGAAAGACATGATATGGTTTTGTGGGTCCTCACCGGCCTTGCCCTCGAACTTAGGGATGTCAGAGGGGAGCTTGGTAGGCATATGAGGCCACGTAGGGTCGTGTCGAATAGGGTCGTTGGTCAGTCTGTCCAGGTCAGGTAGGTTGAGGCTAGCCATGAATGGCAAACTGGAGGAAGGATGTGACACAGTAGTGGGTTGGACCAAGTTGGGGCCAACGCCCCCAAGTGGAGGGACAGGATTTGGGATGGTGCCCCCAAGTGGGGGAACTAAGGTGGTGGAGGATGGTCCAGCACCACCATGGGTAGTGTGAGCCACTGATGTAGTGGGGATAGGGATTCCCGCTGTGGGAATAGGTACCATGAGGGGAACGGTAGATGGGAGTCCCATGGAGGGCATACCCAAAACAGGTGTAGTAACTGGTGTAGTGGTGGATGTGCCACCAATGGTCCCTATAACAAAAGGAGAGGAAGTCGTGCCAGCCATGGGGCTAGTAGGGGCAGTGTAAATAGGGTTCTCAGACTCTTCGTCAGAATCAGAGGTAAAGTAAGGAGTGTCAATATCTGGTGACGGAGTCCTATGTCGCTGACGAGTGGAGTCAAGTGATAAGGCTCTAGATCTGTGATGAGTGGTATCAACGGATGATGATCGAAATCTATGACGGGTAGTGTCAAGAGAACCGTGCTGTGGGGGCTCGCCCCTGAGGCGCCGAGAATGTCTCGGGGACTCAATGGTGACAGATGGTGTCAAATCTATGTGGGTTGAAGTGAGTATAAAAACAGCTCAAAAAAGCCTAATGCAACCGAGTGTGCAGAAGGAGAGCTAAAAAACAAGGCACTCAGGCCAACAACCAACTCAAAACACCCACTGCAACAGCTGTGCTACAATAGGTGGAGTATCAACAAAGATGGTCAGAATACCAACAAGCAGCAAGTTTCCTAAAAATAAAAAATGGTGGACTCACTAGACCAAAGGGAGGTAAAGGAGCATGCAAACACCTAACTAAAAGTATTCTGACTCAACTAAACATATCCTCTGCAAGGTGATGAAATCCAAGTCAGACAATATGAGTAGGAAAGCCAAGTGGCTATGATATCCCCCTATCGGGAGGGATACCGGGTAGTCAATCCTAGAAGAATGGCAACTAAGATACCCCGTTCATGACACGTCCAGAAAGGTGAATCTGTCGTTTAGTCCGTTTACCGCAATACCCCTATACAGGGATATCCCGCGAACCGTGAAAGGTAGCCCTTCAGTTACTGAATGGAGTGCGGTATTCCACTCAGGCCTCCGGAACCAATCTCCCGACTTCAACCCTCCTAAGGGAGAGGCCCTCTGATAAACTGGTCGTGACCGTGCCAAAAAGTACTAGGGGATTTTGGTTCCCTATTTGGACAACAACTATGTCTCAAGTGAAAGTAACCGAGGGGTGTTATTGGAAGCCTATCCCCCCGATCCTACCTAACTACAATGATTCTTTTGTGTTCCCCAAGTGGGGTTAGAATGTTGGTTTAGTTAGGTACGTTTTAAGGCTCACTTGAATTATGTGACAGAGTGTGTGCTCGTGAGGTGATGAACCCAAAATAGAAGTGCCACAAGGGGAACAACTCCTAACTATCAATAATACTGGAATTGAAAATTTAACTTGCAAAATTTTCTGAATTAAAAATACTGAAATTTTAAAAGAATTTTGTAAAGGGAACAGAAATTATGTTGCAGAAAGGCTGTCAGGAAGTGGGACTGCAGGTAGGACAGAGGGCTGTTCAGATGCAGAAAATATTGCAGCAAAAGGGGTTGGGCTCAAAACAGGAAAAATGCATAAATCAGACCGCGGGTCTGTGGCGAATCAGAACAGGCAGACCGCGGGTTTGAGGGAAACAGATGCGGTCAGGTCGCGGCTTTCGGGCCAACAGACGCAGTCGGGACGCGGGAAAGAGGCTTAAAGCCGCAGTCGGGTCGCGGCAAAAAGGCTAACAGACGCAGTCGGGACGCGGGAAAGAGGCTGAAAGCCGCAGTCGGGACGCGGGAAAATGGCCGATAGGCGCAGTCAGATCGCAGTAAACAGGCTGATTAGCCGCGGTCGGATCGCAGGTAACAGACTTGAATCCGCCGGCAGGGCATCGGAAACCGTCTGAGAGCCGCGGTCAGGTCACAGGTAAAGGCCTGAAAGACACGGTCGGGACGCGACTGTAGAGGGAAAAAATGCGATGTACGGCGGTCGAAAGGGACAGCCGAGAGGGAAAAAATTGTAAACGGAAACCAGAAATTCAAAATCTAGGGGAGTCGCCAAAACTGTAGCTAGGGTTTTACCCCTAGCTTGTGCAAATGAGCACCTACTAAGGAGAATGGACTCCTTAGTAGCAGTTCAGTAAATGTAAATAATTAAGCTAAAACAGAAATAAAAACTACTCTAAAACATGTGCATGAAAAATAAACAACAAATTTAAATAATGGTTTTGTATTGATATTACCTCCAATGTGGAGGTTGATGAAGCCCTTGCAATGTCCAAGAGGGTTGCTCCAAGCTCCAATGTGCTCCTTCTCTTTCTCCAATGGTGGGGATGGGCCAAAAGAGGCTCTCAAGGTGAAAGTAGTTCAATGGTGAACTAGGGTTTCGAGAGAGATTTTGGCAGAGTAAGGGTATACTTGTCTCTTTCTCCAATGGTGGGAATGGGCCAAAAGTGGCTCTCAAGGTGAAAGTAGTTCAATGGTGAACTAGGGTTTCGAGAGAGATTTTGGCAGAGTAAGGGTATACTTGATTGTGGATATGGAATAAGGGATCTCCATCACTTATTTATAGTTTTTTGGTGGTGGAGTGCTGACCCATGGTTTTGGGAAACACATGGTTTAGGGCAGCTGTATAGGGTTTTTTCCTCCTTTTCCTCATTATTTTATATTTTTTATTCCCTTTTTAGGGGATTTTTGCTATTTTTAGAGGAAAAGGGGGTTTTTTAGCCTTTTTGAGGCTATTTTGATGGTTTTGTGGCCTTTTGGAGGCTTTTTAATGAGATTTTTTGGGATTTTAAGGGAAATATGGTAGGAAAATGGACAAATGAGCCATATAATGCGGTAGATGAAGTAGTGAATACTTTTTGGGTGTTAACATGTACTTTTTCATAAATTTAGTCCCTCGATCCCGAAAAACTGTAAAACAATTTCCGAGGGAACTCTCCCAGCCGAATTTGACTGAGGTATACCTTTCTCGTAAATAGTCTAGACGGGCCGAAAAAGGGGTAACCTATCACCGAATAGACGACCTTTCAAATACTTTTACAAGTGTGAAAGAGTCAAGATCACTTGGCAATCTTTTCAATTTTAGGGAGTCTGAAAAGAGCTTAACTATGGACTCCTATGGTCTTTTTCATAATTTTTAATTATTCTGGTCCGAAAAAAGAATAAAATACAACCAGGATAATACTTTCCTCATCGTTTAACGAGCATGAGTAAAGCTGACCGTACTCGACACCATTTGCTTGAGTTTGACAAGCACGAGATGAGTGTGAAAGCACTTGGAATCTTTTTCAAGTTTTGAATCCAGAGCACGAAAAAGATAAAGTAAGCTCAAAATGAAGGTCAGATGATGGATAAACGCCAGTGTGAATATATCGCCTTTTACAGGAGATCCTGTCAATAAATGCTCATAAAACCAGGCATTAGTAATGTGAAATGGGTTTTTTATTTTTAACCATATAAAACAATAATTAAAAAATAGGCGAAAAAACTATAAAAGGATGGTTAAAAATAGAAATTACCATTTCATTTGTGTTTTTACCCAAAGAGGAGATTTTTACCCATTTGAGGAGCAAAATTTCAAGGATCCATATCTGGAGTTTCAGGGCACCATTTCAACGACCATCTGCGCCAGGTAAGAGTTCTTAAACTGCTCTTTCATTTCATGCATGAATCTTTTGCTTTCAGTAAGGAAAACTGATTTTTTGGGCAAGCCCTATTGGGCAAAAATCGCCCTTCACAGTACCGCGTGGGGGCTCTATCGAGAAATGCGGTACTGTTAGACAGTACCGCGCTGGGGTTCCAAACCAAGGCGCGGTACTGTATAATACCGCACGGCAAGAAAACTCCCAAACGCGATGAAGGCAAAAATTAAGATGACAAAATCAGATTTTCTCAAAATTTTTGCTGAAGTTGAGTTGTTAAATAGTTACTGAAAGTTTCCCCTGACCTTTTGCAATAGTTTGCAACTCGTTTGGATCAAAATGGTCCGCTGGAAAGAAAGAGAGCATGAAGTAGATGATTTGGTAGCTGAAAATCATTTACCAACTATGACCGCATTGTGAGAATGTGGTTTGTTGAAGTTCTTTAAGACCAAAGGGATTCATCAGCAACCCAAGCTTCTCACTCATCTCATTCAATTATGGGATCCTGACATTCAAGCTTTCCGAGTGGGAGAACATGTTCTTGAAATTCAACTTGAGGATATTTATTTCCTCACGGGCCTCTCGAAAAGAGGGGCTCGGGTGAACTTTACTGGATACACAGCCTCAGAAACGAGTACAGATGACTTGATTGCTCGGTATTGCCATCAGGGTTAAAGTAAGAAAAGCGGGAAGGTGGCCATAAAGGATGTTATATAACTCCCTGTAAAAACCGTGCTGTTTACCATCACACGTGCAGCAGGAAGTGTGAGTCCGCATCAGGCGTCCCACACACAAGTGAATCTCGCAGAGGAGTGTATGGGGGGAACAGTATTTAACTGGTGTGAGGCGGTGTTGTCCAATCTCAAAGAACAAGTGCACAAGTGTAGAAATGGAAAAAATTCTCAATTTGGCTATGGAAGCATCCTGGTTACCTTCTTTTTGGCAAGGGTTCCATTATTGCGCCCGCAGATATCTATGCCCCCCCGTCCACCTACCGAGCCATGGATGGCTCGATGGAGTGATTATGCTGGACGTCTCGGGGGACCTCAGCGCTTAGCCATTGGTGAGGATTTATTTTCCTGGCTCGAGGAGCAGATAGTTATGATTGATGACTACCCCTATGCCGGGGTAGATTTCCGCGAGGACATCGACTTGGCACTACCAGAGGATGATGATTGGGACAACTCAGGTATGACCTTCACGGATATGTATTTTTTCCTTTTTTGAATATTTAATTTTTATTACTTTTTTAGAATGTGTAAAAGAATTCTAATGTATGTTCGCATGCATGTTGCAGACCGTGGACCACAGAGACCAGCTGGGTACTCGCCACTACGTCGTGGTGGTGTTGATCGTCAAGCTGTTCCTGACGAGGAGGAGGACGAAGACGAAGCAGGAGGAGTTTGGGACATTGAGAGGAACTTACAGGGGTTGACTCATGGTATCCCTGCTATGAGGATGGATGACGTCCCTTATCATCTCCAGTGGCATACTGTAGGTGTGCCTGGTCGTATCAATCGACTTCTTCGTAAGGTGGTTCGAGCTGTAGTATGTTACCACCAGCAGTGGGAGGAGTCTGACGAGGGACATGATAGGTCTCCTAGATCTCCATAGGTGGTCTTTTTAGTATTTGTGCGGCATGTACACGATATGTAGGCTTTGAGAGCCAAATTTTGTATGGGATTTGGTCCCAAATTTTGTCTTTGACACAAACTTTATGTATTTTGGAAAAAAAACTCTTATATACAGTGATATGGACCTATTTATGATCTAAATATTTACAATGACTTGTGCATTTTATTTTTTATGATGTGTTTATGTATGGGCAAGATGCCAATCCAAAATGTAGTTAGCCAATGAATCAACTATGCAATTGAATTCTCCCGGTATGTGTTGATATGTAATGAAATTAAATGATCGTTCCAAGAGGCGTACTCTTCGAAATAAACGAAATAGTATAGGATCGCGAACTGTGTAAACACGGTTTAGATGAGAAACCACGAGTTGGGAGTCTAAAAAGACTGATAAGGAGTCAATTCCGAGTGAAGCAACCTCCGTTAAGAGACCAATGACTGCATGGTACTCCGCGATATTGTTGGTTGCAGGACCTAAACAATTGGCTCCTGAAGAAATCAACTCGCCAGTGGGGGAATAGATTACCCATGCCGCGGAAGCGAGATTCCAAGTATGTCGGCTTGCACCGTCGGCGAATCCAAAGTAGGTAGACATCTGCGCATAAAGTCACGAGCCAAAGTAAGAGTGGATACATGAGGTCCACGCGCACACCAAAAAGAAAGTAAAAGCAAACTAAGTACATTATGTACAACAAGTAACCCGCGTAGGGTAACCTCATGCGTAGAAACGTTTGAGGTATAGCCCGTTGCGGGGCCGTGCCAATGGCGTACCATCACAATCGATTAGTTCATAGGCTCCTTTTTCTAAGACACGTTTTACAATAAAGGGGCCGTACCACATAGATTCAAGTTTACCTTTTCCAAGCTTATCATGCATTTGATCATATGTAAGTACGAGATCACCTTCATTGAAGATCTGAGGTTGAATGGATTTGTCATATTGAGCTTTGACGCATTTTTTGTGAGCTTCAATAGCTAAAGCAGCATCGCGGCGGGTTTCATCTAGCTTAGCTAGGTATAGAAACCGTTCCTCTTCGGAAGTAGTGTGTGGAAGTAGCTCTATGGCTATCTTGAGTAATGGAATTTCACATTCGATCGACAAAATGGCTTCTAGGCCATACACCAGTTGGAGTGGTGTAAACCCAGTAGCACTTTTCACTGAGGTCCGGTAGGCCCATAGTGCTGAGAATAGAGCTGAGTGCCAGTTAGATTTCTGGGTACCCACAATACGCTGAATCATTCGTTTCAGGACTTTGTTAATGGCTTCAACTTGGCCATTAGCTTGTGGGTAATATGGGGTTGAGTTTTCATGGTGAAAACCCAGCTTGGCACTTAGTTCTTCGATCATATGGTTCCTGAAATGGGAACCATGATCGGTCACAATAGACTGTGGGACACTGAATCTAGCTATAATATGATTGAATATGAACTGCGCTGTTGTTTTGCCGTCCTCAGCATACGTAGGCATCGCTTCATCCCATTTTGTAAAATAGTCAACAGCTACTATGACATAGCTATTCCCCCCGGCTGAAGTGGGCTTACAGTGCATGAAATCTATGCCCCATTTGGAAAAAGGGCCGACGGCAATAACAGGATGGAGTGGAGCACGATGCGAGCGTGTTTTGCTATGAAAGAATTGACATGGCGGACACTTCTTGACTGTTTCAATGCAGTCTTTGAAAATTGAGGGCCAAAAGTATCCTGCTCGCAGTATTTTCTGGGCCGTAGCCATCCTAGAGAGATGACCACCACATGCTCCAGCGTGGCAGTCATTAAGTACGCGTTCCGCCTCATCTAAGGTCAAACAACGTCGAAGAACGGTGTCGACACCACGCCGATAAAGAGTATCGTTGACTATGAGGTAGTATTTTGCGTGATGTCGGATGTGTCGCCGTTCATCGCGAGTGAGATCGGGACGGAAGCGTTGGGTTTGGAGATATAAAAGAATATCCCCGTACCACGGATCAGACGTGCTAATGAGGAACAATGATTCGTTAGGAAGAGAATCAATGGGCTCGGATGGTTCAGTAGCACGGGGCAAGTTACAAATCAACTCCGCGAAGACCAGAGACTTCTTGGACTTAGCCTTGACAAAATCCAAGTCAAACTCTTGAAGGATGACAATCCAACGAGAGTATTTTCCCCCAAGCACCTGACGTGTGAGGATATAATACATTGGGTTGAAGTCGGCTATAACAGTGGTCCGGCGGAATAAGATGTAGTGACGGAATCTCTGGACAACAAATACTGTTGCCAGAGCCAGTTTTTCAACATGTGAATAGCGAGTTTCAGAGTCGAGAAGACTCTTACTAAGATAATATACCACATGTTCTATGCCGTTTTGGTCTTCTTGGACTAGCACCATGCCGATGGTGGAAGTCGAGGCTGCGAGATAAAGGATGTAGTCCCATGTGTAATCGGGGGGTTGAATCACAGGATCTTTGGTTAAGGCTGCCTTTAGATTGTCAAAGGAGCGTTGGGCTTCGTCATCCCAGATGAAGGGAACATTCTTCTTGAGAAGCCGCATGTAGCCTTTTGTTATCTCGGATAGATTGCAGATGAAATGGTGTAGAAAGTTTGCATGCCCTTGCAAACATTGAAGTTCTGGAATATTGGTGGGTGAAGGCAGGGCTAAGATGGCTGCTACCTTTGCGGGATCTAAACGTATCCCGTCTTTGGAGACTATGAAGCCCAACAGTTTTCCAGCTTCTACACAGAAGACGCACTTATGTGGGTTCAAACGTATATTGTAGCGACGGCACCTTTCGAAAATGGCACTTAAGTGGTCTGGATGGTCTTCCCGGGTCCGAGAGTGAGCGGGAAGGTCATTAAGATATGGTTCTACAATATGTTTGATGTCATGAAATGCGTAGGACATCGCCCGTTGGAAAGTTTCCCCGACATTTTTCAGGCCAAAAGGTAACTTTCGATATGCAAAAATCCCTCAAGGGCAGATAAAGGCCGTTTTGTGTTGGTCGGCTGGGAGGATATCGATCTGATTATAGCCAAAGAAGCCATCCATAAATGAAAAGATGACACTTTCGGCACAGTTATCGATGATCTGGTCGATGAACGGAGTTGGGTAGTTGTCCTTTGGACAAGCCTTGTTCAAATCACGGTAATCAACACAGACTCTAATCGTTCCTTGTTTCTTGGCTACGGGAACGATGTTGGATACCCATTCTGTCAATGGAACAGGACAGATAAAACCAACACGTAAAAGTTTTTCAACTTCTTCTTTGATGGCAGCTGCCTTACGAGGGTGGACGGGTCAAAGATTTTTCCGAATAGGTCGGGCGCCAGGGAAAGTTGGAATTTCGTGGACCACGATCGAGGGGTCTATCCCTGGCATTTCTTCATAACTCCAAGCAAAAACATCACGGAAAGTTTTGAAGTAGGCACTATAGAACTCCGTTTCGAGGGGAGTACATGTTTTTCCGATGTGTACGTTTTCCACGATACCAGGATTCACTGAAATATCGATGGGAGTGGTTGCCATAAGATTGGCCAAGTTTCCTTCGGAAAATACCTCGTCGAGGGAAGTGGGGAACTTGGTTTGAACCATCCCAAGTGAAGTGCTGGGTTTTGTATCAGGCTCAAGTGGCTGAATGGTGGGGAATGAAGATCGATGGTGAAAATCTCCCCATGGTGGCTCATCACCGCACATAACCTCCATAATTGATTCGTCAGTGGGAAAAATCAAATTAAGAGGATCAAAAAGTGGTGGGTATGGATGAGTCTCAGTCGAGAGCTGTGCCACGGAATGATGAGTAGAATAGTCGACCCAATCGCTGGCTGATTGGATCGCGTTATATGCTGCGAGGTTTATGTTCAGAGGCATAGAGTTTCCGTAGTCTTCAATCTGAGAGGGACTCAGAATCACCCATGAATCATTGGAAGGGGTGATATTCAATGAAATCATGTTAACTGGTTGAATATGGGTTCCCAGCTCTGGAAAAACTCCAATAAGGGATGAATCCTTCATGAGACCAACACCAATGTCTTGGAACCGGTACCGAGGTTGATCCAATAACGGGACGGTGTTGGCAGAGTTTGGATGGGATTCTGGGATACAGTAATCCAGTTGATCAATAGTGACAATTTTCCCTTCATGAGGAAATTGCACAATCCGGAAGACCGTCGATGCGATGGCGGTCATGGCGTAAAACCAGTTTCATCCAAGGAGGAGATTGTAATCCAATGGTGCATCTACGACTTCAACGTGTACGGATACTGTTTTTCCCCCCAGTTCAACACCAATTGAGGGAATGAGTCCATAAGGTTGAAAAACATGTCCATCAAACACCCTGAGAGTAGTAGGAGAAGTGGTGACTTCGGGTGAGCCTAAGGCTCTCCAACAGTTCAAAGACATGATTGACATGGAAGCACCTTCGTCTAACACAGTGCGATGGATGATATTTCCACGGATTTTTGTATGCACCTAGAAGGCTAATTGATGAGAAAGCCTAGGTTTGGCATGCTCCAAGTTAAACATGATGGAGTTTGAAGTATCTGGGTCCATTGCCCCCAGTGCTGAAAGTAGGGTTCTACGCTGCGTGGGGCAGTGTTGGAGAACCTCGAGAGTTGACATGGCGCAAGGTGCTTGAGCCAAATCTTCAACAATGTTGTAGTTTTGGGCAGCTCGCGCATTCAGATTAAATGTCGCCTTTCGTATGGTGCCCTTGGGTGGGCATAGCACTGTGTCCGTAAGCGGTCTCTCGATATGGAGATGACCGGTAGGGGGGGGGAATAGGAATCGGATCTTCAACAGGAGATTTGCCTTTGGCTATCTCCGATTGTTTGTTTGAACTTGGATGGTTGTCATACGTCTTTGAACGAGTGGTTATATGAACCTCCTCGTTACTAGTCATCAAGATCTCGTGGTTTGTGGACGTTTCTCTGCGGGTGGGATTGGTCGGGTTGCCCCCTTGTGGGGTTTCTTGGGCAACCATATGCTGTTGCTGTTGGGGGAAAGGGTCAGTTAACACTACCGGGCGAGAGGATCCCTTAACGAACTTGTTGACCTCATCCTTGTAGGGACAGTCACGCGTGTAATGATCATCTTGACAAATCAGGCAGGGAAACATAGCCTTTCGTCGTGGTTTCTGGTCATTCTGGGTGGGTTGTGGCTTGGGGTTCTCTTGCTGGTTTTTCTTAGGTTTACCATGATTGTTTTTCTTCTTTCCCCCGGATGGTTGTGACGTATATTGAACTGCGTTCACTTCGGAGGAAACAGCAGGAGAAGTAGTTGTTTTTGAAGCAGCCTGGGTAAAAGCGGGGGAAGCAGAAGCTTGTTGTCCTGTCGAGTTGGTAGCAGGCTGAGCCTTGACTGAACCGATAATACCATCAATGGAAGGTTCAGTGGTAGGCTTCGTTGGATCAGTGTGAATGCGGGAGGCATGTGGAAGAAGTTCATGTAAAGTACCGGATTGAGTATATACTAAATCCATGTACTGGGCTGCCGAGATGGCTTGTTCTTTTGTAACCGGCCCGCGCATAACGATATCTCTGGCTATGGGAGGCAAAAAGGATTTCGTGAACCAATCAGCGAGTAGCTTATCCGGAATAGGTTCCTTAATTAGCCTACGGCGTCGTCGCCACTCATGGATGTGATCCGAAATGTGTGTAGAAGTGGTTTGACGTAGTGAGGTTAACAATTCTGTTCCAGTCTCATACTGGATGGGGAGCTGGAAATGAGTCAGAAACTGCATAGCCAAAGTGTTGAAATCACGAAAAGAGTGTTGTGGCAGCTTGATGTACCATTTTTCTACCGTTCCGGTAAGCGTACGTTGGAAGAGCCTAAGTCGAATGGAATCATCCATCAAGGAGTTGGATGAACACCAAAGATGGAAGGTCATCACGTGGTTCTTGGGGTCTTCCCCGGGCTTAGCATCGAAATTGGGAATGTCCGATGGTAGTTTGGCTGGAATAGGTGGCCAGTGAGGTTCATGCCATATAGGATCGTTGATAAGCCTCGACAAATCAGGTAAATCAAGTGTGGCCAAAAAGGGAAGTTGACAGTTAGTCTGCGGGTATGAGTGATAACCATGTGGTGCAGAGAAACCTGGAGGGCCCTGCATAGCATACTGCTGTGTGTTATACCCATATGTGTTTCCCGGGGGATACTGCTGGAAGTTCTATGGATAGTAAGCCATCTGGTTAACCGGTTGATTGTAGGCCACCGGTTGGTAGGTGCTCTGCTGAGTGGGTATGGTACCCTGGGGTTGCTGATACCCAGGAATGGTTGTTGCTCCTTGTTGGGGAAAAGTTCCTTGGAATTGTTGTATTCCAGGAATGTTACCACTGTATTGAGGAAGTGGAGTGTTGCCCATAGCAGGGTTGGGGGGTGGCTGCGACGATGGTGTCCATGGAATTCTCGTTCCTGCTTGAGGAGCAAGTGGAAATTGAAGTGATGGGTTCCATGGAGTGGTAGCAGCTGAAGGGTAAGGGAAGCCAGAATTCAAGTTCGGGGGAATCTGAGATTGCCCCCCAGCTTGGTTCCAGTTTCCAAAAAGTGAGTACCCCCCCACTCTGTGGGATTTGAGGGTCCCAAGAAGGAAGCATACCTGACGGGGGAGGTTGAGAATGAGGTCCGGTTGGAATACCGGAATAAGGTTGTCCGCTGCCAGGTGTGTTGTACATACCATACTGAGCAGATGCTGCTGGTTGGGAGAGTTGTTGGATGGAACCAATGGGTTTTCCGCCAGTAGATGGGTGGATCTAGGGCGATCCCCAGCGGAGTCGCCATTCTTGTTATGTAGAATTTTTCCCTATGGATAAGTCAAAACTCTCTTAACTTTAAAGTAGATTTTCAACTAACTCTAAAGCAAGAAACAAGTCAAAACAAATGCTACCTTGAAATTCCTGAACTAACCTTTACAGCAAGATTAAATGTATTCAGAAACAATGAGAGATAAGACACACCTTTCAAACTGACGTTTGTCCCGCTTCTAACTCTTGATCCAAAGCTCCAATGTAGAACCTGTTAAGATCAACCAAAGAACAAACATACAAGCTTCCAAATACCTTGAATGTAAAGATTAGATTCAAATCCAGATTAGATACATTTCATGTTAAAGACTTGCACAATACACATGAAATGGGAAAGACAAGACAAGTTATCTTATTACAACTTGAAGAATGCTTACAAAAGTTGCTTGATGTCCAAGCCAATCTTCTAGCTCCAAGTGCCTTCTCCTCTAGCTATCTCCACAATGCTGCAAGATCATAAGTTTGGTACTTCAAGAGTCCTCCCCTTTCCCCATGGAATGCCTCTCTTTTATAGTGTATGGTAGGGTTAACCAACAAGAGAGATGGGTGGATCTAGGGAGAGATAAGTGGATCAAGGTTTCTAATCACAGAGAATGAGTTGGGAATCGAATCAGGGACCCCAATCTTCCACTATCTTCGAAAATCCAAAATCCCACAAGCCATGGAAAAAAGACTATAAAAAGAGTACCGCGCCCTATGGTCTGAGCATAACGCGGTAGTACCACGTGCCAGGGAAAAAGCATAGCGCGGTAGTGTGGACTACCACGCACCTATAACTGAGCAAGGCGCGGTAGTGTGGGTAAATAAAGTCTCAGCTGGGTTAAAACTTGTCAGGGTGGATTTCCCTTCAAGGATTACACATCATCTGTCTCTTCTGGATGGTTTAAAACGGTAGGGGAAGTGTCATCAACTCATTTTGTGGTGGAGATGCGACACTGTGGAAAATGGAGGTATAACACCGGGGTTGGAAAGACGCCCATAAGAGATTAATATTTTATGAGGCCGACCCCCATGCTCTCGTATAGTTGCAAATATTTCCCTAACAAAGGAACATTAATAGTGACAATTTGGCCTTGATGGGGGAATTGCACAATGCAGAAGACAGATGACGCGACTGCAGTCATGGCGTAAAACCAATTACGACCAAACAAGAGATTATAATTTGATGGGGCTGCAACTACTTCCATGTTAATGGTTACAGTCTTACCCCCCAACTCTACTGCTAAGGCTTGTAATAGCCCATGGGGTTGAAAGCCACAACCGTCGAATGATTTCAGGGTAGTATGAGAACGGTTTAACTCAGGAGAACCAATGGCTCTCCAACAAGATAATGACATGATTGAGGTAGAGGCACCTTCATATAGTACAGTATGATGGATTGTCTTCCCAGCAACTTTCATGGAAATTTGGAAAGCCAACTGGTGGGAAAGGCTCGGTTTAAAGTAGTCAAGTCTAAACATGATTGTATTCAAGGAATCCGGGTCTACCATGTCAATGGCAGGGAGAAGAGTCTTACGTTGATTGGGACAATTCTGCAAGGTCTCTAGCGTCGACATTGCACAAGGGGCTTCTACCAAGTTCTCTACGATGTTATAGTTCTGAGATGCCCAAGCATTAGGATTGAAAACTACTTTTCGAATCGTGCTCTTAGGCGGACACAACACTGACTCTAATGAAGGATTCTCAATGGTGAGAGAAGATTGTGGCACATAAATATCCATAATAGAGGTGGAATCTTTTTTAGTATTACTTCTGATGGGTTCCTGTTACATCATAATCTTCCACCCTGTGAGCATCAACATTCTTTGGCCTATAAGACCCATTTCACTAACTCAAATCCACTTATATCCTTCAGAGACACCAGTTTGCCCTATTTTTATGCCTACCCGCATGTTGCATCACTATAGCATGCGTACCCGTGAGTTGCATCAATATAGCCCGCGGGTATCAAGTAAAATGGTAAAAATCACTATTAATTACTTTTTACTTCCAAAAAGCGGTCACTGGTGTTAAATTTTCAGAATTTACTTCAATCTGATCTAGGATCTTAACTAAGAGAACAACATGTACAACAAATCTACAGCATATCAATCATGGACACAATAATGCAAGCATACAAGAGACAGAGTTTACTTGGGGAAAACCATAAAGGTGAAAAACCCCAATAACTTCCTCAGAGATAGATAGAGCAATGATACAACCAGAATACAAGAGATAGTCTTCTCCTTGTAGCAGAGCCTCCTCCTCCACAAGTGTACCACTCTCCCAAGTGTGAGTGAGATAATAGAATGTGTAAAATGAGAGAGACACACTCTCTATTTATACACTAACTTGACTTGACCTTTACTCAACTAGGTAGGCCTCAACTTAACCACTTAACATAATGCGGACTGGGCCGACCCCCACTAGGGTGGTCTAATAACCCTTTGAACCACATGGCCGACCCCTAATAAGGTGGTCTAATAACCCTTTGACCCACATGACTTATACAGGATTGACCCCAACAAGGTGGTCTAATAACCCATGAAGTATAAGTTACGACACTTCTGTATAGAGGAATAATAACATCTCTATAGGAATACAATATACATATATGTGAAATACATTCCAAAGTTACATATACATCAACACTCCCTCTTAACTAGGAAGGTATTTATCGACACAGGTCTTCTAGCACAAGTCTTCTTCTCTGGATCATCGTCACTGGATAATCGTCATTGAGTCATCGTCATCATCACTGCTGCTGCTATCTCAATCAATCTCTGAATCTACTCGTCATAGGAATTTCTATAGAGCCAGTCCTTTTTCATATTGGATGTAGGCCCACCACCTGCAGGTCTTTGTCATCACTGGCCATACTGTGGAAATCTCAGGACTTATTACATGCGTCACAAAACCTTAAAAGAGTCTCTTGACTAGCAACAACCCTAAAGAGCATCTGAGGCCTTTTTAGTCCTATCCAGATCTCCAGGACTTATTACATGTGACCCCACCACAAAACCTCGAAAGAGAATCCCAGGACTGATTACGAGCACAAGGCTCAACCTATCGGATCTCCCAGGGCACAAATTACATGCGGTCACCACAAAACCTCGAAAGAGCATCCCAGGACTGATTACGAGCACAAGGCTCAACCTATCGGATCTCCTAGGGCACAAATTACATGTGGTCATGGAAAAAACTCGAAAGAGCATTCCAGGAATGATTACAAGCACACAGCTCAACCTATCGGATCTCCCAGGGCACAAATTACATGCCATAGGACAAAACCTTGAAAGAGCATCTGCCAGATATCCCAGGGAACAAATTACATGCCATTGGAAAAACCTCGAAAGACTATCTGCAAATCTCCCAGAGCACAAATTATATGTCCTCCCAAGCAAAACCTCGAAAGAGCATTTTCCAGATATACTAGGGTACAAATTACATGCCATAGGAAAAAACTCGAAAGACTATCTGCAAATCTCCCAGGGCACAAATTACATGCTTATCTGCACAACTTGTTCCACGGCCACAGAGTATCAACCTGATACTCACCATACATCATCCTGATGTACACATGATCATCCTGATCATCATCACTGCAACATCCTGCTACATGTCATCTGGAGCAACATCCTAAAGCTTGTCATCCATGATCATCATGATCATACAATGCATCTACCTGATGCATACCAAGTATCTACCTGATACATATCATCAACATGATCCACCTGATCATACAGTGTATCCACCTGATACAAATACAAATACATGATACATATCACCATACATGATCCACCTGATCATACAATGTATCCACCTGATACATATACAGATACATGGTCCAAGCATCCAACTGATCATATCCAGCATCCAACATGATGCGTACATACATATACATATAAATGATCCAACTGATCACATCCAGCATCCAACATGATGCATACACAGAGCAGTAACTGGAGCATCGTCCTGATGCTCATCATCCATGATCCTCCTGATCATCATAGCATCATCCTCTTCATATCATCTCATCGTCCATGAAGCACAGCCCAGATGCACATCATCCAGCACTAACACCAACAACATGGGAGAACACATCTACCGCCATTTGGGGAAGGCTCCAGCCCTTAATTTTTCACTATGGGAGAACACATCTACCACCATGTGAAAAATGGCTCAGCAATTACATCACGACCAAGGGAGAACACATCAACCATGTCAGAAAATCTCATGTGCATCTGCATCTTCCAGACTCATCACTTCCCTTTGGAAGGAACCTCGATCTGAAGTGCACCAAGCCTCTCTCTGAAGTACTCAAACTGCACTCTGGCCAACGGCTTGTTCAATACATCTGCAACCTGCTCATTCGTCGCAACATACTCTGCTTCGGCTATATTCAGTGCTATGCAGGACTGCTTCCTGCTAAACCAAGAGATCACACCTAATCCCTATCTGCAGCACTGCCTGCCCAATCTGAATCAACATAACCCTGCGGGTTAAACTTTTGATTCGCATCATACTTGAGCCCATAATCAACTGTACCCTTCAGGTACCTCAGAATATGATTTACAACAACTAGGTGAACACTCCTCAGATTCGTTAGGAACTGGCTCAATGTGTTCACAGCAAAGCAAATATCTGGTCTTGTGTTCATCAGGTACATCAAGGACCCAATCATCTGACAATACAAAGAGACATCAATCGGCTCAGATGAAGCATCACACAGAAGCTTCAAGTTCAATGCCATAGGTGTGGCCATGTCCTTGCACTCCATCATCTCGAACCTCTTCAGGATCTCTACTGCATACTTCCCTTGTCCAAGGAAGATTCCATCTGCACTTTGCCACACCTCCATGCCTAGAAAATAAATAGTGCATCATCTCCAAGTTCTTCATATCGAATTCGGTAGCAAGCTTCCTTTGCGTGTCGGCAATCAATCTATCCTCACCTGTTACAAACAAGTCATCCACATAGTAGTATCACTAGATTGCCTTCCTCAACCTTGTAGTGAAGGTTGGAATCCGCTTTACTATTGGTAAAGCCCAAACTGGATAGAAAGCTGTCTATCCTACCATACCAAGTTCTGCACATATATGACTCTCTGTCATGTGTCTCAGAACCAAGTGGCTACTCCATGTACACTTCTTCTTCAACTACACCATTCAAGAAAGCTGTCTTGAAATCCATATGGTGTATCTTCCCTATCATCACTGCAGCCGGAGCAAGTACTGATCTAATGGAAGTGTATCTGGCTATAGGAGCAAAAGTCTCTATGCTACCACCTGCAGCATGCTTGATATTGTAGCTTCTGTTGGAAGTCACTACAGACTCCCCTTCAGGTCTTGGGACTGCATCCCAAACATCTTCGTGATCGACTGGTACTCTTGGATCATGGCATTCTTCCCAGATCCAAGGAACTTCAATGTCTTCAATATTTTCAATAGATAACTTTGTTGCTAAACAAATGTTGTAGTCCTTCTTTTGTAGGTGATGGTATACGATCTTTCCTACACAACAAGTTAAATTGCATGATTAGAAAACATCTCATAATTTTCAGAACAAATTCTTACACATAATGAAATATGTCATACAGTCATGCAAGTATCTTAGCCAATGCTTCAATACAACATTTATCCATATTCTGTAACTTTCTAGATGCCTTCCAATCTGTACCAGAACATTGTTAAGAGTGTGCACAACTCCTAACATGTCAACAAAGAGGTTTCATTCTAGATAAGTAGCAATGGAATGTTGTACAGTGCCATAGGCCACTTACCCATATATATTAAAAGTATATTGTTCATCAATGCAACTATTCTAATATGCATAATACACAACCTAATTCTAGGAACATAAGCATATACATCATTGAATAACCTTATGTAAGAAATGACAATCCAAATACTTATCTTTGTATGGTTGCTGGGTGGAATCCCTCTGAATCTTTGCAACTCCATTCTGATGTGGACTGAGAGAAGTGGTCAGCTCCCTCTAAATATCTGCATGCTTGTAGAAACTACTGATGTGTGCTCCTTTGCTTTCTTGCAAGAACAACTGGAGTGTGCTCTCTCTTGAGCTTTGCTTCCTGGATTACCTGTCCTTGAACTTATATCTATCTTTAATCACAATGCATGCTTATTAGTATCATCATTGTGTTATCCTTTAGGTCTCATACATAATCACACATTTATTAGTATAATCTTAATACTATCAAAACACAATAATCTTAAACATGTATAGTCATGATCATTCACAGATAATAAACATTAGTATTCAAGGTTTCAAGGAAGTCTTATTTTACTCATGCATATTCTTATTTGATCATAGGACTCTTCTGATTAGTTAAATCATCAATGCATAAACCCGTGATTACTCAAACCTATACCTTCATGATTCTTCTGGTTAGTCATATCATCAATTATGGTAAGAAACATAATATGCATACAACCATGACTATTCAAACCTATGACTTCATGAATAATCATTATCAACAACACACAAGGTAGGATTATAGCTTGATATAGGAAAAACATACCTGGATTAGCATGCTACCTAGTTATGTCTAACATACCCGCATAATGTCTTCCGGTTCTCTTCAGTGACTTGTGCTAGTAACCTGCATGTCTCATAGGTTAACCATTGTAGGACCAAGTTATACATACCTCGAAAGTAGATCTTCTATGTGATCCATGACAATGGATGAATCTTTGTCTTCATGTCACCATGATCATATGTTCTTGAAGTAGAACATGATTTGTCTTTCTTGGTGTACCTTTTATGTTAGCAAACAACATAAACCTCATACAACATCACAATGCATTAGTACATTCATAAGTGTCAAAACCTTAATCAATGAATATCTTCTATTAAGGTGATACGACAAGTCTAGTAATTAATCAAGATTGTACTGTAATGAAATGAAGACAAACATATGATAAACTTAACCATGAAACATACCTGTAAGCCATACCTGTCAATATTGCTTGTAATATTCTTATGGAAGACCTTAGCCTCATCTCCCTCTGAGACAGGAACTTCTTCACTTATGCAGGTGACCAATCCATCTTCTTCTAGGATTAACCCAATCCACTTGATTTGCAAGAACTGGACCCAGAGTTGGATTAGGGTTTGTCAAAGAAACCCCAAAAATTCAAACTTTGAATTTCAAACTTCCGAAAGGATAGAAACATGCGCCTTGATGAGCTGATCAAGTTGGTATATTCAGAATTTGAAAACTGCAAAGTTTCACCCCTCGAAATTGCCTTTTAGATTTCTGGATTCACTTGGGAGGACCCTGAATTAGGGTTTGAGTTTCCCGGAGCTTCACCCAACCAAAAGATTTGATTCAAATCTCTAAGCTACGATTTTTCTGAGGACCTTCCAGTCGTGGTCACAGATTTCCAAAATTCCAATTTTTGCAGAAGCCCTAATTTTCCATCTTTCCAATCAAAGTCCTGAACTAGGGTTTGATCAAGCCCAGCCTTCTGCCCAACAAAAAAATATGATCTTGGTCTCTAAATTTTGATATTGATGAGTACCATCCAGCCGTGGTCTCTGATTACAAAAATTCCAACTTTCTCCGAAGCCCTAAATTCCGGAAGCCATGAATGAAGGTGCTCAAAAATAATTCTGTTTTGATAGAAATATGTACCTGATTGTTTCTAGTGTAATTCCGAACTTTTTGATCCACAGGGTCTGCAACATTTTCTTGAGATAGCCTGACCTGTTGTCTTTCCATCCCGATAGGTATGACCTCAATTGGATTCTCTAAGAGAGAGTTATGCCAAGTGTCATAACGTGATCTGTTTATGGGATAATACAGGAGAGCGAACTTGTACGGTGTGACACATGTGAGAGGTAGAAACCCTATATTGTACAGATCATAAATCACAAAGTACAACGAAGTAGAGGTTGTCCTTTGGATACAAGGTACATGGGGATCTAATATTCGACTTGTAAAATTTTTAGATCAGAAAACGTTGCCAAAATGGATTTATAGCGAAAGTGCTACGATGACGGGTTTTTTCTATATCAATCCCTAGCATCGTAAGTGCAACAAGTGTCATATATGCCATATCATGCCTTCTTTCAGGCTAGCTATGATACCATGTTAAATTTTCAGAATTTACTTCAATCTGATCTAGGATATTAACTGAGAGAACAACATGTATAGCAAATCTACAGCATATCAATCATGGACACAATAATGCAAGCACACAAGAGACACAGAGTTTACTTGGGGAAAACCATAAAGGTGAAAAACCCCAATAACTTCCTCAGAGATAGATAGAGCAATGATACAACCAGAATACAAGAGATAGTCTTCTCCTAGCAGCAGGGCCTCCTCCTCCATAAGTGCGCCACTCTCCCAAGTGTGAGTGAGAGAATAGAATGTGTAAAATGAGAGAGACACATTCTCTATTTATACACTAACTTGACTTGACCTTTACTCAACTAGGTCGGCCTCAACTTAACCACTTAACATAATGCTGATTGGGCCGACCCCCACTAGGGTGGTCTAATAACCCTTTGACCCACATGGATAACCCCCAATAGGGTGGTCTAATAACCCTTTGACCCACATGACTTATACAGGGCCGACCCCAACAAGGTGGTCTAATAACCCATCAAGTATAAGTTACAACACTTCCGTATAGAGGAATAATAACATCTCTATAGGAATACAAACATATATGTGAAATACATTCTGAAGTTACATATACATCAACAATTGGGTGACCTTTGGCTCTCCATCTGCTCGAGTAATGCCTCGATGTGTCCTTTCACCTACCTTTGAGAGGACTATATATTGAGCACATATGGCTTATGGATGGGAGGAAGAAAAGAATAGCAAGAGAACTCTACGAGATTTTTGCCCTATCTTGAGTTTGCACTCATTGATCCTAGTAGTTGTGAACCCTTTATGTTCACCTTCCAAACTCCTATCTAGTTTGAGTTTGCCATTCATGGAGGATTAAAGTGGTGGAGGCACAAGTGGATTGATCTAGATCTTGGTTCATATTGGTTTCCGGCAAAAGGTCGTATCACTTTGTACTTCTTCTTGTTAATTAATAGAAATACTCATATTCTCATCCATCATGTTGTGAATGTTGTTTATTATACATTGGGCTACATTTGCTTGTGATATTATGGACCATTGTTATTGATAATGTTAATGTCATTTATATACTATATGTACTTGTTGGATATTGGCTGTCAAGACTAATTTGCAGATTTCAAGTGCATGGATTGAAAGCTCCAACGGGGATCTACATCAAACGTTTGGATCGAGGTTGGTTACATTTCTCCATTATCTTAACCTTGTCATTTATAATAGCATTGTTCTGAGAATTGAGTTGATTTCTGGCAGTCATCTGTCTGTTGTGGTATTCCCAAGCCATAATGAGTTTTCTCCAATACAAAAATGACGACTCCGCTGGGGAAAACATCCATGTTTGGGAAAAATTTTGAGCATTAGTCCTTAATTAGAGTTGTTGTTTATCAAAGCTCTGTGTCATTGATTGGCCATTAAGATACACCATAGAAAACTTGTTTTTTCTGAGCCCTTGGACTCTTTATTTTCCCATTTTCCTTTACTCACCCGCAGGCTAGCTTAGCTCAGCTCGCGTATACGCACCTCTATTTACTCTACTGATCGCGGGTACCCACAGGTATTCCTTCGACAGTAGCGTACAACTATGGATTTTGGTTGTTGCTGGGTTGAGTTTGGTTGTTCCTGAGTCTTTGTTGGCGTCTTTCTTGACTGTTTCATGCCTTGGTTGTGACCAGAACCCTTCGTTTCTCTTGGTTGAGCCTTCTTGGTTTTTTACCAATCTTTGGATTTAGCCTCTTGGTTTTTTCCTTTTGAGCTCATTCCTTTGGCTGAGTCTTGCTATTTAGGATCTGCTGGGTTGTCTTAGTGATCTTCTCGGCACTTCAGTGACTGAATAGTAGGATTTTGCTTGTATTTTTTCATTCCATCTATATTGAAAAAATACAAAAATATACATCTAGTTTTTGCATTTTCCTTCTTGTTTATAAGCGAAAATACAAAAACATTTTACTTTCATGTACTGCATCTTGCATTGAGTGCTTGTTGCCTTCATTTAGGTTCGTCTTGTGCATCGAAAAGATAAAAGATTGCATCTTTATTTCGGAATTGTTGGTTGATTTTGCATATTAGTGGCATTGTTTTATTGGATAGATGAGTCTAGGATTGGACGATTTTGCATACTATTGAGTCTACACATCACTACTTTCACGATCATATCCCTTGAGTAATAACAGCCATTAAAGTTAGTGCTTAATCTTAAAATTGATTAGGCTGATTTTATTTATAGGGTACACCAACTAGCATAGGTTTAGAGTCTTGGAATAGATCATTGTGAGTTAGCAATCCAATAATACTAGACGAAACATTAGGTGTCTAACTAGGGAGTGGAGGAATCCATGGTATAGATTGGTGTTCTCGGGAAACTCTACTCAATCTAGAGTTAAGCACGCGGTCACGGGAGGTTGGTTGAGGAGATATCCCTCTGAGAACGTGGGAGATATATCTAGTATTTGTTCGTATCTGGGGGTACCAGAGGTTCATCCTCTTGTGCTTCAGGCTTAGCTACCCTTCCCATACGACAGGTCCCACCTGCGACTGTCCCCCTAAGCATTGGTTATATTGCGGCGACCATAGTTTCCTTACCTAGGTATCGCACAGGGTACTTGCAGTAGTTATGCTGTTTGTGTCCTGAGTCAGATAGGGATTGGACAACATAGTTGTTTTTGTGCAGTGGACTTGACCCTATAAATGCTGTGAAGCCTAGGTGTCTCTATAACTGATTATGTTACCTCCGGCTATAGTTTGGGAGTCTCAAGCCTCTCCTAGGAGAGACATAACGATTCTAGTGTCGGAAGCTCATTTAGCCACTCTGTTTGTCTGCTCTTGGCTATAGTTTCTCTAGGTGTGTGCTTTTGATTTACTGTTTTTGATCGATAGTTTTCCTTTAGGAGACGTTTTGATTATATATTCCCTCCGGGGATATCGTGGCGTGGAACCCTACTCTCCGTCGGTCCCATCAGTTGGCTGGTTTAAATCCAGCCGAGATTTCACTTCATGTCGCTAGAGGATGCCGGAGGGCTCCCTCTAAGTCTTCAGATTCTTATACGACTTACGTCCAGGATATCATGGCTGCACATCCTGATACTGAGGAAAAACCTTCGACTCCTTCGGGTAGAGTTGATCATACTTCTGATCCCCATACTCCTCATGAGGAGTGGGGAGGTGATCCACCTGAGACTCAACCTCGTTCTATTTGGCCTAATCCACTTGAATGAGATCCATTTGATCCTTCAAATCCGGATAATTATCTTTATGGAATGCCTGACTTACCCGAGGACAAAGAACAGGACGAGCCCTTCGTTCCTTCATTTCCACGCAATTATAGATACGGGATGCCTGAGTCACATGTTGACACTGGCCCTCCGATCAACCCCACCGCACTCTCTTTTGTTATGCCTAGTCATAGTACTGTCGAACCTTCCACTACGGTTGGTAGTCATGTTGGCACTAGTCAAAGTGTTAGACATACTATACCCACTGGGGGAACTACCCTTGCTCGGGGCACTACATTGTCCACCCACACACATAGTATGGGGACTGGTCAGATTCCTAACAATGCTAATGTTGGAAGAAGGCCACCTCCTAGGAATACCCAACCTAATCAGAACGTTGTTCGGAACACGACTCACCATCCACCACCTAATACACGTGTCGCTACTCGTCAACCCAGGACTACCTTTACGAATGATAATGTTCCTCCCTATCACGGGGGTGGACACATACCGCATACTTTTTCGTCCACTGCCACCACTAGTAATGCTAATGTAGGGGGTGGGAATATCTCCTATCCACATGGACATCACGCCACTATCCTTGCTACTAGTCACACCAATATTGGAGTTGGGAATACTTATCATGCTTATGGTCATCACAAGACTGCTTAAGCTAATCCTAATGCTGGGGGTGGGAACATACCATAGCATTAGGGTCAATACAACACAGTTCCCACTATGAATAGTACATACATGCCCCATACTCATGGTGGCAACCCTTACTACAACACAGGCGGTGCTGGCCACCAGTACAACCCACCACCCCGATATGGTGCCCAAAATGCACATATACCTGCTTACTCTCAAATGGGTCAGGTAGGAGGAGATTATCAATCTTATGGCCATGGGAAAGCTTATGGTCCGTCAGGTCCTTATTATCAGTAGTTTAATCCTCATGGTCAAGCTTTTGGTCCATCTTATAACACAGTTCCATTTAACCAACCTTTTATGGGGGCTTATAATTAAGCTTTCCAGCCTCAGCTCCCATTCCTTGCACGCTTGAATCTCCTGGATCTTTCGAAGCTCATGAATGATCCAGTGTGTCATGACCCTACTTGGCCCCCGGTCCCTACCAAGCTCCCTTCGGACATTCAGAAGTTTGAAGGGAAAGGTGGTGAGGACTCAGGAGATCATGTCACGACATTTCACCTTTGGTGCTCCTCCAACTCTTTGAATCATGATTCCATTAGATTACGACTATTTCAACGCACCCTCACGGGGGCAGCCACAAAGTGGTATGTGGAGTTGCCCGGAAACACATATAGGGGATTCAACGAGATTGCTTTGGCTTTCTTAGACCATTTCCAGTTACCGGTTCATTACGATAATGGTACTGAGTTGTTGTCGACCTTCCGTCAGAATAAGGCCACACATATTTCTGACCACTTTCAAGAGAAGCGTCGGTGGAAGAGATTAGTGAAATCCAACATTCCTCTAGAGTTCCTGTTGGAATGGTTCCTTAATTATTTGCTTCCATACATTGCTAAGGATGTTTCGATGTCCGGCATTGTGACTGAGGAACAAGCTATATTGAAAGTCCAGTAGTTAGATCTACTTTATTCTTAGTCTGGAATTTTGTATGACATTATTCCTGATGCATCGAGAACAAGACATGAGCCTACGTCAGTGGATTGACAAGTGTCGCAAGTGTGTGTACTTGCCGATGGGTTATTAGACCACCATGTGGGGTCGGCCCTGAATTATATATATTATAATGTGGATGTACCTAGCTAGACAAGTCGGCCCCATAAGGTCACTGGGCAAAAAGGTTAGTATAAATAGAGATCGGAGATCTCTATTTTACACACTCGGAAAAGTAACTCACTCTCTCTCAAAAAGTGGCGCACTAGTGAGGAGGAGGATCATCTGCTACTAAGAGACTATCTCAGTGTTATTTGGTTGTACTTTGGTTGAGCCATTGCTCTCTCTATCTCTGAGGAAGTTGTGGGGTTTTTCACCTTAGGGTTTTCCCCACGGAAATTCTGTGTCTCTTGTCTCTTATGCTTTTGATTCTTGTGATGCTTGTCATATTGTGATTGTCATGCATTGATATACTGTATATGTTATTCTCTTAGCAAAGATCCTAGATTATTATGAATTAATGCTCAAAATTTAACATGGTATCAGAGCTAACCTGAGAAGAAGACATTTTGCAGTGACGGAAGCTTGAGTTCCTTCTTTATTGGGTTTCTCTCCATAGATTTTTGAAAATCAGTATAGTAGATTGACTCTACTCATCAAGGCACATCTATCTGTCCAGTCAGAATTCAATTCTGAGCATTTTCAGATTTGGCCCTAAAAATTAGGGTTTCCACAAAAACAGGAATTTTTGGAATCTGAAGGCACAGCTAGAAGCTCCTTGCAAAAATCAAAGTTTAGAGCTTTGGATCGAGATTTTTGGCTGGGTAGATCTCCGGGAAACTCAAACCCTAATTCAGGGCTCTCCCTAGTGAACCCAGGAGGACATAAAGGCAATTCTGAAGGGAAAAACTTTGCTGATCTCAAATTCTGAATACACCAGGCTGATCAGCTCATCAAGGCACATCTTTCTTTCCTTTCAGAAATTTGAAATTCACATTTTGAATTTTTAGGGTTTTTTTGACAAACCCTAATTCGGGACCAGATCCAGTTTTCAGCATTTCAAATGGTAAGACCTAAATCTTTTCTATTTCCATTTGAAGTACTCTTTAAGATGTCTCTCCACACCAAGCTTGAGGATAAGCTTGAAGGGGTTGATAACTTCCGAGCCTGGAAGTATAGGATTGGGTTAATCCTAGAAGAAAATGAGTTGGACTCATATGTGAAAGAAGACATCCCTATCCCAGAAGATGAAGAGGCCAAGGTATTGCATAAGAAGAACTTGGTCAAGGAAAAGAGAATCATTATTGATTCTATCAAAGACCATCTCATACCCCATGTGTCTTCTCTTAAGACACCCAAAGAGATGTTTGACTCCTTGACCAAGCTATTTGAAGGGAAGAACATAAATTGGAAGATGACCCTGCAGAACCAATTGAAAGGAGTAAAGTTTCAGAATGTAGAAACCATTCAATCTTATTTTTCAAGGGTCTCCCAGATCAAGGAACAACTAGAAGCAGTGGATGAAATGGTGGAGAATGGTGAAGTGGTGATGACCACTCTAAATGGCCTACCCAGGTCATGGGATTCCTTTATCCAAGGAATTTGTGCAAGGAAGAAGTTGATCTCCTTCAGTAGACTACGGGAAGAATGCTCACAAGAAGAAGCAAGGCTTGTGGCACGAGAAGAAAAGATGGGGAATAAAGATCAAGCTCTCACAGCTCACACCAAGAAAGGGAAGTCCAAGAGAGAGCCATCTCACTCCAAGAAATCTTCACATCACTTCAAAGAAAGAAGAATATGCTTCACTTGTAATGAGAAAGGACATATTGCCATAAATTGTCCCAAGAATAAGAAGGACAACAACAACTCCAACAAGAAGAAGAAGGGCAGCAAAAGAAGGTTTCATGCTCATGCTGCCGAGGATGATGAACCACCCAAGAAGAAGGCTCGGACAGAAAGTGATGATAACTCATCAAGTGAAGAAGAGTATGTTCTAATCTCTGCTCTCACAGGTACCATCTCCCATGGTTGTAATGATTGGTTGATTGATAACGGGGCTTCCAAACACATGACTGGGTTTAAGGAATCTTTTGTGAATCTATCTGAACATGAATCACCCCATAAGGTGAAACTTGGGGATGATTATCAATACCCAATCAAAGGAAGTAGTGAAGCCTCCTACAACCTAGATTCTGGAAAATATTTGAAGATGAAAGAAGTCCTTTATGTACTTGGGCTCAAGAAGAACTTACTCTCCATCTCTACATTGGATGCAAAAGGTATGAGGGTTGCATTTGTGGATGGCCAAGTCCTAATGTGGCCAAAGGGAAAGAACATAGATGATGCAGTAGTGATTGGAGAGCAAGAGGGAGGTTTGTATAAATTGAAGGGACAACCTGAACATGCCATGGTGCATGAATCCATGGAGCCAAGTGAACTTTGGCATAGAAGACTTGCTCATATGCACTATAGAGCACTTCCAATTGCAAGCAAGGCAGTAGAGGGTCTTCCTGAAATCAAGACCAAACATGAAGGTGTTTGCAAAGGATGTGCAAAAGGTAAGAACATTAAGAAGGCTTTCCCAAGCAGTGAAAGCAAGGCAAAAGACATCCTGGAAATTATCCACTCAGATGTATGTGGTCCTATGTCATCCAGTTCCCTGGGTGGGTATGTTTACTATGTCTCATTTATTGATGACTTCTCTAGGAAGACTTGGGTATACTTTTTGAAGAGCAAAGATGAGGTGTTTGATAAATTCAAGGAATTCAAAACCTTGATGGAGAATCAAACTAACAAGAACATCAAAACATTCAGATCCGACAATGGTGGAGAATTCACCTCAAGTGACTTCAAGAAGCTTTGTAGTGATTTAGGGATTAAGAGGGAGTTGACTGCTCCGTATAATCCTCAACAGAATGGAGTTGCAGAAAGGAAGAACAGAACTATCATGGAAGCAGCAAGGGCAATGCTACATGACCGGGATCTACCTATGCATCTATTGGCAGAAGCAGCTAGAACAGCTGTATATGTGCAGAACAGAACACCTCACAAGATATTGGACAACAAGACACCAGAAGAGGTCTTTTCTGGGTTCAAGAAGATTGATGTCAGCAAGGATGAATATAAGTTCAAGGACAGGTAATCCAGGAAGCAAATATCAAGAGGGAGCACACTCCAGCAGCTCCTGCAAGGATGCATATTTTCAGAGGGAGTTGACCATCTTCCTACATTCCACAACAGAAAGGTGTAGAAGAAGCTACTTCAGCAGCTCCTGCCAGGAAGCAAAGACTCAGAGGGAGTCCACCCAACAAACAAACAAAGATAAGTATTTCAATTATCATTTCTTGCCTATTTTGTTTGTTTAAATAATATTATGCTTATGTTCCTAGACTTAGGAGATGTATTGTGCATATTAGAATGATTGCATTAATGAACAGGATAGTACTAATATGCATGTGATGGGTAAGTGGCCTATGGCACTGTACAACATTCCAATGCTACTTATCTAGAATGAAACCTCTTTGCTGACATGTTGGGAGTAGTGCAAACTCTTAAACAATGTTCTGGTAGAGACTGGAAAGCATCTAGAAAGTTGTGGAACATGGATAAATGTTGTATTTAAGAATTGGCTAAGATAACTGCATGACTGCATGACATATTTCTTTATGTGTAAAGAATTTGTTCTGAAAATTATGAAATGTTTCTAATCATGCAATTTAACTTGTTTTGTAGGAAAGTCCGTATATATTAACCTAGAAAAGAAGGAATACAACATTTGTTCCAGCATAAAAAATTATCTATTGAAGATATTGAAGTTCCCAAGATATGGGAAGAATGCCATGATCTGTCGATCATGAAGAATGATGTTTGGGATGCAGTCCCAAGACTTGAAGGGAAGTTTGTTATGACTTCCATATGGATCTATCAAGATCAAGCATGCTGTAGATGGCAACATAGAGAAATATAAAAGTGATGAAATAGAAGATACACCAGATGGATTCAAGACAGCTTTCTTGAATGGTGTAGTTGAAGAAGAAGTGTATGTGGAGCAGCCACTTGGTTTTGAGACACATGACAGGGAGTCATATATGTGCAAAAATTGGGTATGATGCACCACTTTCTATGTATGGAGGTGTGGCAGAGTGCAGATGGAATCTTCCTTGGACAAGGGAAGTATGCAGTAGAGATCCTGAAGAGATTCGAGATGATGGACTGCGAGGCTATGGCATCGAACCTGAAGCTTCTGTGTGATGATTCATCTGAACCAGTTGATGTCACTATGTATCGTCAGATGATTGGGTCCTTGATGTACCTAACAAACATGAGACCAGATATTTGCTTTGCGATGAACACATTGAGCCAATTCCTGACAGATCCGAGGAATGTTCACCTGGTTGTTGTAACGCATATTCTAAGGTACCTGAAAGGTATAGTGGATTATGGGCTCAAGTATGAAGCGAATCAAAATTTTAACCTGCAAGGTTATGTTGATTCAGATTGGACAGGCAGTGCTGCAGATAGGAAGAGCACGTCTGGGTGCTGCTTCAGTATGGGATCAAGTGTGATCTCTTGGTTTAGCAGGAAGCAGTCCTACGTAGCACTGAGTACAGTTGAGGCAGAGTATGTTGCAGCCTGCTAGTTGTGAGGCAGTATGGATATGGAAGCTACTGTCTGAGTTATTTGATCTCCCGTTGGATGCTACTGGTATCTTCTGTGATAACCAGAGTTGTGTGAAGCTGTCTGAGAACTCAGTGTTTCATGACAGGTCGAAACACATCGAGATCAAATATCACTATATCAGGGATATGGTGCAGAGAGGAGCTGTGAAGATCCTGTATGTTGCGACGGACGAGCAGATTGCAGATGTGCTGACGAAACCACTAGCCAGGGTGAAGTTAGAGTACTTCAGAGAGAGGCTTGGCGTTCTTTAGATCAAGGACACTTCGAGGAAGAAGTGATGGACACATTTGCTGAAACAATTCCAAGCATGTTGGAAGGAGGATCCTTCACATGGCTGTGGATGTAAGCGCTGGATGATGAGCATCAGTATGATGTTCTGGTTTCTGCTGGATATGATCAGTTGGATCATTTTTATGTATGTATGTATGCATCATGTTGGATGCTGGATATGATCAGTTGGATCATTTATATGTATATACGCATCATGTTGGATGCTGGATATGATCAGTTGGATCATTTATATGTATATACGCATCATGTTGGATGCTGGATATGATTGGTTGGATCATGTGTATGTATTTTGTATATGCATCATGTTGGATGCTTGGACCATGTATCTGTATATGTATCAGGTGGATACATTGTATGATCAAGTAGATCATATTGATATGTATCAGATATGATCAGTTAGATCATGTATGTTGATGGATACATTATGTGGATCATGTATCTATGTATCAGGTGGATACACTATGTATGATGATATGTATCAGGTAGATACGTGGTGTTCATCAGATGGATGCATTGTATGATCAGGATGATCGTGGATGACGAGCTTCTCCAGATGACATGCAGCAGGATGTTACAGTGATAATGATCAGGGTGATCATGTGTACATCAGGATGATGTATGATGAGTATCAGATGATACTCTGTGGCTGTGGAACGGGTTGTGCAGATGAGCATATAATTCGTTGCCCTGGGAGATTTGTAGATAATCTTTCGAGGTTTTGCCTATGGCATGTAATTCGGTGCCCTGGGATATCTGGCAAATGCTCTTTCAAGGTTTTGCTCTGGGAGGACATATAATTTGGCCCTGGGAGATCTGCAGATAGTCTTTCGAGGTTTTTCCTATGGCATGTAATTCATTGCCCTAGGATATCTGGCAGATGCTCTTTCGAGGTTTTGTCCTATGGCATGTAATTTGCTCCTGGGAGATCTGGATAGGATGAAAAACGCCTCAGATGCTTCAGCCAAGTTTTTCCATGACCACATGTAATTTGCTCCTGGGAGATCTGGATAGGATGAAAAAGGCCTCAGATGCTTCAGCCAGGTTTTGTGGTGGACCACATGTAATGTGCTCTTAGGAGATCCAATAGGTAGAGTCGTGTGCTCGTAACAGCCTGGGATGCTTCAGCCAGGTTTTGTGGTGAGATCACATGTAATGTGATCCTAGGAGATCCGAGAGGTAGAGCCGTGTGCTCATAACATCCTGGGATGCTTCAGCCAGGTTTTGTGATGGGTCACATGTAATGTGCTCCTGGGAGATCCTACAGGTAGAGCTGTGTGCTCGTAATAGCCTGGGATGCTACAGCCAGGTTTTGTGAAGCATGTAATAAGTCCTGAGGTTTCCACAGTATGGCCAGTGATGATGAAGACCTATAGATGGTGGGCCTACATCCAGTATGAAAAAGGACTGGCTCTGTAGAACTTCCTATGACGAGTAGAGTCAAAGATTGGTTGAGATAGCAACAGCAATGACAATGATGATGACGATGCATCGATGACGATGATCCCGAGAAGAAGACTTGTCTAGCAGAACTGTGTCGAGAAATACCTTCCTAGTTAAGAGGGAGTGTTGATGTATACGTAACTTTGGAATGTATTTCATCTGTGTATTTTATATATATTTATTGTACCCTTGTAAGAGATGTGTCATTCCTCTATAAGGAAGTGTCGTCATGTGGATTGACAAGTGTCGCAAGTGTGTGTACTTGCCGATGGGTTATTAGACCACCATGTGGGGTCGGCCCTGAATTATATATATTATAATGTGGATGTACCTAGCTAGACAAGTCGGCCCCATAAGGTCACTGGGAAAAAAGGTTAGTATAAATAGAGATCGAAGATCTCTATTTTACACACTCAGAAAAGTAACTCACTCTCTCTCAGAAAGTGGAGCACTAGTGAGGAGGAGGATCATCTGCTACTAAGAGACTATCTCAGTGTTATTTGGTTGTACTTTGGTTGAGCCATTGCTCTCTCTATCTCTGAGGAAGTTGTGGGGTTTTTCACCTTATGGTTTTCCCCACGGAAACTCTGTGTCTCTTGTCTCTTATGCTTTTGATTCTTGTGATGCTTGTCATATTGTGATTTTCATGCATTGATATACTGTATATGTTATTCTCTCAGCAAAGATCCTAGAGTATTGTGAATTAATGCTCAAAATTTAACAGAAAAAGGGGAGAAAAAATCGTAGGGGTGGAAACAATGGAAGTAATAACAATAGCAATCGTAATAATCCTCGTAAAGAGAATGCCAACCCCCCTCGGGAAGGCGGTAATGTAGGCGCGGATCATAAACCTAGGCGTAAGGTGAAATTCCCTCGCAAGCTTTGTGGGGAGGATCATCTTACTCACTTATGTCCTCGAATTGAAGAAGCATCGAAGCATTTGGCATAGAGCCCAGCTGTGTTGAAGGATCCCCTTCATCATCATCAAAACATGGCTTCGCATGCTCCCACCACTGGTTATGGTACTAATGAAACGGAAACATCTTCTTCCCATACTAGTGGTTATGGATTTGTGAATATGGTTCAGTCGGAGGTTTGTGTTGCTACTCGTCAGCGCAATTATGGTGCACCACAACCTAATTTGGGGAATGAGCCTCCCCCTCCTCCTGACAATTCCTTGCATATCGAGAAGCCCTCCATTATGCCGCGGATACCGAAAGGTGTTCTCAAGCGCTCTACGCATAATCCCAATGCTCGAGCCACCCAGAACTACTCCATCGTAGAAGATTTGGGCCAAACTCCATGTGCCATGTCGGCTCTTGAAGTTTTGCAAGCCTGTCCTTCTCAGAAGCATGCCCTTTTGAGTGCGTTAGGAGTTCAGGATGGGGGAAATCCTAGTGTTATTAAGTTCGATACTACTGATGTCCAGCCTCGCTTACCTTACCATGTGGCTTTTCAAATCCAGGTGGTTTTCCTTCAGAGTTTTGTCAAACGTACTATGGTTGACGAAGGTGATTCTGCGTCAGTAATGTCCTTAGCTTGTTGAAAGCTCTTGGCTTTCCTCCCCTACTCGTGTCTAGAACCATGCTCACTGCATTCAACGGTAGATATTTTACATCGCATGGAATTATCCCTTCCCCTGTTGTCTCCTTGGGAGGTAATTCTGTGCCTATTGAAGTCGAAGTGGTTGATGCGCCCATCGACTACAATCTTTTACTGGGTTGGAACTGGATGTACGCTATGAAGGCTGTCGCGTCTACTGTATTTAGAGTTATTTGCTTTCCCCATGAAGGAAATATTGTGACGATCAATCAGCTGAATTTTGTTGGCACCCCTTCTACAGCATCCACGGGATCTGTAGTCCCGCAAGTTTCGAATTCTCAGCCGGCAACTGGGAACATGGGTGTTGGAATGTATCCTTCATTGATGGGATCTTTTGACCTCCCTGCACCAATCTCCTTCATAGGAACCATCTCCGATGATGCTCCTTCCTCATTGAATCATGTACTTTAGTGATCCGTGGGATCCACCTTCCACAAGTTCCCCGTCTGGAGACGTTTCGCACATTGGGATGGATATGCCCTTGTCTGCAGTCAAGATTGCTCATCATGTTCAACCAGCCATTGCAAATTCGGATCTCTCTTCTTCATGGATAGTAGAGGAGGATCCTGTTATGCTGCCCATGCATGCAGTCGACCTATCTTGTTCACAAGGTTTCCTTGACGGTATTTTAGCTTCAGATGAAGTTTTTATTGAGGCCATGAGTGGTGATGACAAGTCGGGGGGGGATCTTTATCATAGATCTCATTCCCCTCCTCCCCTTGATCTTATTGAACAAGATGAGTCTAGAATACAGTCTACCATACATTTTGATCCAGGCATAGTTTTGTCTAGCCCCAGTTTGACATTAAAGTCTTATTTCCCTAGTGACGAGTCTTTAGGATCTCCTATGCATCCGCAAATCGGTGATCCTGATGAGTTCAATTCTACTTCTAGAGTTTCCAACTCCTATGATGATGAATTTTCCACTGCAGATTCCTTCACATCCTTCAGCTTTGCTCTTCATTCTTAAGATGATCATTTTGATCCCTCAGGTATTGGTACTATGGCACCTTCAGTGGTTAGCTCTACCTGCGTTATGTCTGAGGTTAACAATAGTGAAGTTGAAAATTTTTCTACCATAGTGACCTGTATCAGATTTTTCTTTACGTACATTTTAAAGATGATCTTGGTACTTATGTTTCTTGGAGACAGGATTCTTAGCTGGACTTATACTTGTTCACTGGTCCTTTTCGACTTTTGCTTCGGTCATGGCAGGCATATTCGGAACCTTGCATATAGGTTTAGGCCTCCCTATTGTTATGATGCATTTGAACCTTTTTCCATCCGAATTCGCAGACACCCCCTGAGTGTCCTTATCTTGCTCATGTTCCTTGCATTATGCATAGCTTTGTTCCATGCACTTGGAACTAGTCTCGCATGCCCCTAACACTCGTCTGCTCCCATTACGAGCATTCTTCCATCTCTCCTTTGAGCTCGTTAAAAACAGTAAGGAGGTCATGAGTTTACTTTTTTGGGCTCATTAAACCTTTATGGAAAATATTTTTATAAATTCTTTTTTAAGCCCTTGTTAGACTTTTCGAAATCAAACAAGATTGCCGAGTATACTTGTCATTTCAGACTCGTAAAAGGATTTGAAGCGACATCCACTTAGGTATAAGTTTACCCCTTTTCCGGACCTTTGTGGATTAATTACGAAAAAGGTATACTCTAGTCATACATGACTAGAAGAGTTCTTCTCTCATTGTTTTACACTTTTTTGGGTGAGGAGACTAACTTTACGAAAAATGACTTCCCTTTTATGTCGAGTTGTGATTGCATTGCATTATCCTGCTTGCCGCTTGAGCCTTGTGCTGGCTCCCGCTTACTCACTTATTAGCCATGTTCCTGAGCAATTTACCTTCCGAACCAAGCAGAGCCTTAATTTATCTTTCGCATCTTGATGACCCTTTACCCTGAGGGAACATTCCCCCGAGTGTCCACATCCTGCACATGCTTCCTTGCATTGATCGTAGGTATGTTCCACTGCTTGGAACTGGTTTTCTTGCTATTTCACACTCATTCCCTCACTTGTTGTACTATAAGAAATTTTATTCTTTTCAAGCTTTTCCCAAATATGAAAAAGACCAAAAAAATCAAATATTCCAAAAAGCCGGACGGATTATAATCAGTATTTCTTGTTGGCAGCTGTTGTGTCGCCTTTGAACAGAGCATTCATTCCACTCTGTACATTATGAGTCGGGACTATAGTTGGGCCTTAGGAGTTGTACTTGTTTCTCAGTTTTATCCACCGATTGGTTAAGCTTCCAGTCATTATGGAGCCCTCTGTAATGCCTCCTGCATTGCACAGTTTATGTCAAGTCTATGCTGCCTGAGTCTATCCATCTGCTCATGATCTTGTTCAAAGGAAGTCCTGAAACTAGTGTCGGCCACTCCTCAGACCTCTTGACTATTGCATGTCGGCCATCCTTATTGAGTCATTCCGTTTCACCTGAGATCTTCCAAATCTTTCAGCATTGCTGGTACTTCGTGCTGTTCGATGGGGGATGCCTTAATTCCCTCCTTCTAGCGAGTCTCGTTCTGTCGACTTCAACTCATTTATTCCGGGACTTGAGGCTTAGAGTTTGGTTGAGTACCTTGAGGCTTGCATTCATTAGTGGCAAGTTCTCTCGCCATCGATAGTTTTGGGAACACATCAATGTCCCCTGATTGATGGATTCATCCTAGTGTTCGACTTCAACCCATTTATTCACACTCTGATGATTGTGCTCTATGCCTTGATGCCCATTTTCATTATTGGTGGGTCATCTCGCGTCTATTAATGGTATACATCATTGACCAGTAATCAGACGATGTCTCATCAGGTTCGACCCCAACTCCCTTATTCACTTGATGGGACTTGCACCGTCGAAGACTTGTGTAGAAGACCCCAGGCGAGTGGCATTCAGTATGCTACATATGACTTTGACTTTACATCTGAGATATCACCTCTCAGATTTCAGCAGTTTGTACCTCCAGTTTGCACCAATTGTTTCCTTTTTTCAGCAGGAGACTATAGCTTACTGTAGAGAGATCATGGCTATGATCACTTATGACATGTATTCACTATGTATTTCCTATTCATGGCCATTGTATTAGATTGTTGTACTATACCAACATGTATTCAGAGATACTATTGTATTATGACGAGTGATCTCCTCTTTCCACTTGTGTCTCCATCACTCCACTTCTGAGTTTTATAATGTATTTCGGCCATCGTAGCATCAGTCTCTAACCTCACACATTAGGGGGCATCTGTTACATCGTAATCTTCCACCCTGTGAGCATCAACATTCTTTGGCTATAGGATCCATTTCACTAACTCAAATCCACTTATATCCTTCAGAGACACCACTTTGCCCAATTTTTATTCCTACCCGCATGTTGCATCACTATAGCATGCGTACCCGCGAGTTGCATCACTATAGCCCGCGGGTATCAAGTAAAATGGTAAAAACCACTATTAATTACTTTTTACTCCCAAAAAGCGGTCATTGGGTGACCTTTGGCTCTCCATCTGCCCGAGTAATGCCTCGATGTGTCCTTTCACCTACCTTTGAGAGGACTATATATTGAGCACATATGGATTATGGACAAGAGGAAGAAAAGAATAGCAAGAGAACTCTAGTGGAATTTTTCCCTATCTTGAGTCTGCACTCATTGATCCTAGTAGTTGTGAACCCTTTATGTTCACCTTCCAAAATCCTATCTAGTTTGAGTTTTCCATTCATGGAGGATTGAAGTGGTGGAGGCACAAGTGGATTGATCTAGATCTTGGTTTAGATTGGTTGCTGGCAAGAGGTCGTATCACTTTGTACTTCTTCTTGTTAATTAATAGAAATACTCATATTCTCGTCCATCATGTTGTGAATATTGTTTATTATACATTGGGTTACATTTGCTTGTGATATTATGGACCATTGTTATTGATAATGTTAATGTCATTTATATACTATATGTACTTGTTGGATATTGGTTGTCAAGACTAATTCGCAGATTTCAAGTGCATGGATTGAAAGCTCCAACGGGGATCTACATCAAACGTTTGGATCGAGGTTGGTTACATTTCTCCATTATCTAAACATTGTAATTTATAATAGCATTGTTCTGAGAATTGAGTTGATTTCTGGTAGTCATCTGTCTCTTGTGGTATTCCCAAGCCATAGTTGGTTTTCTCCAATACAGAAATGGCGACTCCGCTGGGGAAAACATCCATGTTTGGGAAATTTGTTTAGCATTAGTCCTTAGTTAGAGTTGTTTTTTATTGAAGCTCCGTGTCATTGATTGGCCGTTAAGATACACCATAGAAAACTTGCTTTTTCTGAACCCTTGGACTCTTTATTTGCCCATTTTCCTTTACTTACCCGCGGGCTAGCTTAGCTCAGCTCGCGTATACCCGCCTCTATTTACTCTACTGCTCATGGGTACCTGCAGGTATTCCTTCGACAGTAGCGTACAACTCCGGATTTTGTTGTTTTATGGCTTTTGGTTGTTGTTGGGTTGGCTTTGGTTGTTCGTGAGTCTTTGTTGGCCTCTTTCTTGACTGTTTCATGCCTTGGTTGTGACCAGAACCCTTCATTTCTCTTGGTTGAGCCTTCTTGGTTTTTTACTAATCTTTGGATTTAGACTCTTGGTTTTTTCCTTTTGAGCTCATTCCTTTGGCTGAGTCTTGCTGTTTAGGATCTGTCGGGTTGTCTTAGTGATCTTCTCGGCACTTCAGTGACTGAATTTAAGGATTTTGCTTGCATTTTTTCATTCCATCTATATTGAAAAAATACAAAAATATACATCTAGTTTTTGCATTTTCCTTCTTGTTTATAAGCGAAAATACAAAAATATTTTACTTTCATGTACTGCATCTTGCATTGAGTGCTTGTTGCCTTCATTTAGGTTCTTCTTGTGCATCGAAAAGATAAAAGATTGCATCTTTATTTCGGAATTGTTGGTTGATTTTGCATATTAGTGGCATTGTTTTATTGGATAGATGAGTCTAGGATTGGACGATTTTGCATACTATTGAGTCTACACATCACTAGTTTCACGATCATATCCCTTGAGTAATCACAGCCATTAAAATTAATGCTTAATCTTAAAATTGATTAGACTGATTTTATTTATAGGGTACACCAACTAGCATAGGTTTAGAGTCTTGGAATAGATCATTGTGAGTTAACAATCCAAGACTACTAGACAAAACATTAGGTGTCTGACAAGGGAGTGGAGGAATCCATGGTATAGATCGGTGTTCTCAGGAATCTCTACTCAATCCAAAGTTAAGCACGAGGTCACAAGAGGTTGGTTGAGGAGATATCCCTCTGATACCAGCTGAACGTGGGAGATATATCCATGATTTGTTCGTATCTGGGGGTACCAGAGGTTCGTCCTCTTGTGCTTCGGGCTTAGGTACCCTGCCCATATGACTGGTCCCACCTATGACTGTCCCCCTTAGAATTGGTTACATTGAGGTGACCATAGTTTCCTTACCTAGGTATCGCACAGGGTACTTGTAGTGGTTATGTTGTTTGTGTCCTGAGTCAGATAGGGATTGGACAGCACAGTTGTGTTTGTGCAGTGGACTTGACCCTGTACACGCAGTGAAGCCTGGGTGTCTCTATAACTGATTCTGTTACCTCCGGCTATAATTTGGGAGTCTCAAGCCTCTCCTAGGCGATACATACCGGCTCTAATGTCGGGAACTCATTTAGCCACTTTGTTTGTCTGCTCTTGGCTGTAGTTTCTCTAGGTGTGTGCTTTTGATTTACTGTTTTTTATCGATAGTTTGCCTTTAGGCGACGTTTTGATTATATATTCCCTCCGGGGATATCGTGGCGCGGAGCCCTACTCTCCGTCGGTCCCGTTGGTTGGCTGGTTTAAACCAGCCGAGCTTTGGGATAAATTAGATCGAAGAGCGAGGAGTAAAATTCGACTATGCTTATCGGACTCTGTGTTGTTAAAGGTATCTGGAGAAGAGACTGCGGTAAATATTTGGGAGAAACTAGGGAGTTTGTATCAATTAAAATCCCTTGTAAACGAGTTGTTTCTGCAAAAGAGACCATATCACCTCAAAATGGATGATAATGACACTGTAATAGAGCATTTGAATGTCTACAATACTCTGGTAAATCAAATAACCTATGTTGGCATTAAAATGGATGACGAAGATAAATGTATTACGTTATTGTGTTCTTTTCCAGATTCCTGGGACAACCTAATTGTAGCAATAGGGAGTGCTAATCAAGCGACTTTAAAATTTGATGAAATAGTATCATCCCTGCTATTAGAAGAGATGAGGTAGAAAACCATGGACACTCATAACATGGATGATTTGTCTGTGATAGGTCGCCTCCAAGAGAGAAATAAAAATAAGGGATTTGGGGGGAGATCTAAATCCCCAGGAAAATTTATAAGGAAGTGTTGGAAATGCGGTAAAATTGGACACTATAAAAAAAATTGTATATCTAAGAATGTTGAGAAAGGAATGGGATCCGAGGATACCTCTACCATAGAGGTGAAGACTTCCTTAGAATAAGGAGGGAATGTGTACCTATGTTCCACTGGTAATCATTCAGAACGCAATATATGGTTGATTGAATCAAGTGCATCATGTCATATGACCCCTCATAGGGAGTGGTTATGTGAATATGAAAAGTACAATGGAGGCGATATGTTCTTGGGAGATGATTCACCAACTAGTATCATTGCGCATGGTAGAGTCAAGTTGAAACACAAGGATGGAAGGATTAGAACTCTCCCTAGAGTACCACACATTCCAAATCTAGCGAGAAACTTGATATATATCGGAAACATGGATATTGTAGGTGTAAAGACTATGTGTGGATATGGTGGGTACAAAATGGTTCGAAGATCAATGGTATTGATGAGGGTAGTTCGGTATGGAACTATGTACAAACTATTCGGAAGAACCATCATTGGTGAATGTAACAATTATGTTTTTCCTGAGGGGGGAGATACAGAAGACAGAACCCTAACTGCATCAGGAGGAAAGGCAATGATATGGCATCAAAGATTGGGGCATATCGGAGAAAAGGGCCTTCGAGCATTACAAGGTAAAAGTATGGTCAAAGGTATGACAGATTTCACTATATATTTTGATTTTTGTGAACATTGAATATATGGAAAACAAAATCGAGTAATATTTACATCTGGTGCTACAAGAGCAAAGGGAATTTTAGAGTTAATACACAGTGATGTGTTTGGACCTATGCTTGTTCCATCACTAGGTATATCTGTGTACTATGTTTCATTTATAGATTATTTCTCAAGGAAAACTGCATGGATTTATTTCCTTCGAAATAAATTTGAAGTATTTGCTAAATTTAAAGAATTTAAGGCTCTTGTAGAGAATCAAACAAAAAATAAAATAAAGGTGTTGAGGACAGATAATGGTGGAGAGTTCTGTGGGAATCAATTCGAGGAATTCTATGAGAAGTGCAGTATATCAAGGTAGAAGACTACTCCATAGACACCTCAATAGAATGGAGTTGCTAAAAGGATGAATAGGACGCTGATGGAAAAGGAATGGAGCATGCTAAGTAGTGTCGGGATAGGACAAGAATTTTGGGCAGAAGAAGTGGAGACAACATGTTACTTGGTAAAATGATCACCCACATCAGCATTGGTTGAAAAAACTCTACAAGAGGTATCGATTGGTAAGAAACCCTCTATTAAACATCTGAAAGTTTGTGGTTGTGATGCTTATGTACATGTTCCAAGGGAGAGGAGTAAGCTGGAAAATAAAGCTGAAAATGGATCGTATTGGTTATAAAGATGGTATTAAAGGTTATAATCTTTGGAATCCTATAACTAAGAAGATTGTTTACATTTGAGGTGTTGTGTTTAGGAAGGTCAAAGAACTTCCCAAACATGAAGTGACTCCAATGGAAAAGGAACCAAAGAATATAGGGTTTGAGTTAGAAGATGAATAATCTAACTCAACGGAAGAAGCTGAATCAGAAGAAGAAGAACCTCATACCCCATTTTTAAGGAGATCATCTCAAGAAAGAAGGAAATTAGAAAGGTATTTCCCTCCTGATCGTCAGTTTAGTTTAGTTTTATCTATTACTGATGATGATCCTAGAAATGTGAAGGAAGCTGTTGATTTAGAGGATAGTGATCTATGGAAGAAGGTGATGCTTGAAGAAATGGAAGCCTTGGACAAAAATGAAGCATGGGATCTAGTTCAGTTACCTGTTGGAAGAAAAGTCACTAGAATCAAATGACTACTTAAAAGGAAGTTAACTAAAGAAGGTAAAGTGGAGAAGTACAAAGCCTGCCTGGTAGCAAAGGGATATTCTTAGGTAGAGGGAATTGATTTTGGTGATATAGTTTCTCCAGTTGCAAAATTAAATTCCATTATATTTCTTCTTTATATTTGTGTTGCTTTTGATCTTGAAGTAGAGCAGATGGATGTGAAGACAACATTCTTACATGGGGATCTAGAAGAATAAATCTACATGAAACAACCAGAAGGGTTCATAGTAAAGGGAAAGAAAGAGTTGGTATGTAAACTAAAGAAGTCACTTTATGGTCTAAATAAATCTCCAAGGATGTGAAGTAGAGCAAATGGATGTGAAGAAAATGTTCTTACATGGAAATCTTGAAGAAGAAATCTACATGAAACAACTAGAAGGGTTCACAGTAAAGGGAAAGAAAGAGTCGGTATGTAAACTAAAGAAGTCCCTTTATGGTCTAAAGAAATCTCCAAGGATGTAGTACCAAAATTTTGACACATACATACTTGGATTGGGGTTTGTGAGAAGCAAGGTTGATCATTGTGTATACTCCAAACAAGTTGATCACTTCATTAACATGGTACTATATTTTGATGACATGTTGCTGATTGGAAACAATAAAGATGTCATAAAGAAGGTGAAGTATCATCTATCCTCCAAATTTGACACAAAGGATCTTGGTGTTTCAAACTTCATACTAGGAATGGAGATTAAAATAGATCGTGCAAATAGGAAGATCTGGTTAAATCAAAGAAAATATGTTGAGACAATATTACAGAGATTTAACATGTAGGAAATTAAGTTGGTCAAGGTCCCTATACATGTAGGTGTAAAGTTATATGTAGATTAATGTCCCAAGACATAGGAAGAGGAAGAAGATATGGCACCAATTCCATATGCTAGTGTGGTTGGTATTTTTATGTGTGCAATGGTTTGTACGAGACCAAAAATTGCTCATGTAGTAGGAGTATTGAGCAGACATATGTCAAAACCAAGGAAAGAGCACTGGACAGTTGTAAAGAGGGTCTTCAGATATTTGCGAGGAACTAAAGATTATGCAATCTCATACCAAGGAAGACCTGGACCAGACAAAGTAATAAATATACATGGATTTGTTGATGTAGACTCGGTTGGATATCTTGATCACATAAGATCTACAAGTGGGTACATGTTTAACCTATTTGGAGGAGCTATCAGTTGGATGCGCAAGAGACAGGCTATAGTTGCACTCTCAACTACAGAAGCTGAATATATGGAAGCCACTCATGCAAGTAATGAAGTTGTATGGTTGTAGAGATTATGTTCAGGTGTTGAGTTCATACAGAAAGCTGTAAGGTTAGACTGTGACAGCCAAAGTGCAATCTTCCTAGCAAAGAGCCCTGCTTATCATGCTAAGACAAAACTTATTGATGTGCAATATCAATTTGTGAGAGATATGGTTGAAAACAAGAAGGTGTTGCTGGAAAAGGTTGACACCTTGAAGAATGTTGCAGAATCATTAACAAAGTCTGTTAGTACAGAGAAGTTCTCTTGGTGTAGAGAATCTATGGGCATTGATGCCCTGGACCTATGACTTTATGAATACATGACTCATTGTTATGCAGAGAAAAAAACATGTGGGAGAATGTTGGGTATGTGTTATATTCTTTGCATATGTATGGGGGGTCTACGTCTGTTAGCGGTGTGCTTGATGATTCCTCTGGAACCTTCACGGAAATGAATGGTAGGTCGTTTTCATCTGCGAGCGTAGCAAGCGCCAAATTTTTTGGGCTATTTTTGGCTATTTGTGGGGAATTTTCTAAAAATATGTAATTTAATCCTGGTTAAGGGATTGGGGTCTATTTTCTAATCTAGGTTAATGGATTAGGGTATTGGATGTTGCGGAATACCTATATTGTATTATGAGTGGTTCATAATGAGGATGAGAAAATAAGAGGTGTGGGTTTAAGATTTTTTGGTAAATATATGTGTATTATGTGTGAATGTTGTGGTGTAATATCTGGTTTGCTTAAAAGAATTTGTATGCTTTGCTTGTCTACACAGGTTTAAAACTTACAATATCGAGTGTTTAGTGTCAATTTCAATTCTCTCTAATAGACCTTTTCCTAGGTCAACTACCACACATATCCTAGCAAGCAAGCATAGTTGATTCTCCTATTCCAATATGTTTATGTATCTTATAGGGAGTTTCCTTCTTTTCATGGTTTATTTTTCCCATAATGTGATTGGAAGGAATGGGAGATATAGTTATGTAAACCATTGGTCCTTGTGCTTTGACAAGGAGAAGAGGTTCCTATGTATTTTCCACGGAGTTTCCCAGCTTTCAAGTTTTCTTTATTCCAAAAGATCATTGTAAAAAATGGGGGACATACCCTATATGGAATAGTAGTAGGCACCTCTTCCTCTGGGCCCAATGCCAATAGTTACTTTTGAATGGAATTGGTTCATAATCCATCTTGTAAGTGTATCTGTAGTTATTGATGTTAAGTTCAATGTTATGCAAGAGATAGTCTTCTAGGTCAACCTCCACATATATCCTACATATCATTAAATTAGTTGTAATAATAATGACTATCATTATAACACATAGTCACACAATCGAGGGAGACGTGGGGACAACTTTGCAAGCATCATGTAACATTGCAAACGTTATGGTAAACCTACACATGAAGCATGGTAAATCAGCGCACCCTCAAATAATTCCCTCTTAATCGTCGTGTATATTTATCATGGCTTCCTTGTGCGTTAATGCTTCTATAAATTCGCCAGCTTCCGTGGATAGCTAAGAACTAGATATTACTATGCTTTGATGTTTTGATAGTGCAATCGATCATCATGGGGATGAAGATGATAATTGCATCTTCTTTCGTATACGGATTGGTTTTGTTGGGGACCTATAGGGACAAATTTGTTGAAGATATAACATGTAACATGTGATCCAATGGCATTGAGCACATGTGCCATTGCAATGTTCAGTCCTACTAAGCCGAACCAAGTGTCGATTACTGCAATAAGTTGAAACTTCAAGCTAAATGCATATGCCAGTATGCCAGAGAGAGAGGTTTGGAATGAGGTATTATGGCATTGCTTTAAAGGTTTGACTATGACATGGCTTAGTTATGAAAAGGTGTATATGAAGTTTTTTCTTGGAATTTTTTTATATAAGCTTATTGTTAAGCATAAAAATGGTGTCACACTATTTACATATATCAATCAATTTTTAAAAAGTGGTTGTGTTAGTATAATTAAACAACCAAAATATATATCAACCACTTAAAAAAAATTATTTTGCTAGTTTAACTAGCACAACCACTTAACTTCTAGCCAATGAACACTAAGTACCATGAATAAACACCGATATACCATGAGTTTAGTGCCATGAACAAGTTATCTGTTACTTGTTGTTACTTGTTCTCCATGTATAGTTATGTCTCAACTACCTATTATCACCAAACACCGTTGTGCCACACGTTAAGTGTCATGAACAAGTTATATGTTACTTGTTCTCCATGCATAATTGTAATAACTAGTTTTATCACTCACTTTCTTTTAGTTAAACAGGTTGTGTGCCATTGCATGTTATCAGTGATCAACCAATTATCCCTGCATTAGTTAACAGTTATTATATTCATTTTTTTATAATTATTTATTTGGAATTTGAGACAACCCCAAAAAAAAAAAATTGGACAAATAAACTTGTCTTATCCTTCTCCAAAAACATAATTACTACTCAACCCTAAATTCTAAAATATAAATTTATAATTAAATAAACCACCAAAATATTTAAACATTATTTTTATTCTACAATCTAAATCCAACATTTTGTTTCTAACTGGAGTGGATTGATGTTACACCAACATTGCCACAAAAAGGAAAAACTTAAACTACTATTGCGGTTTACTACTTGACAGTTGACACAACTAAACTTCCTTTTTATTTGGAGTGAAGGTAATTCCGGGTAATGACCATGCAGGATTGCACATGCCATATTCAACTCTCAAATTTCAGCCAGCTGGGTTCACTTTCACATTTGCATGTTTAAAGCTCTAGGTTTAATTCCACTTTCATATTTTCAACTAGCTTGGCTCACTTTCAAGTTTGCATGTTTAAAGCTCTAGGTTTAATTCCATTTTCATATTTTCATCCCACTCGACTCACTCATTTAAAGATTGCAGGTTTGCAACTTTATGTTAAGATCTGTGTAAAGCTTTGGGGAAACTAGAAATCAGGGAAGTGCTCTAATGGAGGTTCTTTCGAACGATCTTGTTGGACAGTGCTTGCTGAGAGATCCCTGCAACTCACATGATAACTTGAAAGCTGTGTGCAAAAGCTGGGAGGCTATGGTGAGTAGCCCTACATTCTATGCGAACAGAAATATATCTAGGACGAGAGAGCAACTCATATGCTTGGTTCAAACAGATGAGAGATTCGATGAATATAATCTTGTCAGTCAAGTCTTTGTAATAACAGTATATGAACCTGTGAAGGGCACCTCGCAAAGGCTATCTCCCATCGATGATCCCCATTATACTGGAATACCAATAATAGGAAGATGGTGTGACTGCGTTGTTGTGAATCGGAAGCTAATTCTCATAGGCGGATTCTACCCGTCCTGCAAGAGTCTGATGACAACTGTATACATTTATGACTTTCAGTCGACAAGATGGAGCCAAGGAGCTGACATGCCTACAACTCGATCCTTCTTTGCCTGCTCTGTCTCTCCTTCTACTGGATTTATCTACGTCGCTGGCGGGATCAATGAGCATTTTGATTCTCTAACGGATGTAGAAGCTTATGATGTGGAGGAGGACAATTGGGAAATTCTTCCTCCTATGACCCAACAGCACAGCGAGGGATGCCAGGGCATTTTCATGGAAGGTAAATTCATGGTGATAGACGGCGACGGTTTAGAGATAAGTGCAAAAATTTTCGATCGGAGCGCCAAAACGTGGAGAAATTTGGAAGATATGTGGAGTTTCGGGGGATATCCAAGGAGATGTTGTGCGGCTGCTTTTTTTTCTGGGGAGTTATACGCCTTCAGTACTAGTGAACAATAGGTGCTCAAGTATGATGTTGAAAAAAACGTTTGGATTGTTGCGGCGTCTCTTCCGCGTTATATTACCTTATTTAGCTGTGCTAGACAATGGCGCGACTAGATTTTTGTCAGCGGATCAACTCATATTATAAAAGAGAAATGCATTTCTTATATGTTTAACTCGTCAACTAGGAAGCTGATCGAAGTTAACGGTGATGGTTGGGTTGGATTTGGGAGCATGGTCATTTCTGTAGTGACCGTGGAGATTTGAATACGATGACTAAAATAAAGCAGGGAGATCTTACTTCTTTAGATCTATTTGGTTTGTAATTCGAGATGCAGTGGTTTGGAGTTTCGTAGATGTGCCATCAATCATTTATATTTATTTATATCTTTAGTAATAATATCAGTTGTGTGTAATTTTTGTTATATTTTTATGCAAGGTCGCATTTTTGTGATGTGTAGATATATCTAATCGTATTAAAGTAAAACATTTTTTTATCGTATATTATTGGTTATCTTTCTAGGTATTTTTGTTTATGTTTTAGGTTAATTAAATTGGTTGTGTTATTGCGGGTTAATTATGTATTAGCTATTAGTTATTCATATATAGTTATTAATTATTTTAGGAGAAACGTTCATAAAATCAATTTGCACGATGTATTTGTATCACACTCTTATAATCTAGAAAAAAATACTTACTACTTCACTTTATAAACCACTATCAATTTATCTAACTACTTGACTTTAACTGATAATAAGTACTCACTTTGTCACTACCTATAGTTTGCAGATTGTACAGTTATTGAGCTATGTGACAGGGGCTACCTATAGTTTGCAGATTGTACAGTTATTGAGCTATGTGACAAGGGCTGCAGCTTGCAGATACAAAATCCAGTTTTAATTTTACCCATTATAAATAAATATAAAAAACTCAATAAGAACACCTGGATTAATCAATGCTTTAATGGGATCCTTTCGATCTGTAAGTAACAATGGATGCATGCAAAAAGTGGTTTATTTCAATCACTTCAAGTCAAAATTCAAAGAATTAACTCACAATGCAACATGGTATTTCACGGCGAAAGCTAAGCATCGAGCTACCCAGCATTAAATGTGACGGCTCAATGCTTAGGGTCCGTTGGATCTAGAGAATCTCCAGATCCAACGGACCCTAAGCATTGAACCGCCGCATTTAATGTTGAGCATCTCGATGCTTAGCTTTCACCGTATTTCACACTATATATATTAATGACTTTTTTGTAGAGTTAACTGATGATAAGTACTCAGTAGTAGATTATTGTATAGTGAATCAGCTACGTGGCAAGAGCACGACCATAGTTTACATGTCACGCAGCTTGGTTATCCTCGAGAACCCTTTGACTCTTTTTCCCAATGTAAAGATATGTATAATATGTGGTTACAAAGTAGTATGATTGAGCACTCAGTAGTAGATTATTGCACTTCTATTCGACAAAGGTGTATTGGGTGAATGGAAAGTCTTTAAAGATTTGCATCAAAACCTTCACATTAGCCACAGGTCTCATTTTCGTAAGTGTAGGCATAGATGATCAATTTACATGCTCTCCTGAACATATTGAAGCTGGGTTGAAGTATTGGAGATGGCTTCTGGAGAAAGTGGAAAAACGTCATTGGTCTTACCGGTGGTTATCAATGAGGGGAAGACTTGTTCTGATCAAGTTGGTATTAGAAAATACCCTAGTATGTCAATAGCTAAGATTCCTAAGTTCATACTGGAATTCGAAAAGATTATTTTGGAAAAGGGGTTTGCTCTCCTTAAGGAGACTGCCCTCCACTCAAACTTCCAAAAACAATAAGCATGGGATGGATTCCATCAAAATACAATCACAATGGAGATAAGGTGGACCATGGCTCCATCACTTTCTGTTTGTTCGACTAAACACTTGTCATGCCATTGCACTTTTGTTTTCAATCATCCAGTCTTTGTTGTTGATATTCTCATGTGAAAGCCTTAGGCAATGTAGGCCAAGAGTACTTAATACTCTAGTGTGAATGGTTCTGAGTATAGTTTGTTGGTTTTTTGGATACTGCTTGTATTTCTGATTACGTCAATCAAGAATATCATATATGTATAGTTTGATTTAATAAATACAAATTATAGTATTTTTTTTGGTGAAAAAAAGTAATATGATTGAGATTTTAAATAGAAATAGATCTAGCATAGTTACATAAGTTGAATAAGTATAGGTTACAAGTTAAGTGTTACCCCGTTTTTACTATCCATGAATCAATTCATGCATACCTACCAATTATTTTTGATATTTTTTTAAATAATTGTTTATTTTGAATTTTAGTACACTTATCTCATCCTTTTTTGTGTAATATAGGAAAACTACTAGTCCACCCCAATTTTTTATATGTAAAAATTTATGATAAAAAATTGTATGCCTTAAGAAATTGGATCCCTCTTAGTGCTTAATACATAAAGGTTTAAGATGGATCTATGCTCATTTACATAAAATTTGCTTCATAGATTAACGAATGTATTACTATTAGTGTGTCTTCAAAAGGATAAGACACAATAATATCATTAACGAATGTATTACTATTAGTGTGTCTTCAAAAGGATAAGACACAATAATATCATTATAGTTACAAATTGGTATCATAATTGCAACTAAACTATTTGAAAAATCAAAATAAATTACTTAGAAATTATTATTTTATTTCAGATGTATTTAGTTTGATCAAACATGTAAGTTATAATTTACAAATTATCAATATTTTCCATAAAAGTTTGTAAAAAATTAACATTCATTAAAAGTTGAAAAAAATTAGCATTATTCCATAATAACATTCATTAAAAGTTGAAAAAAAATAACATTATTCCATAATAACATTCATTAAAATATAACTTTTTATTAAATACAATATTTTATTTAAATAATTAAAATAACCAAAGATATATGATAAATCATGATATAAATTTAGCTTGTTTTATTGAGATTTTGATGGTAGAAATAGTGCCCGAAAAATTCATGTATTGCAACTCAAATCATAGGATTTTAGACTCCTCGATACAAACACATTCAGTTTTTATTTCTATAAGAGATTCTAGAAATTGTATTTATCAAATACAAATGAATTTTTTTATAATAATTTTTTATTTACTTCACCCTATTTATTTTAAAACAATTATTCACTTATAAATTATGCCACCAACTAAATATGTGAATACTTAACATGGATTACATTAAAAAAAACTATAAATTAATAAATTTAATTTTTTAAATAATAAAATATTTAAAAATACATGATGAGTTAAATACATTTTTATATATATTTTAAATCTATCTTACAAATACAAAAAATATATCATTTGAATTAAATATTATACCCGCACAACCCACAAGCATGGGGCACAGGTAATCCTATCCATTTAATTTTAATACTAACATTTTTGAATAATTAAAAATAATTTATCATACACGCTAAATATAATTTTTTCATACAAAAAAATAGTACTTATCCTCTTTAAGAAAATTTAAAGAATATAATTTTTAAATAAACAAATAATTCAAAGTAATTCAAGTTACACCCTAATATGATTTATTATAAAAATAAATATCATAAACTTATATGATAAGTCATCTCCTTGCAGTTTGTTATTCTAGTATGTCGGAGCAGGATACCAATACTAAGCTATCTCCTTCTTTTGTTAATCTAGTTCGGCGAGCTTACTAAACTGATTAAGGTTTCGAATAGAGCAGAGCAGAGATTAGGGTTTCGAATGGTTTAGGGTTTGAATATGGTCTCAATTCTTAGGGCTCTGCAGACTCGACACTTCAGGATCTGGTGTTGTAGGTTTATAATGATCAGTTCCTTGGGCTTTGTAGTCCTATTTTGGTCGGGTCTTAGCTGTGTTGGCTCCCAAATGGTTTCCCCCCATCAACGAACACGAACTAGCTATCGATTTTTGTGGGAAAAGTGGTGAACTTCAGGAGCGTTGTATAATTCCTCTTATCCTCTCGGCTTGAGGTGGCAAGTTTCCATCCACTTAGCATAAATATTGCACTGAATTGGATTATGGATGGGCAACACGTGGTTCTCAGTGAGGGATAGGTGTCGGTAGTGGTGGGACAAGTGGCTCCTATGGGGGAACATGTGGAACAGGAGGATAACGACAAATGGCTAGCATAATCCGATTGTTTGGCATCGGATGAGGTTTTCTGTGACATCCACCAAGAAAATGAACATGCGCTCAGATTACAAAAGTTGTAGATACCACTGTTAAATGTAAACAATTTTTTGGGGGTGGGATGAATAAGGGTGCCTTAAGTGGGGGTGTCATGGGAGGCTTCAAGTCTTCGAACCAAAGTGGTAACCCTGCTAAAAACAATGATGTTGGTGCGGTTGGTTTTCCATCATCTCTGTCGAATTCCATAGAAGGTCAAATTGGGGTCTCCTCAGTTGGAGTTGAGCATTTGGAGGTGGAAGAGAAGAACCCTAGGGTTGCTTTTAAAAATAAGAAGCGTTGTAATTCGTGGTTTGGGGAGCAGAGAATGACACTTGGTAAGTATGCCTTTTTGGAAAAACTGAAAGCATATCTGAGTACATTAGAGAAGGGATCATCCCCAGGTAAGTATTTCTAACCCTGTCATTTACTAGCATTTTTACTTTCAGTTTATTGTGGATTATTGGCACAGTGACCTATTGGTAGTGCCCTAGTTGAAAGAAATGAAAATTATGTTTTAAATTTATTTCCACAGTGACCTATTAGTAGTTCCCTAGGTGAAAGAAATGCAAATTATGTTTTGAAATTCTTATAGCTGTATTTTATGATTGATTTACGTTTCTGATCTATTGCATTATTGTTTAAAAGTTGTTCTTTATTTTATCAAATCCTAACTTTGTAAAAATTAACAAATTTCACCCCTAAAATATTCCTTGCTAGGAAATTTATTCAAAATGGAGGCCATATTTTCAAGTATGCCAAGGACTTAGACAACGTGAGGTTGCAATCAATTGATGTAAAAGAACATTTGATCTCAATAAAATTATGGAATTTAATTTAATTTCAAATGGAGTGGTTCCACGGTGGGAAGCCCGATATCATCAAATGCAGTACAAGACTTGATATTTCCTTTATCAAGATTGAGTTGACAAAGGACTTAAAGGGAACACCTTTGGTGTAGAAAGTGTAAAATCTCCATGGTTCATGGCAGTTGAGGTGGATGAGGATGGTGAAGAGAAAGATGAATCTAAGAATGTTAGGAAAACATTATATGATACACAATCATATAATCTCCTATGAACAAGCACCATTCACACATTGGGTTCTTCCAAGGAATATGTGTGTCATTTGTGTTTATCTAATTGCATTGTTTTAATTTGTTCATAGCATGGTAAAGGAAACTCATCCCATGTTAAACACACCAAATTATTAAAATATTTTCTAGTTACTATTTTTTTCTACATTAAGATCTATGTCGATGAATCTCTAAGTCCATATCCCTAGGATTATGGATCAGACATTTAATAAAAGACCGACATAAAAATTGTAAAATACATCAATTGATAAGAAATTACTAGGTAGAACCAAAATGGATATAATATAATGATATTGGCAATATATAAGGTACAAAATGGAATGTTCAATATTTGTAGAATCACAAAATGGAAAAATAAGATGAGAAAAGTGATATGATTCCAGAGAACTGTAAATTCAATCACTACACTTTATTTCTATGGTTATAGATTTAAAATTAAGAATAGCGAAATCAAGCCAATCAACAAAACATTCAACCAAATAACCCAATTACAATATTGCCTACAAGTGATGAAAAAATTTGACATGCAAGAAGCTCACACAATGACAGTAGTTTGAGTGAAGAATGACAATAAATATAATTGAATGTTACTACAAGTTGTATGTTTTGAAACATTTATCTTCAAAAATCAAACATTTTGTTCAATATGCTAGACTAATTGTCCCATTGAATGATGATGGGTTACCAATAAGTGTAACAATTACATATTTCCATTTTGATTGTCATGGACCTATGTTTTCCCATTTTGTATGATGAAGGGTTTCTTATTCATATATAATAAAATGAGTTTCTTATTCTATTGCATTGTCCAATGTTGTAAAATGTTACATTGTTGATTAAGCATATGGATGATTTACATTGTTGTAATGAAAAACATGTAATATGATGGTATAACACATTAATGCAATCATTATATCGAAACATAACAATTCAAATTCAAAAAATCAATATTATTATAAAAAATATTTGTTTTCCTTATGATTAATTGAAATTAAAAAATAACAACTATTTAAAATATGGACATATTGGTGCATCGTGTTTTTAAACGCATTGAATAGTGAGGGGAATTAATAAATATTAAATGGTGCGCTTAAATTATATAATGCACCTATTATTTTTTATGAGTGAATTACTCCAATGGACATACGTGTTATAAATGCATTTTTTATGTTAACAACAACAACAACGTTTCTATTAGTGATATTATCAAGATTACCATTACAATATACTATGATGCACAAAGTAGTATGCACATTAGTTATTTTGAAAAATTATAAGCATTGGTGTACTTTTAAAAGTAAATGCATTAGTGTTGATACATATAACACTAGTTGTTGCAATTATTTCCATTTATGTCATATTAAGGCCTTACATTGAACGTGTTGTTATTAATGTTACGCTAAGGCATTTGCAAGCAAGGGGGAGCATTTCTCTCTCTCTCTCTCTATATATATATATATGTGTGTGTGTGTGTGTGTGTGTGTGTGTGTGTGTGTGTGTGTGTGTGTGTGTCTATATACATATATATTAAAAATTGGGTGCACGTGAAAAAATAAAACGTAAAATAATGGTTTCAAACCCATGGGTTTGGAAGCCTATGGTATTTTCCCATGGTTTTTTGAAAAGTAAAATAAAAAAAATGGAAATAATTATTAAATTAAAGGGTGCCATGTATTTTTGAATGAAAATGCCCCTTAATAAGGGCTATGATAAAGTATAAAAAGAGAAAAGTATTGAAAGAAAGGGTGTGTGTGAAAAATGTAGTAGGATTTGAAGAAGTGGATGAGCAAAGATTGAATATCATTCCAAAAGGGGAGAGTTGTGAAATCAGTTTTAGGTCAGCTTGGCATTTTCATGATAACTTATGTTTTGGGATATTTCAAACCGTGAAATTTTGAGGAGATACAGGAGATCTCTGAGTACAAGTGGTAAAAATTTAAGATGTTTCTTTAATATAATTTCTAAGATATGCCCTATGGAAGTTAGGGTTTTTGAATGGTCCTAAAATCAACTTCAAATGGGTCAGTTTCGCATTTTTGTTATAACTTATTGTTGTGGGGAAAATGCACCTATAGTTCAGGGGAGAAACTACCAACTTACGGTGATAAAGATAGACTTACAAGCATTCTGCAAGTACAACAAACAAATGAAGAGATTAGGGTTTAGAGATGTAGGCACCTCATTCAGAAGGTTGATCCTAGCTTTGCCTCCCTCGCTCTTCAATGCTTATCCAGTGTCGCAATGCCCAAACCTGCAAAACAACTTGATACCCTTCTCAAACACATTTGACTACATATATAAGACTGATATCCATAATACAAAGAGACATCAAACTATAATCAAACAGTAATCAAATCTAAGACACATCAATGGGTCATATTTGGAAAGAGAAGAATGTATGATCTTTATTAATGAATGAAAGCAAGTACATACAATTATACATTCTTTCAAGCTTAGCACTTCACGAAACCTAGAGTCAAGGTCTCCTGCTTCCGTTCTCCAAGGATTTCAGCCTCTAATCAACTATGCTAGGGTTTACCAAAAACTAAGCACAAGAGAGGGGGATGAGGGTCTCCATTCCTCCAGCATAAAAATATTGTAGACTTGGTCCCCTCACATGGCCCTTCTACCCTCCTTATATAATCAGTGAAGGATAGGAAAAGAAATTATAACCGAGTAGGAGGTTCCCCAACCAACTTAACTTACTCGAATTTCGATATTTTGACCAAAACAGGGGTGTACGCTACTCTACAATAGACAAAGTAGCGTACATATGGAGTTGAGCGCTACTATTTCAACAGTGGAGTCACACTCAAAAGGTTTGAGCGCTACTATTGCATACTAGAGTAGGGTACACACACTACTATCATGCCTATGTACCAGCGCTCATGTTAAAAAATGGCCAAAAACAGGCTTTTCTGCTCATTTTCAGGAGATGGTTTGGCCTGGAAAAATGTTCCTAAGGGTCATATACATCAAATGGGTCAAGAATGAGGTAATTTCAACCATTTTTAGTGTCCCAAATGACTCCTCCATCCACAAATGTCTTGTTGTGTGACTAAACTTGAACTCAAGAAGTGTCGTCATGCGACCAAGGGAAGCAAGTGTCGTCACGGACGGAGAGGTGTCATTTCAAGCTATAACAGATGCCCCCTAATGTATGAGGACAGAGGGAGTGTGAGAAATGATGGCCGAAATACATTATAAATAACAAAGAGTTGAAACCTGGAGGAATGGAGAAACCAAGAATCATAGGCTCAAATGAAGTACCTGAAAGCAAAGGCAATGTCAGACAAACTCATCCTTGGGGTAACTGTCCATGTTCAAATGATGGAACATGACCTCCAAGAGGATACAACAATGATCCAAAATACTGATGCATATATCATGGCCACTAAAATACAAGCATGGATCCATGAGGAACATAAGTGTAAACATAGCCACATAAATACAAGGTTGATATATGTCAAAACTGGAGAACATAGCCATAGAGAACAAGTTGGATCTATGTCTCATCAAGAGCCAAAAAGAGTGTGCCTCAGTCTTGCACAACTTGGGCGATAACATAAATGAGGTGATGCTATCGAGGATCCCAAGGTCTTCATCCAAAAACAACCCAAGGTACAAACCTATCCATGCGAATAAATGAGTTGTTGTTGAACATGGGAGGTATCGTTTGATTACTGGTCATTGATGTATACCGTTAACAAACGTGAGGGTGTCCACCAATAATGAAAATGGAACCCAAGGTACCCAGTACATTCAAACAAGTGCGAATAGATGGTCTTTCCATCGAACACTTGAAGAATCCATTGGATAGGAGACATTGATGTATTCCCATCTATCCAATAGCGAGGGAAACTGCCACTAATGACTGCAATCCCCAAGGTACTAACTGAAACTCTAAACTTCATTCCCAGAGTACAATGAGTTGAATTCGATGGGAAGAAGTCCGTTGGAAGGGAGGCCTTAATGCATCTTCCATTATCCAACACGAGAGACACTCAAATAGGTATGAGCTGATTTGGAGTAGGACTAAACACATGATGAAACATACTGAAACCAAGGAATGGTTGACACATGAGGTCAAGGCAACTGCAGAATGGCCGACACAGGTTGTATCCTTGAACAGTGAGCACGACACAAGAGTGACTAAGGCAGCTTTTAACACAAAGAGACCATGATACAAATCTGCAATGTAGGAGATATTAACAGATTCTCCAAATGATTGAAAGACTAACCAAACGGAGGAGTAGGAACTCTGAGATCAGGTTTACCCTAAGGCCAATGCTAGAACCCAACTTGTTTGATAGACTCAAAACAGGTGCTTTGTTCAAGGAGATAGTTGACTTGCTGCCATCATATTGAAAGATATTTTAACATTCTTCCCTTCCCTTTCCTTTGTCATTTTTTAATGAGCTTGACAAAGAACTAAAGCATGCTCGACGGTATTTTCATATTTAAGGAGTCTGAAAAACATAGAAGAAAACTCCATACACCTATCCGTGGATTTTATATCGAGCCCGGATTGGTCTGTGCTCGGCGGTGTTTTCTTGCTTATAGAGTTGAAAAACTTAAATAGTCCTCTATACACCTATCCGTGGATTTTATATTGAGCCTGGATTGGTCTATGCTCGGTGGTGTTTTCTTGTTTATAGAGTTGAAAAACTTAAACAATCCTCTATTAACCATCTCATGGATTTCACATCGAGCCCGAGTAGGTAAATGCTCGCCTGGTGTTTTCACATTTCGAGAGTCTGAAAACCCTAAAGACGACTCCAAAGGTCCTTTTTCGTAAAGTTAGTCTCCTTCCCCGAAAAAGTGTAAAATAATGGAAGAAGAACTCTTCTAGCACATACCAAAGTATACCTAGAGTATACCTTTTCCGTAAATTATCCACCAAGGCCCGGAAAAGGGGTAATTCTATACCTAAGTGGATGTCGGTTCAGTTATTTTAACGAGCCCGAAAAGACAACTATGCTCGGCAAACTTTTCCTATTTAAGGAGTCTGAAAAGGGCTTAAAAGAACTCCATAGGGATCTTTTCCGTAAAGGTTTAACGAGTCCGAAAAAGTAAACTCATGACCTCCTTACTGTTTTTAACGAGCTCAAAGGAGATAGGAAAATGCTCACAACTTCCTTACTGTTTTTAATGAGCTCGAAGTATAGATGAAAGAAATGCGCATAGCCTCCTTACTATTTTTAAAGAGCTCGAAGGAAAGGTGGAAGAAATGCTCGTAACCTACTTATTGTTTTTAACGAGCTCGAAGTAAAAGAAGAATGCTCGAAACCTACTTACTGTTTTTAACGAGCTCGAAGTAAAAGAAGAATGCTCGAAACCTACTTACTGTTTTTAACGAGCTCGAAGTAAAAGAAGAATGCTCGCAACCTACTTACTATTTTTAATGAGCTCGAAGTAAAAGAAGAATGCTCGCAACCTACTTACTGTTTTTAATGATCTCGAAGTAAAAGAAGAATGCTCGAAATGGGAGGAGACGAGTGTCAGGGACATGCAAAACTAGCTCCAAGCGCATGGAACAAAGCTATGCCTAATGCAAGGAACATGAGCAAGATAAGGACACTCGGGGTGTGTCTCCTCTAGGTAAAAGGTGTCAAATTGCAAAGGAAAAATGATACAAGGTTTAGCGGAAATAAGATCAAAGATGGAGGCTTATATAACGAGCTAAAAGCGTGGAAGCCAGCATTAGGCTCATTAGTGCAAGCGGGATCATAACAGATGCACATACAACTTGAACATAAATATGGGAGCCTTATCAGGGATGGCCAGAAATAGATGAAGAAGAAAGATATGAGGCTTCTTCTCAAAGTCATGGTAAATCTAAAAAGGCTCCCAAGCCTATGAGAAAAACTCAGCATGGGCACCAGAATGGCATAAAGGTGCTGACTAGGGTGACCCATGTTAGGTAGGCTCTGCTGTCGGACTGGTGCACGGTGCATAAAGAGATGGCTAACACATCAATATCCAACGGGTTTGACCCTATGGTGAATTCGGATGGCAAAAGGTTCAAATGCAACATAACAGAAGGGAAGCCTAAACCTATATGCAAGGTTCCGAATATACCTGACATGGTCGCACAAGGTGTCGAAAATGACCAATAAGCAAGTATTCATCCAGCTAAGAATCCTGTCTCCAAGAAATATTAGTACCAGGATCATATCTAAAACATATGTAAGGAAAGACCCGATACAAGTCACTGTGGTAGAAATACTTTCAACTTCACTATCATCAACAACAAGCATAAACAAGGCAGAGTTTTCGAATGAAGACTCTATGGTACCCAAGCCCGAGTACTTACAATCAACAAGATCGACTTCATGATGAAGATCAAAGTTGAAGGACATGATGGAATCTGCAGAAACAAATTCATCATCACGGGAGTTGAAAATTATAGAAGCATAATCAAACTCAGCAGGAACACCGATTTGCGGATCTATAGGAGAGTCCAAAGACTCAACAGTAGGAAGATCAGACTTTAAGGTCAAACCGGGGCTGGACATAACTACGACTGGATCAACATCCAAATGAATGGCAGACTATACTATGGACTCTAGGAAAACTTCATTGGAAGGAAGTATTTCATCCCAGATAGAACACATATCTAAACATTCAGATGGAGGTGTCACTTGGTCAAAAGCTGGGACCAAGTCCCGAGAAGGTAAGCATGAACTCAGAGACTTCTTCTCAGTAGCAGTTGAACTCAAGGAACAATATGCCACATAAGGCCCATGTGACATAGTAGTGTCTAATGACGAGGGATCAGACTGGTCTACAGTTGGGTAATAAGGAGGATCAACGAATGCAAGCTGGTCGATGGTGACAATGTTTTCGTTATGAGGGAAATGCATCACACGAAAAAGCATAGACACCACAGCATGCATAGCATAAATGTAATCACGCCCAAGGATCATATCAAAGTCCACAGGGTCCTTTAAAACCATTAAATCAACTAAGACTGTTTTTCCACCCAAAGTAATAGGTGCCTGACGGAGGAATCCAATCGGTTCACTAGGTCTTCTATCAAAGTTCAATGGCCAATTATCAGTTGGAATAACATTAGGGAAACCCAAATCTCTCCAAGCATAAGTGTATAAGATACTAACAAAAGCACCTTCATCAACAATGCATTGATCAACCGTATGGTTCCCGATATCAACCTTTATCTAGAAAGGTGTCGAAGAAGGAAGACAAGGCTCGGCTAGACTATTCCAATCAAAGGAAACAATCCTAGGGCTTGGTAGGGGTTCACATGGCACAGATGAAGTGCCCCCTTTTTCAGGAATATCCAAACTGGTAATGTAGAAGACTTCAGTAGTAGGTGCATCAATCTCCGAAGGACTGATGGGATCGGTCGAAGATTGCATCGATTCGATCACTTCACTCTCCGAAGGAAGAGTGGGTTCAACCAAAGATTGCATTGGTTCAAACACTTTATCAACCAAAGGTTGATCTAACTACAGGGAATCTATAGACAACTCAGGAACAGAGGTTCCTTCAGACATGGACCACACTCTTCGTGCCTCTAGAATGGCAGGGCATTGGTGGGTAAGGTGATCTCCCTTACAAATTTTACAAGGGAACTTTGGTTTCCGTCCTATCGGTTTAGACTCCTTTACAATGTCAGTACTCTCAGCATGACTAACATTGGACAACAGCTTGCCCACAGCATGACTCACAGAGGTTGGTTGCTCAGAAGCATCAGACTTTTGAACTAAGGACCACACTTTTTGCACTTCTGTAAGTACAGGGCACAAGTAAGTAAGGTGATCTCCCTTGCAAAACTTACAAGGGAACTTAAGCTTCTGTTTGTTTGGTTTGTCGACAATGTCAACTTCCTCAGCATGACTTGCAGTGGCTGATCTGGAGTCTCCAGTATGACTCACAAGAACTGGTGACTTGTCATTAATATGACTAGCAGTGATCAATGACGTGTCCTCAACATGACTGACAGTGGTTGAAGACAAACTTTTAGTATGATTTTCAATGACTAAAAGTTTTCTCCCAGCATGAACTCCAGAGGCTGGGTAGGTGCCCCCTGCATGACTTGTAGAGGCAGGGTGCTTGCCCCCAGCATGACTCACAGAGGCTGGGTTGTTGCCCCCTTGTTTTGGCATCTTCTTCCTATTCTTCCTCCGTCTATTCCTTTTAGACTACTGGCTACTAGTATTGCTACTTTCGCCACATGAGGTAGAAGGAGGAGGAGAAGATGTTACTGGAAAAGGAGGCACAGGGTTCTGATGCTCTTGATTTGAGGTGCTCACAAAAGAAGCGTCAGGAGCATGCAAGGCATTCAGAGTGGAAAACAACCAAACTGGCAGCCCAATAGTGAATCCAGGAAGATTTAGAGTAGCCATTAAGGGAGCACCAATGTTTCCAATGAATGGAACAGCACAAGGATCCCCTAGCATAGGGGTACCTTGATTGGCACTCGCCGGAACGCTAGACATAGTTTCCTACTCGAATGAACAAGAAGTTCTCTAAGGAAAACTAAAACAAGTAGCACAAAGAGCACACCACTAAAAAAGGTCCTAGGTAAATCAAACCAGGCAAACATATGCATTCCGGAGAAGAGTTTGGGATGATGAGGGCCCAGAACAGATCAACGAAGGATGAAGGACAGTTACCCGGGGTCCACAATATAATGACTAAGGGTGCAAGCGCTGGAATCACCCAACCGCCCTCCCAAAGACCTACAAGGGATTTCCTCCCACGTCTGTCCTAGGTACAACAGATATACCCTCCGCTGTCACCTATGTATGAACCTATGGTCAGATATTAAGGATACCACCACACCGAAAACTCCTGGGGGAACAGTCTCTAGTTGAATCAGAAGGCGTGGGAAGGTTAACTGAGCCCTAAACTCAAAAGAGTCCCCAAACGTGATCCAATCCTGGTATATGCTCGAAACAGAAAGTAGGAGGAGTATTCCCAACAATCTGATCTCACAAGACCTACTGCATAGATCCCAGGAAAGCTTTGAATGAAGTGGGTTTACCTGTGATAGTCGAACTACGATTTTTGCGTAATGTTTGATCTTGGGTGGTTTAAGGTGTTTTAAACCCAAGATCCTAACCAAGACTAGTTGGTGTAGTGTAACCTAGAAAAGAAAATGTTACTAGTACATTTTATTAGAGTTCATTTTAAAGGTTACTTGCTTACTCAAAAAAGGTAGTGGGTGTGTGAGAGTGGTTATAATAGAGATAGAGTACTGAAAATGAAATATTTACCACCAAACAAATCTTTTCTTTTCAATGCAAGTCTTAAATTTATGATCTAGAATGCATATGCAAATGCAATTTTTAATCTTTCGAATGCAAAAAAGGTAAACATAAAGTCTAAACTCAAAACCTAAGAATGCAGCTACTCAAACAAATAGGTATGCAAAAGAAAACTTGTTCTTTTTGATGCAAAGCACTCTAAAATATTTTAAGCCACTTGCAAGGTACTCTATTCAGAAAATAAATCAAATTTCTTTATGCTTTCCAAAGGCAAGAAACCAAACTGAAACTAACCAACTATCAAAACAAAGCAAAGAAACTTTCAGGTTCTCTTTATTGAAACAGTAAAAGCTACCAAATATGACTTTCAAATTCTTATTGATGTAAGCATGCCAACCATTGGGAAAAGAGTACAAAAACTACTTTTAGACCCAAACAAAGCAAATGACCTATGAATAAGTATGGTTTGGTAAAGTCAGGTCTACACATGAACAATGCAAACAAGGTCTTGAACAACAGCCAAAACACTTGAGCTTTCACTACAAAAGAAAACTTAAAAGCATAAGGGAGGATAAAAAACCAATCTAAAAGAGAAATTTCACTCAAATAGATACAAACAGGGTCAAGAAGACTCAAGAGGTTTCAATTCCAGTGGAAATGGGGCAAGCAGGTTCAGTCAGACTAAAATTGGGGTACAAAAAACCAAACGGGTCCACAACCCTCCAACTTGGGTCAACAAGCCCCAAAACTTTCCAAACAAGCCCAAATTGATCAAAATAGGTTCAAATCATGAATGTAGGATCAGTACAAGGATGGGATACCACTTACATGGGTTTAACACAGACCTAGGGTCATCAGGGACCAAAAAAATGTAGCCAGAACCCCCAGATTTGGGTCCACAACCTAAAAACTCAAAAAATTTAAACCCAAATTTTGAGCGCTACTATGTATGAAGGAGACTAGTGCCCAGGGCGCTATTGTACTGCACAACAGTAGCGTACAGGTTGAAAAAATTGAAAAAATGAGGTTAAAACCCCCCACACCTAGGTCCACAAGGGTTTGCAAGGGCCGGGAAGGGTCTGTAAAAGCCTAGCAGGGTCAAATAGAGCCTACTAATTGATTCTAATCAAGAAATTGAACAAATACCTTCAGACAAAACTAAAGAAATGACCTTGGATACCCCTAAGCAGTTAGGATTTCCCCAGTATGGTCGCCATTTTGTTGTGGGGAAAATGCACCTATAGTTCAGAGGAGAAACTACCAACTTACGGTGATAAATATAGACATACAAGCATTCTACAAGTACAACAAACAAATGAAGAGATTAGGGTTTAGAGATGTAGGCACCTCATTCAGAAGGTTGATCCTAGCTTTGCCTCCCTCACTCTTCAATGCTTATCCAGTGTCGCAATGACCAAACCTGCAAAACAACTTGATACCATTCTCAAACACATTTGACTACATATATAAGACTGATATCCATAATATAAAGAGACATCAAACTATAATCAAACAGTAATCAAATCTAAGACACATTAATGGGTCATATTTGGAAAGAGAAGAACGTCTGATCTTTATTAATGAATGAAAGCAAGTACATACAGTTATACCTTCTTTCAAGATTGGCACTTCATGAAACCTAGATTCAAGGTCTCTTGCTTCCATTCTCCAAGGATTCCAGCCTCTAATCAACTGTGCTAGGGTTTACCAAAAACTAAGCACAAGAGAGGGGGATGAGGGTCTCCATTCCTCCAGCATAACAATATTGTAGAATTGGTCCCCTCACATGGCCCTTCTACCCTCCTTATATAATTAATGAAGGATAGGAAAACAAGTTATAACCAAGTAGGAGGTTCCCCAACCAACTTAACTTACTCGAATTTCGAGATTTTGACCAAAACAGGGGTGTACACTACTCTACAATAGACAAAGTAGCGTACATATGGAGTTGAGCGCTACTATTTCAACAGTGGAGTTACGCTCAGAAGGTTTGAGCGCTACTATTGTACACTAGAGAGGGGTACACATGCTACTATCATGCTTGTGTACCAGCGCTCATGTTAAAAAATTGCCAAAAACAGCTTTTCTGCTCATTTTCAGGAGATGGTTTGGTCTGAAAAAATGTTCCTAAGGGTCATATACATCAAATGGGTCAAGAATGAGGTAATTTCAACCATTTTTAGTGTCCCAAATGACTCCTCCATCCAAAAATTTCCTATTGTGTGACTGAACTTGATCTCAAGAAGTGTCGTCATGCGACCAAGGGAGAGGTATCAACTTGATCTCAAGAAGTGTCGTCACGGACGGAGAGGTGTCATTTCAAGCTATAACACTTATTTTATGGAACATTTCAGACCATGAAATTTGGAGGAGACAGAGGAAATACCTCTTGGTACATGTGGTCAAAATTCAAAAATTGGTACACTATACTTTTTGAGATATGCCTTGTGGAAGTTAGGGTTTCTAAATGGTCATGAAATAAGTTTCAAATAGGTTAGTTTGGAATTTTCTCTATAACTTATTTTCTGGGACTTTTCAATCTGTGAACTTTTAATGGATATAAGAACGCATATAGAAGTAATTCAAGTAAAATGTTCATAATTTGGTTCGCTATACTTTTTGACATATACCCTACGGAATTTAAGGTTTCTGGATGGTCCTGAAGTCATTTTTAAACAGGTCAACTTGGTATCTTCTCTATAACTTCTTTTCTGGGACTTTTCAGACTATGAAATTTTCAGGGATCTGAGACATACCGAAGTACCTCAAGTAAAAATTTCATAATAATATTTGAAAAACTAGATATGTGGCATGTTGTACAAGTTCATTAATGGGAGGAGGCCAACAACAACAAGATTTGGGAAAGTTGTCATTTGGAAATTCATTTTTTTTGCAAACCTAAGACAGAAGACTCAATGAAGGTAATGTGAATGCTATCATTTTTTTGAATAATTTCTATGTACTTAAGAAGAAATTGTAACTTGAAGGTTGGTGCTGCTCAAACAAAGAGATTGGTGTCTCTTGCTAAGTTGGTGCTTAGTGGTGGGGATTGGTGTCTATCAAGATCTGTAAGAGTAGGTTGGTTCCTACTAGGGTTTGTACCAATGGGGATTGGTGTGTCCAATATATTGGTTTCTATGAAGAGTAGGTTGGTTCTTACCAGGGTTTGGACCATTGGATATTAGTGTCTCCAATAGGTTGGTGCCTACAAATATTTGTAACAATAGGTTGGTTCTTACAAAATTATAAACAAGGTTTTTGTGGTTTTATCCCGAAACGGTTTCCATGTAAATATTTTGTTCTGCGTTCTGCAGTTAATAGATCACATATGTCATTGTTTTCTTATGGTTGATGAATGTCTGGAAAATTAAAAAAATGTCTTATATTGATTCATCCCCCCCTCTTAGTATAAGTGTGTTCTCAACAATTGGTATCAAAGAAAATTCCTTTGGAAACAGTCTAATCACTGGAAGGTAGATATATAGAGCACATATGGCCGGCCAGGAAGGTTTCTCCACAAACAGGGCTCCATTATTTCATGGAACAAACTATGCATTTTGGAGCATGAGGATGTGAACATATATAATGTCTCTTGGGTTTGATATTTGGCAGTCAGTCATGACTAGTTATACAACCCCAACAAGTCCACAAATATATGTGATTGGGAAGAATACTAGTGAAAATAATTCAAAATCCATGAATTCCATCTTGTGCGGTCTATCAGAATATGAGTTTCTCAAGGTGATTCATTGTGAATCAACAAAATAAATTTGGGACAACCTTCAAAATATCTATGAAGGCGATGACAAGGTTAAGGAGAAAAAGCTCCAAACTCATAGAAGTTAGTTTGAGAGTCTGAAAATGAAATACAAAGAAATTTTTGTAGCATGTCTCCTTTGTGTGGATGAAATTGTCAACACCATCAGAGGTCTTGGTGAAAAGGTTGAAGAATTGATGATTTCCCAAAAGTTGTTAAGGTCACTCCCCTTGATATTTAATACCAGAGTCTTTGTTATTGAATAAATGAAGGATCTTGATAAATTAAAAATAGATGAATTGCATGGGATTCTCATTGTGTATGAAATGAGGACCGAAAAAGAAAAGCAATCAAAGGAAGAAGCATCTTTAAATATCTCAAAGAAGATGAAGAACAAAAAAAACAAGTCAAGTGATTGTTCTAGTTTCAATCGGAGCAGAGGAAGCACAATTTGTGAGAAAAACTCAAAAATGGATCTGAAAAATACAAAGGTAAGCTTCCCTTTAAATTCTTTAATTGTGGGAAAGTAGAACATTTTGCTTCTAAGTGTCCATAGGTGAAAAATGAAAGTAGTGATAAAGAAGAAGACCATAGTGTAAAGAAAGGGAGAAAATATCATAAAAATAACCACAAATAGGACAAGCATGAAAAGAATAAGAACTTTTATAAGAAGAAGAGGAGTCTCTACTCAAAATAGGTCAATGACTCATCTAAAGAGAGCAATGAAAGTAGTTTCGACAATGATAGAGAAAAAAATCTCTTTATGGGAATAGAAACCAATATTGATGAAGACAAAGAGAAAGAACGGATGGATTCAAAAGAAAAGGAAAATGTTGAAACAGATGGGAAAGTGGATCTTGAAGAAGAAATCAAGTGTGCTTTAAAAGAAATAAAGAAGCTTAGGAAAAATAATTTGAAACAAAAGGAGCAGCTGCAAAAATATGAAGAAGAGGATCGTGATTCAAAATACAATACATTACAAATCCTTGAAGAAATAGAAAATATTATCATGAACCTAAATTTTCAATTAGAATATGCAAGAAGGACTGAAGAAGTGGTGAGGATTTAGCTGAAGGAAAAGGAAGAAAACTGCAAAAAGGATAGAATCTGAAATTGTTTTCTTAAGAAAGTAACTAGAGACAACAATTATTAAGTTGAAAGGAAGCTTGAATTTTGAAAAGTCAAACCTTAGATAATATCATCAATTTTCAAACGTATCCATTCATTAAGACAGGTCTTGGATATGATGCTTCTATTGCCTCCCTACCTACACTTGGCCTTACTACAACCAGGGAAGTTTTATTTGTTCCAAGTGGAATTCAAATTGATTTTCCAGAAGAGAAATCTATTGTTGATTGTGCTGAACATATTGATGAGTTGAATATTCCTCACATGCAAAAATTTGAGCATTCTATTACAAATGACATTGTTATTAATATTCCCAGTTTTTCTACTCATGTAAGTAAACCTAAACCTGATCCTACTTCCTCTAATCCGACAGTAAAATAATTTGTACCCTATCATCATCCTCACCATAAAAGTCAAAGGAATGGAAATCATGCTTTCATATCTTTGCATAAGAGTGTGAAATTCCACAGGGATAGATCACTGAGCTTGAACAAACCTCACAATTTCATAATGTAATTACTAAGAAGAATTAGACAAGAACATGGATCAATTCACTCATAAAATCGAAACACGCATGAAAAACTGTTGTTGATACATTAATCAGTTGTAAGCTGGAAATCAAAGAATGTTACAATAGAATGAATTCGATACTACTTGGAGGTTTCGAATTCACCTCAAGTATAGACTGAGTTTGCATTGGAACCATCTCTCGTCAAGGTTCAGTGGCCACCGATGATGAATAATTAGTTAAATGAGGTAGAACTGAGCATAACTAAATCATGTGGGCACCAAAATAGGGGAGGAGACTCTGAGGGGGAGAAATAATGACTTGTAGTGGTCAAAATAGGTGCTCCTACACTCAGTAGTAGTGAAACTAGGTGTAACAGTCAGTTAACTAGGAAATCAAAGGGACGAGGTGCCCTAAATCATGGAACTGGCTGTTCTAACTCCTAAAATCATGCATGAGGGAGAATTTGGACTTCAGTTATGTAACCAAGGTGCTCTGAGTGGATAGGAGGGATAATGATGGCCAAAAACAAGCTCCGAGGGGGGGGGGGGAGAGTAAGGACTAGGTGCTAGGAGACTCAACTGCTAATGCATGGAATGCATGGATGCATGCAAAATGCATGCAAGACCAAAATGAGATGGTGAGAATATTCCAACACCCCCCATTAAGACGGACTATGAGGAAAAATATAAGTAAATTAGGGCCCTGGTTAGTGAGACCAAAGGTCCCCCGTACAACAATCTAAAAAAGTGAGGAAAGAAGGAAAACCTAGTGGGAAAAAAACCCCCCCTCAAGATAGACTGAAACACACCAAAAATTGTTGCTCAAGACTCAAGTAGGTGTGATGCTTGATTCAATGTCTAGAGGTATCTTCCTCTTGGGAAGAAGTGGATCATGCTCCAAAAATATGTGCTTGTATTCTCCTTCAGTGGATGCAACCAAATTTGGAGGCTTTCTGAACTTACTCTTCTGACCAAACATGGTGAGAACAAATCCAAAAATATGAACATCTTGGAACCTGTAATTCGAACCAACTGAGGTAGGATCAGCTCCAATCAGATTTAATTTCTCTTGAAACTTGAACTTCTAACCAGTGGAAGTTAAATCAGCTCCAAGAATTGATAGATGGTTTCTTGTGGTCTCCTTTGAACCAGCAGGGGTGAGATCAAAACCAAAATCGGAAAAATGTTCCTGAGACTTGAACCCAAGCGAATGGTAGCGTCCTCCATCTTTAGTGAAACTATGAGAACATATTCCAATGATCGAATAGAAGCACATAGGAAGCATGTGATCAAGGAGGGAAAATGCATCACCTCCAAACTTTGATTTAACCTCCAAAACATTCAATAGATCATCATTCTACACACCAACATACTCATGTGAAAGAGAGGATTTAAGAACCTCTTCAAATTCTAGAGCATGAACTGGCTTATCTTTCTCTGAATTTAGAATAGAAGATATTGAGAACATGAGTGAGGAATGGATAATCTCGCCAAAATGATTAGCTTCATTAGTTGTATAAATTTCATCTGCATTAGCTACATGGGAAGGGGACAATTCGAAACTATCTTCAACTTCTAGAGCAATAGAGGAAGGAAAGTATTCAATAGAAACTTGAGCAGTTGGATTTGCAATTTCTTCTTCATCTTGAACAAATTCATCATGAGAGATGCTTGAGGCCTAGACATAATCAGAGAGACACTAGAGGATATATCACTGGGATTTTTCTCCAAATGGCTAGCATAATCCTCTTCCTTATGTTTTCCAAATTCTCTATCCAATTTGGTCCAGAGATCACTTGGATGTTCAACAATATCAATGAGGTAGCGCATACTAGGAGACATAGCAATACACATTGCTCCAAAGGCTCTGTCACAGTAATTTAGCCAATCATTCTCCTCTTCATAGGAAGCAAAATCTCTCATAACACCAATACACATATCAAAAATACCTTGTCTCTTCAGATATTCTATCATCTTTGGTTTACACTCATCATAGTTGAATGGAGAGAGAGGAGGAATTGCTTTCGAATTCATGGAAATTGTTGTAGAATACCTGTAAAAACAATGGAAAAATATATGGAGGATTGTTACTGAATCTATTGAACACTACTTTAGGACAGTAGGCACTTTTATCCGTATCATTCTCACAATTTCACAATGTAATTACTGAGAAGAATTAGACAAGAACATGGATCAATTCACTCATAAAACTGAAACACACATGAAAAATTGTTGTTGATACATTAATCAATTGTAAGCTAGAAATCAAAGAATGTTACGATATAATGAATTCGATACTCCATGGAGGATTCGAATTCACCTCAAGTATAGGCTTAGTTCAGTGGCCACCAATGATGAATAATTAGTTAATTGAGGTAGAACGGAGCATAAATAAATCATGTGGGAACCAAAATATGGGAGGAGACTCCAATGGGGTGAAATACTTACTTGTAGTGGTCAAAATAGGTGCTACTACACTCATGAGCAGTGAAACTAGGTCTACCAGTAAGTTAAATAGGCAATCAAGGGGACAAGGTGCTCTAAATCATGGAACTGACTGTGCTAAATCCTAAAATCATGCATGAGGGTGAATTTGTACTTCAATGGTGTAACCAAGGTGATATGAGTGGATGGGAGGGCTAATGATGTCCAAAAACAAGCTCCGGGGGGGCCAAAGTAAGGACTAGGTGCTAGGAGACTCAACTACTAATGCATAGAATGCATGGATGCATGCAAGACCAAAATGAGATGGTGGGAATATTCCAACAAAGAGACATGAAATACATAATTGTGGACCAATGCTATCTACCAAGATAGATTGTGGTTGGATTGATGGATGGTCTAGAATAATTTGACCATATGTTTGAGCACTTCATATTGTTATGTATCATTGACTATAGAGTCGTGCAATGTTCCTCTTACTTATTGATGATTTCCTTTGAATTAGTCGACCAAGGATCGACCTGACATAATACTCGAATGAAGTTTCGACTAAGTATCTATTGATTGGAATATTTGATGAGAACTATTGTTGCTACTTATTAATCCCTCAAGGGGGGATTACTTGAATTTTTTGTTATCCGATCCCAGCCGATGTCTTCTTGTTAAATAAACTTGGTTTTGCTAAGACCGATCAAACCATGTTCAACTATTGTTGGATATGTAGTACAACTTATGTTGGATACAAAGACTATCTAGATTGATAGAGACTTATTATCTTGAGTTGTTGGTGGCAGTACTCTCTACATCAAGACAGTGAGAGAAAATCATTTTATTGTTGTGATTTATGTAGATGACATTGTTTTTAGTGTCAGCATGAACACAATGTGTCAAGAGTTTGTAATAGAAATGAAAAAGGAATTTGAGATGTCTATGCCTAATGAATTGTCATTCCCTCTTGGTTTACAGATTTCTCAATTCGACAAAGGCATATTCATTTTAGAAACCATGTATATCAAGGAAATGTTGAAGAATTTTAGAATGGAAGATTGTACACCGGTCAACACACCCATGGTCACAAGTTGTAAATTGAGAAAAGATGATGAAACTTTGGAAGATTGTATAGGTCAATGATTAGTAGCCTACTATGTGTGATAGCATCAAGGCTATACATTATGCAAGTAGTAGGATTGGTTGCATGGTTTCAAGCTACAAAAAAAGAAACTCATGTGCAAGCAGTGAAAATAATATGAAAATATCTAAAGGGAACCTTGGACTTCAGCTTGTGGTACTCAGGAGGTGAATATTTTACTCTAACAGCATATACGAATGTGCATTGGGAAAGCAGTGCTGATAATAGAAGAATAAAAAACTCAATGGGAGCATTCATTTTCTATTGATGTCAAAGGTGGAGAGTTAAATATAGGGGGTGAGTTGCAGACAAGGGAAAAAGTCTTTCTATGCCTGGTGGACTAAGTGTTTCGTTGCAAGATTATCATCAATGAAAGAGGGGGGGTGGAATTATTATCATTGATGTCAAAGGATTAATGTAGTCCTTGATGTCATATTAAGGAATTACATTGAACATGTTGTTATTAATATTATGCTAAGGCATATGAAATAAAGGTGGAGCATCTCTCCCTCTATATATATCTATGTGTGTGTGTGTGTTTAAAAAAAGGGGTGTATGTGAAAAATTAAAATGTGAAATGGTAGTTTCAAACCAATGGGTTTGGAAAATAATTATTAAATTAATGGGTGCCATGTTTTTTTGAATGAACATGTCCCTTCATGAAGGTTTATGATAAATTATTGAGATAAAGGTTGTGTGTGAAAAATGTAGTAGCATTTAAATAAGTGGATGAGAAAATATTGAATATCATTCCAAAATGGGAGAGTTGTGAAATCAGTTTCAGGTCAGCTTGGCATTTTTCCGATAACTTATTTTTGGGGATGTTTCAGACATGGAAATTTTTAGGATGTAGGGGAAAGATCCCTAAGTACTTGTGGTCAAATTTTCAAATGTTGGTTCGCTATACTTTTTGAAATATGCCATGTGGAAGTTATGGTTTCTGAATGGTCTTGAAATCGGCTTCAAACATGTATGTTTAATATTTCCACTATAACTCATTTTCTAGGACATTTTAGAAAGTGAAATTTTGAGGAGATGAAAGTGAGATATCTAGGTATATGTGTTCAAAATTTCATACATTAGTTCACTATACCTTCTGAGATATGTCCTATGGAAGTTAGGATTTATGAATGGCATTGAAATCAATTTCGAATAGGTCAATTTGGTATTTTCACTATAACTTCTTTTTTGGAACTTTTCATACTGTGAAATTTTTCAGGGATTGAAGGAGACATAAAGAAGAACTTCAGGTAAAGATTTAATACTTTGTTTCGCTATACTTTCTGATATATACCCTGTGTAATCTAGGGCTTTTGAATGGTTTTGTAATAAGTTTCAAATAGGTCAACTTGGCATCTTCTCTATAACTTCTTTTCTAGGACTTTTTAGGTTGTGAAATTTGCAGGGATATAAGGAGACATATTGAAGTACCTCGTGTAAAAATTTCGGAATCATATTTTCAAAATTGGATACATGGCATGCTGTACACATTTGGGAAAATTACTATTTGGAAATTCAAATTTTGGTCAAACCTGATGAAGGAAAAGTAGCGAGAAGATTTGGTGAAGGTAATATGAATGTTATCATCTTTTGAATAAGTTATGTGTACTAAAGAAGAAATTGTATCTTGAATGTTGGTGTTGCTCAAACAAAGAGATTGGTGTCTCTTACTAAGTTGGTGCTTAGTGGTAGGGATTGGTGTCTATGAAGATCTGTAAGAGTAGGTTGGTGCCTTCTATGGTTTGTACCAGTGAGGATTGATGTCTCCAATAGATTCATGTCTGCGAAGAGTAGGTTGGCATACTAGGGTTTGTACTAATGGAGATTAGTGTCTCTAGTAGGTTGGTGCCTATAAAATTTGTAACACTAGGTTGGTGCCTATAAATAATTATAAAGAGAAGTTTTGTGGTTTTATCTTGAGAGGGTTTCCACGTAAATCTTTTGTTCCATGTTCTGTAGTTAACAAATCTTATATGTTATTGTTTTATTATGGTTGATGAATTCTTAAAAAATAAAAACTTGTCTTATATTGATTCACCCCCCCTCAATAAAAGTGCATTTTAAACAATAGAAATGTTGGTGTCACCAACATTATCAATGTTATAAAACACTGTAATATGCATGGTAACATAGGCATTGGTGTGTATTTGTATATGATACACATTGGATAGTTTTGCATCAACTATGTGCACCAAGACATATGAGAGATTAAAGCACATTGATGTGTTCATGAGGATAATGAACACCTTGGCTTCGATCACATAATACATGCATCCAGGCATTTGTATGCTTGATTTTAATGGTATGCATTGTTGCATATTGTGGAAATATGTGCATCACTTAAAAAACCTCCATTATAACCTTTTCCAACCCAATTTTTTTTAGTTATAATGAACATCCATTGCAACCTCTACGAAAACCTTTGCTACCGATGGACGGGAATTTAGCATACTTTTGTTTCCCAACTGGTATAATCTATGGGACTACATGTGGTTACCAACAATCTACAACAAACATATAATCATGCACAAGGGCACAGACGCATAAAGAGAGTAAGGAAGAAAGTAATGGTCATGCCAAAAACAAGCCTCTTATATTATATCCAAAACCATACTGTACAATGGAATACAACGCTAATCTCTTACTAGCTCACCAACCTATATATATATATCAAATGTGCATACAATTAGGCAGTTACAACTTTGTAATTGCTCGACAGTCGATGTAACTGACTCAACTGAACTAAGTTGACCAAGTGGTTGGTCGGTTGGTAGGACCTAGTTGACTCATCAACTAGGCTCCTCTAGCATCTCCCACTCCAAAACTCTTCTTCATCCCAGCAAGAGAAAGGACATGTGAAGCTAACAAATTACAAAATCGCAAAATTTTATGAGTTATGGATGCTAAAAATGGACGTTATTCTAGGTGGAATGCATTTAATGCATGCTTCTACGATGGAAGAGGTGCATCCAGCCAGATGCTATTGGAATTCCTCCTAGCCAACTAGTGTAGTCTAGATGTTTATGTTGACTAAGGTTAATTCTAACAACTAGACAAGTTTCTTAGGAATAAGTCTTTCTTATTTGTTGTAACTTAGGTTTGATGTTTTGTTGCAAGAATTCTACAGAGTGCATCAACAAGTAAATTTGTTTAGCTATTCGGCTAGCCTCTCCTTGTGTTGATTTGGCCTCATGTAACCACTGATGCTCCTGTTTTTTCAACTCAATAGTTCTCTGTTCTTCCACGACAATCTGTTCATGCAAAATTTGGTGGCTATGGGAGCTACTACAGTCTTTCTTATATACAGGTGTGTAATGGTATCTTGGGTCTTATGCAAATTTATGAAAACATGTCCATAATATGCATACCAATTGTTCAATACCACAGTCGCCTTTGTGGAAAGGGGTTCATACTCTTGCAGCTTCTTGTCTCGCTCTGAGAATATTTGCAATTAATATACCATCATAAGTCCAATCTTGTAGCCTTGTTGTTGTTGTTATTGGTTGACAATCTATTGAAAATGGTTAGGTATTGTACCAACTAGGATTTGTAGGTGGTCAATGTGTTGGTCTAGTTGTGGTCCTACTAGCAATACAATCAACTACTCTGCCTCTTCTTTGCAGTGTTGTTAAGTATCTTCTCATGCATTCTTCAGAGTTTTCAATTTCTTGGTGGCATCATTCCATCGTTTGTTGTCTTCTTTGTTGATTACTTTGGAAAGATCTTCTAGCTCTTCATCAAAATCCTTTGCTGGAGTAAACACGCCATTAGTTACTATTGTCCCTTCTGTTTGTTGGATTGGTATTGTAAGTGTAGGGCCCAGTTTATTCTTCTTTTAATTTTTCTTATTTTCCTTCTTTGTTGTTTGAGTTTGACTTGCTCTGCTAGTTAGAGGTATTTGTTGTGTGGATGAGGTAGATGGAACTAGAGTAGTGTTCGATGTGGTAGTTGGCATACCATATGTTGGAATACTCATCAAAACACTTGTTGAAGTGGTGAAGGGAATGGTCACTGGGAGGGTTGATAGAATGACCGTACGGATGGTCGACAAGATGGTCAGTGGGGTGGTCAATGGGAGATTCAAATAGGTATTCGATGAGATGATGAAAGTGTGAAATTCTAGAAGAGAGAATATCATAGAGATGATAATACCTCAGAGTGAAAAGAATGAGTAGAAAATATGAATTACAGTGAAAAACGCAGTAAAATTAATCATGTAGTGGAACTTAGATAGAAACAGAAAAAATGTGCTATGATCCATTAATTAATATAGTCAAAAACAGGGTAATTTTTAAGGGCGAAATTTCACCAATTGGCTATTTTTCGGGCTTTTTTTCAAAAAATAAATTCGCTATTTGGTCATTTTTAGTCTCTAATATCACCTATATTTACATAAAATATGTTTTTTTATCATAATATTCGCCAAAATTTACACATTTAAGTAGTAAATTGTATGTTTCACATTTAACATTCGCCTACCTATCTATATACATGTTTTTTTCAATCCAAAATAATCACCTAGGATACTATATTTAAGTATAATATTAGAATCCTTAAAAAATACCTTGATCAAAAAATATGTTACAATGGAGAGAATTTGATTATCCTAGGAGAATTCGAATCCATGTCAGTCTAGCATAGGAATTGTCACCACTGGAGTGATCCGGAAGTCCCAAACTCAACAAAACTCAACCAAAACTCAGTTAACTGAAGCTACTGACGATTAAATGACCATGGAGTGTGCATTAGTTGGTTTTGCATGAAAATTAGGTGAAAAAGGGTGCATTATATCACAATCAGTGGTGATCGAAGCTAAATCCCCTAGTAGAGTTCAGGGACTCAGGTGGACAAAACTAGAACACAAGGTTAGCTCCTAAAATGTAGGGAAATGACTCTAGTGGGCCTAAAATCATGCATCCAAGGTGCATTAGGTGGCTAATGGGTCCTAGATGACATATGCACACCACTAGGGAAAAAATAACATCATCAACTACTAGGAAAAGGTAAATAATGCTAAGTAGTACAAGGATGGATTATTAATTATCCTAACACCCCCCCTTAATCCAAACTTGGACATATTGGGCCCTAGTTACTGAGACCAAAGGTCACCCATAAAATCAAATAAATGATAAAAATAAGTATTCATGAAAACTAAGGAAATGGGGAAAAACCTAATGGGAAAAATAGCCCCCCTAAAAAATGAACAATAGGGAACTCAAGCAGCTTTCAATGTGTAAAAACTTGGTAAAACTTTATGCAGTCTGCTCCTCTATAGGACAGTAATGCAGTGTGTTGGTCTTGTTTTGCACTAGTTCCCTGATGTAGTGCATGTGAACCTCAATCTTCCATCTTGGATCATGGAAAGTCTCTTTGACGGATTGTAGATCAAACCCCATCATCATGTAGAACCTCTCTGAGAGATGTGGATCTGTATGAAATAGTGAAAGGTTTGCAAGTTGATAATGAGATATGGCTCTCCTAATGTCAGATGGATCCCCAACTATGCTCCTGGCAGCTTCAAGGATTTTGTCATCCCATTTTGGCCTTGGCCATGGATTGGGAACAGGTGTTGGTTAAGGATCTAGATCTTCCTGATATTCATTCTCAACATCAATATATGATTCAACTTGGTCCTCATCAGAAGAGGCCTAATCCCAATCTTCATCATGTGCAAATGGAGTGGGTAGATCATATCTACCTTGGTCTTCAACTTGATGTAGATATTGTAATGGATCTTCATCAAACCTAACACTTCTTTCAAGGAAGCATATTTTGGTTGCAATCTCCATCAGATTGTATTCTTTTGCATCTTCTTCAAATTCCAGCAGAATGCATTTGCTGCTTTGGGTTTGAAGAGATTTTATTATGTCAGATAGGATTTTTCCCCATGCCTTGGATCCAAAAACCCTTAGATGAGAGACATAAAGTTTGTGTCCCTTCAGTGCTTAGAATGGAGTGACCCCATCCACATATTTGTGGGGTACCTTATTCTAAATATATGTAGAACAGTTCACTACTTCTGCCCAAATATGTGGTGGAAGATCCCTTGCTTCAAGCAAGTAGGTAGCCATCTCTTTCAATGACCTATTCTTCCTCTCAGCTACACCATTTTCTTATGGTGTGTATGGGACAAAATGTTGCATTTGGATGCCCTCAGAAGCACAAAACTACTGCAATTCCCTCTTGATGTAATCTCCTCCATTGTTTGATCTGAGTGCTTTGATCTTCTTGCTAGCAGTTTTCTCAACTAAGAACTTGGAAACTTTCAAAGTTTCGAATACCTCAAACTCCTGCTTGAGAAAGTAGATCCAACAAAACCTAGAGTAATCATATATGAAGGTCCGAAGGTATCTAGATCCATTCATACAAGTTGTGGGAATCGGTCCTAAGACATCATTGTGTATCATATCAAGTTTGGAGGAAGCTCTCCTTGCCTTACCAACATCATACTTTCACTCTGGATGCTTCCCTACCAAGCAACCTTTGCAGATCCCTTGAGAGAAATTTATGTCAGGAAATCCTTCAACCATCTATTCCTTGTGAAACTGCTACAAGTACTTGAATTTTAAGTGTCTGAATATTTCATGCCAAAGTCTGCTTGTCTCATTTGCATGAGTCAATTTGATGTGAATATGGAAAAAAATGTGAGAACTCATATTCTTTTGAGGCATGGTTTGCAACACCTTTAGCTATTAGATTCCCAAATGATATCTCTGTAATCTCAATTGTGTCAGGTCTAAAAAATCTTTCTTCGGTGAACCAGTGTGTGTCATCTGGTAAACAGACAACAAGTTTGTTTCCAAAGAAGGAACATACAAAACATTATTGAACTTTCCATGATCCAGTTGTATTGTGCCTTTCCCTTCAGAAGAGATCTGAGGATCATCTCCCATGTGAATACTAGGACAATCGGTAAGATCTAGAGAATAAAATGATTATTTGGAGGAAGCCATGTGGTTGGAGGCTCCAGAATCAATGAGGAAAGCTTGTGATTGTGAGAATCCAGCCTTCAATGAATGGAATCTCTCATGATCATCTGTATCACTTCCAGAATCAATATCCCTTGCACATTCTGGGAGGGAAATGTTGTGTTGTTCAAGACGTTTGGTCATTTGATCTATCTTCTTCTTCATGCAATATACCTCTGGATGGTTTCCTTTCTTGCAATAGGAAAACTTGGTATGCTCATACTTATTTTTCTTATCTGATCCACTCAGCAATTGGCATTGTTGTCAAATGACAAGTCATCGACTTCGACACAACTTAGGCAAGTTATCAAATTTGACACGACTTCGAAAAACTCAGCAACCTCGACAGTTTCACGACGTCGACATGTAGCGTCGACTAGCGACTGACGAACTACAACGGATTGCCTCTTTGTCTTCCAGTCGACTATAACAGTTGAACTTCTGAAACCGTTCTAACTTCTCTTGTAACTGAACGTTACAGGCAGGCACCCAAGCATCTCAGCATTCTATATAAGCATGTGTAATATTGTAACATGCATCATCTTATCGATCTTATCTTATCTATTTGTTTTCCAGTAAAAGAGAAGAACAGCTCACATTCCTGCATATTGGCTATGTGTATTTGTGTATATTTGTGTAGTGTATTCTTGTTTTGCTTATTCTATTTCTTATGCTTCCAGCATAACAGAAGAGACTCATTCAGTCGAACTGTTTTCCCCCTCGTGCACCTGGGTGCATGCAGATCACTATCCTTCTTGGATTTGGAGGCTCCTTCCAATGGATTAGACTTCCTTTATGCTTGGATTCAAATTGCTTCTTTTATTTACCTTTCTGATTCCCTTTAGCATTCGCACTTTTGGACTCTCCATCCATAAGAGCTTGATTTTTGGAGGCCTTCAAGGCGCACATCTAAATTAGTTTGTCTTATTCTTGGTTGAGAGATTCAGTGAATGCATCTAAGGAAGGAATTTTCTAGTTGGGGATTAAAAATCTCCCTGAATGGAAGGTAGAAACAAATATTGAAAATTCCATACCAAGCTTGCTTAGGATGGATAACACCAGTTGCTCATTCTTCTTCTCAATGCCAAATTGTTTGCATTGCATGACCAAGGATTTGAATTTAGAAAATAATTGTTGTATGGTTTCAAAACTGCTAGGTTGAAGAGAAATTAATTCATTCTTAGGAATGTGGCCTCTCAGCTCATCTTTCTTACCGAAGAGGATCTCAATATTCATCCAAAACTCTCTTGGAGTCTTCAATCCATCAAGGTGGAAGAGAAAATATCTGGAAATATAAATACACATGAAACCAAATGCTTCATCTAATCTGTTCAGGTACTTATCCTTCTCAACAACTACCTAAGGTTTGACCTCCTTCCCCATTGTGACCCTATACAGACTCTTGTTGTGCAACACCATCTGCATATCATCCCTCCAATCAAAATAACTGAAGGGTGTCAAGATCCTTAGAGACAAAGGAACATTTGAATTCTCCATGTGAAAGTGCTGGGGTGAATACAAATTAAAACTACTGCTACTGTTGCACTGAAAAATCTTCAAAATCCTGCAAAAAACTCTCAATTTTGGAGATAAAATTCTACTAAGCACTGCTTTAGGACAATAGGAACTTTTATCCGGATCCTTCGCACATGTCTAGACCTCAAAGGATTTCTCCAATGAATTCAATGCAATGGAACAAGAATTTGTTGTGGAAATCCAGAGGCTTCTGGTGCACTACTGAAAGAAGTTGCTCAACCTACACTCTATGAGATCTGATACCATGTGAAATTCTAGAACACAACATATCATAGAGCTGAGAATACCTCACAGTGAAAAGAATGAGCAGAAAAGATGGATTACAGTGAAAAGAGCAGTAAAATTAATCATGCATTGGAACTCAGATAGAAACAGAAAAATGTGTTATGATCCATTAATCAGTATAGTCAACAAATATGTTACAATGGAGAGAATTTTATTATCCTAAGAGAATTCGAATCCATGTTAGTCTAGCATAGGAATTTTCACCACTCAAGTGCTCCGGAAGTCCCAAACTCAACTCAACTCAACCAAAACTCAATTAACTGAAGCTATTGTTAGTTAATTGACCAAGGAGGGTGCATTAGTGAGTTCTGCATGCAAAGTAGGTGAAAAATTGTTCTTTAGATCACAATCAGTGGTGATCGGAACTAAAACCCCTAGTATATTTCAGGGACTTAGGTGGACTGAACTAGAACACAGAGTTAGCTCCTAAAATGTAGGGAACTGACTCTGGTGGGCCTAAAATCATGCATGCAGGGCGCATTAGGTGGCTAATGGTTCCTATATGACATATGCACACCACTAGGGGGGGAATAACATCATCAACTACTAGGAAAAGGTAAATAATGCTAAGTAGGACAAGGATGGAGTATTAATTATCCTAACAGAAAGGAATAGTTGTTTGAACAGTTGAAGGGAGGAATGGTGGTGCGATCAATGGAGGGATCAAAAAACTTGGTAATGGGACAGTTGAGACAGTAGGAACTACAGGTGTTGGTTTGGGGGTAAGTGGTTGGGTAGTCGATGGAATTATCGGCAATGGGATGGTTGTTGAAATGCAGAGGGATTTAGGAGCGGTGGAAGTGATACGTGTTTTCATGATGAGGTCCTCAATATGATAGGGGAGGATTTTATGAGTAGATATTGTAGTTGTGGAAATATTGTTGAGAGCAACTCAAGGGATTCCAACGGTAAACAATTGAGGATTTGATAAATTTGTGGGTCACTGGAGAAGGTTGTTGTTAATGGAGGAGGGGCATCTTCCACAACCTGAGTTGGTGAGGCCAATGGTGTTTCTTTTGTTAAATCTATTTATTCTTCTATGCTTGGATTTCTTGTTGTTCTGGGTTTTGTATGGGTAGACAAAGCAAGGAATGGACTTGTATTTACCTTTTTGAATCATGGTGTTTCATGTTTCTATGAGAAGGTATTCTCGGTATTTTGTTCTACAGTAACCTTGTCCAGTCAAGCTTTGACTATTATAGCTTATAGTCGATTAGTCCTCCCAACCGACCACCCACTTGGTCGACCCAATTCATTCAAGTTTTTTAAGGGATATAATATAAGAGGCTTGTTGTTGGCATGGACATTACTTTCTTCCTCACTCTCTTTATGCATATGTTCTCTTGTGTATGATTATATGTTTGATGTACACTACTGGTAACCACATGTAATCCTACAGATCTTAACATTGGTGTCGTTGTCTCCTCCATTCAGTCTGGGTGACAGCAATATTGGATGGGGGTGGATTCAACCTAAAGATGAGATGAAGAGGCTAAAAATTCAAAGAATGTTCAAAGATGAAATAATATGATGCCAATGATGCTCTAGATATGCAATCGAAGATGCTCATGGGCTTGATGCCCTGTTTCTTCTTGTTGTTCTAGGTTTCATCATTATTTTTCAATAGAACATACGTCCTTTCTTTGTATTGTTATATTTGATGATACCTACCTTTCCATTCATGTAAGAAGAAGAGACAAAGGATGCATCGATGGAAGAGACAAAGCCAAAAACCATCATAGACATCAATTTGTAATTTAATTATGAATAGATATGATCATTCTTGATTTTGACTGTAGGTGATAATAAGTCCAGGGGCTTCGACCGTAACTTAAGGACCTTAGGGGCCAGCAAGCAATCAAACTACAGCTGGAATACTCAAATTCATAGATAAATACTTGATAAAACGAGTCTTGATAACCCAATGAAAGAAGGATAAATTTATGCACAAATGGGATCATTCAATGACTGTTTGTTTATTGAACCGGGAAGAAAGATCAGATATCGTTATTTTCTTGATTTTTAGTTTTGTAGTTATTGGCCTAGATATTTTAGAATAATAATATGGTTGCAAATTTCTTAGCACACCTAATGTGACCGAGAAGTGGATAAAAAGAAAGAAAGTATGATCGACCAAAAATGATAAAGCAGTGGTTACTGATCAACTCATTCTGGCATGTTCGATTCAACTGATGAGATGATAGTTGATAGATTTTTGCTGCTCAATGGATTTTGGACATGGATATAGATCTAACTTACTTAATCATGGACCAACAATGTGTCCATGATATTCGTCGACCCATTGACCAGAGAATCCGTCGACCCATTGAAAAAAGTAGTCCCTCGACTGAGCACCGACCAACAAATTTGACCGCTATCAAAATCCATGGAAATGTTCATCGACTAGAGTAGTTTATCCATATTGATCAATGCAATCATTTCATTAGCTGGAGCATCCCTTGGCCAAAGCACTTCGTTAACTATCTCTTTTATTTAAAAATGAAATGCTCTCTCGATATGGTCTTTGTTGGTCGATGTCTTTTGTTATATAATGTTTGAAGCATTATTTGTTAAAAATTACGAAGACATTATGAATAAAGGGATTGAAGGGTTATATAATTATTGTCATCCAAATTTTTGAAGTTAAAAGTATACTATGGTACATGGATGATAAGTTACTAGTCGAGTTTTCTCTTTCAAGTCTAGTGACTTGTCGAGTTGAGTCCAATTAGATGAGTCCATGTCGAGTTGACTAAGTCATGGATATCCATAAGTGACTCTATTATTTGAATTTTATTAATTCATAAGTAGTGAGTATCTATTTAAATAATAAAGGGGGTTAAATGTGAGTCTTCTTCAAGGTAGGTAATCCCCTCCACCTTTGTAATGAAGTTGATCTCTAGCCGACTCAGTCAATACTTAGTTGATATTTATTTTTCAAGTAGAGTAATTGTCGATTTTAATTTTATGCTTCATGTATATACATTTACCAACAAAGTTGGCATAGAATCATGCATACTGAGCATGCAACATAATAAAATTGCAAGCATTATAAATCCTCACTACATTGATAGAAGAAGACAACATTGAGGCAAGAGACATTAGACGACACACAGAATGATCCTAACACATAAATGATGACATGAGAACAGTTGTAATGATTGAGCCCCCCAATGCAAAATTGTAGAGCAATCCTTGGGTTGTGACCTTAGAATCCAGAAGGCGAATAAATGGTAAGGTGGGCAGAGCAAGATGCTCCCACTGACAGAGTGGGGAAGTACTTGATGTGAGTGTTGTGTAGGTATGAGATGATCTCCTCACCAATCTGGAAACACCATGATGACGGTGTAACAATTGGATCAATATATCATTGCTGGGTGGGATAAAAGTGCTATGAGACTCACTGACTGCACATGCCACTACCAAATTGAAGACAGAGGATGAAGAGTAATAGGTCACAGTAGAACCTTGTATACATACATCTTCCTATCAATTTGGAGGTTGTTGGGGATGATTTACCTATGCAAACCAGTATGCATGGTTGATGCATAGTAAGGACTACTTCAGTAGGAGAAAGGACCCATGATGTTGTTAAATATATTCTTCAGGACGAACAAGGATTTGATGGTGGGGAAGATGTTGAGGGGGGCTCTGGCATCATACTTGTCATCACACTAATGTAATGATAAAGAGCATAAATGTATGTAGATGAAACCTAACATGTGATTAGTTGGAGTGGGTGCAACCACTCCAACTGTCCCTTTGATGTATATATATATTAATGCATGAATAGAGATGGATTGGACATCCCTTCCCAATAATTTGTGTTGATGGATATACGTATGTGATTCATAATCTTTTCTTGAATGCATGAGATCTTGGTGATCTCAACAACAATCTTGTAACACTAAAAAACTCCGCAAAAAAAACCATTAGAATGTGTTTCCTTGTAGTGATCCAAAGAATTTATGGCCTCTAAGAACTCTTTATCATCATATAAGTTCATGGTAAAAGAGGTAGGAGCACATTCACAGAAGGGAGGGGGAATGAATCTGTTACCTCTAATGGTGAAGGCACATCCTCAATCTACAAGCCTCAATCCTTCAAAGGATTCAAATGCTCAAACATAGTGGACATTGTGCAACTGGTGGAAGTAGCCATACAAGTCATTTCCAAAGGAGGTTTTTCCAACCAAGCAATAGGAATTAACTAGTCACTCAATTGGTGGGAAACTAAAAAAATCATAGGAAGTGGAGCTTCAACATTATAAGTGATGGGTTCAATTGGAGGGGAGTGTTTCTACACATGTTTAAGATCTTATGGGATCATTTGATTAGGAAAATAGACCCTTAATTATCAATTTTCTGCAAGATAATAATATAAGTGAACATAATTATTCTACCACAAACAACATAAGGATTTCTAGGTGTACACCCTTGTTTAGATTGTGTTTGACCTTAATTTTTTTTCATTATTTCCAACATTAGTATCATTGCCCCATTTCCCTTGGTTTGTATTTTGACATTTCTTCTTCTTCTTCTTCTTCTTCTTCTTCTTCTTGGAAGTTTCTTGGTTACTAGGTTTGTTGGGAACAAATTTTGGCCAAGTTGGGGAGGACATATGACCGAGTTAACATTTGGTGGAGGTGAGAGAAACCAAAAGGATTTTGGTTAATTTCAATAGGTTTAGGGTAGACATGATAGGAGAGAATCAACACTTCCAAGTAGTGGGATATGGAAACCTTGAAAAACTAATCATGCTACACTATTAGAAGTTATTACAAGGTTTCTTTGTGATATTTCTAAATTAGGATCAATTAGCACTAGCAGACCTCACTAGAATTTACTCATGTAGTCTAGAAAGAAGAAGACGAAATGTTGAATCAATAATCACTCATTACACAGAAAATGGAGAAAAAATGTTGTATCATACATCAGTTGTAAGCTAGCACTCTGAATAATGAATAATAATTGAATACAATGAACGATATTCGAATGCCTCTAAGTTCATTCAAATTATCCTCAGTGTGTATCTTGGATATCATTGGAGGCATCATCCAAACAAGTGGCAGTGGTCATAAAAGTCAACTAGTAAGTCAAACGAGTCTAATTGAGTGCATGGGCACTGATGTACGGAAGGAGACTCCAATGTGGTTGCATGAGGATCTTTCAGTAGCCAGTAGATCTCAAACTAGTCTCAATAGGTTCCTATCTAAGTGCTTCAGTCAGTTAACTACTCAATCATCCCCTGAATCAAGGAACTAAGACATCAACCAACTAACTAACTGAAGTAACTCCTAAATAGGTGGAATAAGGCGCACATGTTCTCTAGTGATGAAAACAAGGGCGCATCAGTGTCTAGGAGGGATAAAAATAAGCAAAAATGGGCTCCTGGGGAATGAAAAATAAGGACTAGGTGTTGGGAGACTACCATACCGATGACAAGATGCATGCAGATGACTGGATGCATGCAGAATTGCATGCATGCATGCAAAATATAAAAATGATGGTGAGTGTTATCTTAAATAACTGTTCTAGAGATTTCCAATGTAGACCCAGGTTCTTAGCGGTTCGAGGAACCAACAAAACCCCTTTTCATCGACCCTTTCAGCAACAATCTACAATCAGACTGAGGTCTCACCCGAGGAGAAGTTATGGGGGGTTGCAGAATCAGGTTTCCATAACCAGGTGATGAGTGCTTTAAACAGATCTGGTGAGCAGCGCACTGTGGTGCTTGCGCTACGGACTGACACTTCTAAGAGTTAGGATGTTGCGCAACTCGCGCATCCAGGGACTGCACGGTTCGGGTCTTTTTCAATAGTAGGACAACGCCACTGATAGATGCACTTCCTCCTCGACACTTAACTACTTCAATTTACTGTACTTAATAAATATTATGCATCCACTATTGCCTTAAGTGATTAGCCTTAATACTCGTGCAATATGATAACTCAATATATTGCGCACTTTCGGTGCTGCGCACTGTGTGGATCTTATTTATTCAAGTGATTTCCCAACCGATTCATACATTCACAGACTAGAAATACTTATGCATCTAGCATTCATCCACATATGCGAAACTTAACATATTATTCTCATCTCATTCCCACTGGTGAATACATATAAAAGTAAACACATAAACTGATCAACAAGATCTCAAGCATTCATTGTAAGCAAATAAATAAGTGCAAACATATTAACAATCACACAACACAAGATTTAATGTGGTTCACCCCTAGGATGGGAGCTACATCCACAGGAATTGTTGTTATATTATTTTGGGAAGGGTACAACAGTTCCAGTCTGTGCACTCAGCTGCAAACTCTCTTCTCTCTCAATAGGCCTCTACGCACACAGCTTACAAAGCCTTTACAATCTTCTCTCAACAGAGTTTGATGTTCAACAAAGATTACAATTCGTACTTAGAAGATTCAACAATGAATATTATTCAACGAGAGATTAACCCTTTCCCTTACAAAATGGTGCCTATTTATAGATCATGCCCGTAGGTCAAGTCTTTACAATGTATAGGAAAAAATCATAAGGTTCCTAAAACCAGTGTGGATACCCGCCACCCTGCCTGTCGTCGTCGACAGCTTGATCCACTTGCTTCAAACGCCTTACTAGGCCACTCACAGCTCTAACGGCCTTCTGACAGCCGCAATCATCACAAAAATGGTTGCACTACATTGTGGCTTGTCACTTTCTATCCCTTTATCCTGCCTGTCATCATCGAGTTAATGGCCTAGCTCCTTAACTACTTGCCACCACTCCCTTTTATAGGTTGATTTCCTCTTTCTCCGTCTGCTCCTTACCCAAAATAGGTCGCTTCCTCAGCTCGACCTTCCTCTGTACTCTTTTACCAAAAATAGCTTTTGCGTTGGCACTGCACACTAGCATAGCTACGCCAAAATTGAATATGCATTCTGAGCTGTGCACTCCCCAAAACTGTGCCTTCTGACTTCGCAACTCAAAACTGCGCAGCTCCCAAAATTGTGTCTTTATCAAAATTGTGCCTACTTGGGCTCCATTCGGATATCCACATCATCTTTTTCAGGATCTTGCATGCAATTAGGGTTTGCATGCACTTTGCATGCATCCCAGTCACCAGGTTGATGCCTCCAGTGCCTTAGCCACCTTATTCTAGCACCCGGGAGCCACTTACTTCAGATTTTTATCCCTCCTAGTCAGGAAGGCACCCACTTCTCACCTACTGCCATAGAAGGGCGCACTTCTTCACCTACCACTGCAGTTCCACTTCAGTTACACTCAGTTAGCTCCGATTCTCCCTGATTTGAGGTTAGTTTCACTCCTGACTGACTGTTTCACTTCCGTTGGACCTCCAGATTGACTAGATGACTTGTTCTGACTTCAGTTAGCCTCCCATGCACGCTCCACTGAGCCTCCTTCCCTTAATCAGTGCTACACACTTCAGTTACACTTGTTACACTCAGTTAGACTCAGATTGACACCTGGATGACTGGTTCTTGTGCATTGATGACCACCACCGATTGATCATGAGGACTCCTAGTTGGAGTCAAGCTACTCCATTTAGTGATTCGAACGACCTCCTTAGGCAATTCGAATTGCTCAGTCATTGTTACTGTATTCTATTGTAATCATTCACCCTTATTGGGATATTGAGCACTGCTGCATGTTTTGCACAGTTTTACACCATATTTTCTATGTTCATCTGTTGTGATTGATTTACTTGTTCATTAGATCTGCTATGACTAATTTTACATGGTATCAGAGCCATTGCAGGGACAAGATCTCTTTTCTACAGGTGTTTTTACAAGAAGATTTGAGTGAATTGCTCAAAAATTGCAAAAAGTTTTGGCATGAAAGATCTCAAGGGCATTCGCTCCTGTGCATGCAAAGCTTGAAAATACATCCAATACCACTCCAGAAGCTTGAGTTTCCACATAATTCCTGGATTTGATACATTGGCCCCTTTCAACATTGTTTGATCTCCAATCCCAGGTGTGATGCAACTCTAAAAGGGTGGATTGTTCGACCTCATTGTTCTTGGTTTTATTGTGATTTGAAGGTTATTGTCTCCATCCTTTGCATTCGCTACTCTGCCCTTGCAAACTTCTCTACATCAGTGTGCAATCGCTCCTAGCAATGGAATACTCTTCTTCAAATCCTATCCTCACCCCATTCAATTATTTTGATTGGAAAGATGATATGGAGATCATATTACGTTCAAAAGGTTACTACCGAGTCACTCTTGGTCTTGAATTGGAGCCAAACAACTTGTCAGATAGAACCAAACACTACAACAAGCTTGATGAAGCTTATGGTCTTCTTTGTCTCTCCATCTCCAAAGATCTTCACTTCCATCTCAGCAGATTGAAGACTCCAAAATCTATATGGGAGAAACTTGAAACACTATTTGGCAAGCAGGACGAGCTTAGGGCCTTTCAATTAGAGAATGAATTGATTTCCCTTAGTCCTGAGAATTTCGAGACCATTAATGAATTCTTCACAAAATTCAAGAACTTGAACTTGCAGTTGAAGAACAGTGGATTTATCAAAGAGGATAAACAATTGATCCTCTCCATTCTCAGCAATCTTGGTAAAGATTATTCGGTATTTTTCTCTACTTTCAATTCCGGTCGGCTAACTACCTCGAATTGGAAGATGCCTACCTTGAATTCCTTCATTGAGTCTGTCACAAAAGAGCATGAAAAGTTGATTCAAATGGGGTCCATAAGCTCCAAATATTCAGCCCTATATGTTCAAGGACCCAAGATCTCGAATGGTAAAGGAAAGCAAAAGAAGGAGAAGCCCAAATTCGAGCCTCACAAGCAAAGAGAGAAAGGCAAACAGATGGATGCACCATCCAGTTCAAAGTTCAAGCAAAAGGGCAAAGAAGGTAACCAAAAATCTAAATGTACTTATTACAACCATGGCTTTCATCCCAAAAGTTCATGTATGAAGAAGACTATAGATCAAATGGCCCTCCTTTTGGAAAAGAACAACATAACTCTTCCTGACAGTGCAAGGAAGAAGGATACGAATGATGATCATGAAAGAGGACAACCACTCATGGCAACTGTTTCGAATCCCACTGCTCTCTTGATAGATTCGGGTGCATCGAATCATATGGCTGAAAATATTGATTCTTTTTCTTCATTCGATCCAAACAGCTCCATCCCCATCGATTTGGGAGATGACTCAAAAATTTCTTCAAAGGGAAAAGGTACGATTCGTGTAGATCATGGAACCTTTCAGAATGTTCTCTATGTGCCTTCCTTGGCTTCAAATCTTCTTTCTGTGTATCAAATGACACACACTGGTGAACCAAAGCAAGTTACATTCAGCCCTAATATAGTTGAAATTTCTGATATCAAAAGTGGAAGACTTGTTGCAGTCGAAAAGGCAAACCACACTGCAAAATGCTATGAGTTTTCACACTTTATTTCGCTTGCAAAGCCCACTGCTCTTCACACACATGGTAATCAGGTTAGTAGGATTTGGCATGAAAGATTTGGACATCTTAATTATAACTATTTGCTGCTGCTATCAAACAAATCCATGGTAGATGGTCTTCCACAACTCCGTTCCTCGAAGGGAATATGCACTGGTTGCATTAATGGGAAGCACCCCGAGCACAGATTCGACCACGGAAAAGCTAGCAGAGCTTCTACAGTTTTGGGGTTGATACATTCTGATGTCAGTGGTCCGCTGCCCCATATGTCATTAAATGGTTCAAGGTATGTTTTGACATTTATTGATGATTTTTCCCACTTTACATGGGTATTCTTTCTCAAAAACAAGTCAGGAGTGCTTGGAAAATTCAAGTATTTTAAGGCTTCCATTGAGACCGGCACTGAGAGAAAGATCAAAGCTCTTAGATATGATAATGGTGGATAATATATCAAGTCCGAGTTGCTGCAACTTTGTGCCCAAAGAGGAATTCAGATCCAACATACAGTTCCCTACACACCCCAGCAGAACGGTGTAGCGGAAAGGAAAAATCGGTCACTGAAAGAGATGGCTACATGCATGATTGAATCAAAAGGTTTGGATGAAAATGTTTGGGATGAAGCAATCAATGTTGCTGCATACATACAGAACCGTGTTCCACATTCATCCATGAAATGTATGACTCCTTTCGAAGCATTCTTTGGTCACAAACCGGATGTGTCAAATTTGAGAGTTTTTGGCTCTACTACATGGGCTAGAATTCCTTCCAAGAAGAGACGAGCTTTGGATACACAAATTATTGAGTGCATACTGATAGGATATGGGGAAGACTCAAAAGCATATAAACTCATGGATATCAGATCTAAAAAGATATTCATAGAGCGCAGTGTGCAATTTGAAGAACCGCTTCAAGAATTGCAACTAGTTGTGGAAGAGACTGTCGATACACCGCCTTCACCAGAAGAAGATCCATGCAGCGATAATGAAGGTATGAGTTCTGATATTTCTGATATTTTAGCAGCATATGATGATCATGACATATCAAGTTCGGAATCCGACCATTATGATCCTCCTCAGTTACCAAAGTGGGCCCAAAACACTCTTCAATCTACTGGTTCGAACCTTGGAAATCCTGCTGATCCGAGACGAACAAGAGCAGACTTTCAAAGAGCGGGTATGGCTCTTTCTATTGCTGATCCATTAATTCCTAAGATTTGTTATTTGATAGCTGGTTTAGATCCCACATCATACTATTCTTCCCACCGAGATCCAAGATGGCAAAGTGGCATGGATGAAGAGTACAATTCTCTTCAAAAGAACAACACATGGGAGCTAGTTTCTCTTCCACCTGGAAGAAAATTAGTAAAGTGTAAATGGGTCTACCGCACGAAAGTTGCTGCTGATGGCTCTATAAGCAAATACAAAGCAAGGTTGGTGGAAAAAGGTTTCTCCCAAGTCCAAGGAGTGGACTACACTGAGACCTTTGCACCGGTTGAAAAGATGGATTCCATCCTCCTTGTTTTGGCTATTTCTACATCCAAACACTGGGAAGTGCACCACATGGATGTGAAGAGTGAATTCCTACATGGAGACCTTGCTGAAGAGGTATATATGCAGCAGCCAGAGGGCTACACATCAGATCCATCATTAGTTTGCAGATTGAAGAAATCTTTGTATGGGTTAAAACAAGCCCCAAGAGCTTGGTATGCAAAGATGGACTCCTTCCTTCTTTCTCAGAATTTCCAAAGATGCAAATCTTATCCGAATGTGTATCTTCAGCGAGTTAAAGGTAATTTGTTGGTTATTGTACTTTATCTTAATGATCTTCTCATTACTGGTAGCACTCTTACTTCAATAAACAAGCTAAAAACTGCCTTAAATCTAGCTTTTGACAAGAGCGATTTGGGCTTGCTGAGTCACTTTTTGGGCTTGGAGATAGCTCAAAATTTTTATGGGATCACTATATCTCAGCAAAAATATGCTTCCGACCTATTATTGAAGTTTAATATGGCTGAATGTAAGGCATCCCCATTCCCATTCCTCTCAGCAATCAGTCTTGAGGAGGGAGATTCTACACCGCTTGCAGATTGCAGTATGTATCGACAGTTGATTGGTTCACTACTTTGTTTGACACACTCAAGGCCTGATATTTCATATGCCATGAGTGCCGTGTCAAGGTATATGCAGCAGCCACATGAGCTTCATTGGCGAGCAGCCAAGCGGATCTTGCAGTATGTGCAAGGTACGAGACAGTTTGGCATACATTATGCTGCAGATTCTGAGCTTGATTTCATTGGTTTTACTGATTCAGATTGGGCAGGTGATAGCATTGATCGGAAGTCCACTTCCGGTTATATTTTCATGATTGGTCATGGTGCTATTTTTTGGTTCAGCAAAAAGCAATCAGCCATTGCACTTTCTTCAGCAGAGGCAGAGTATCGAGGGGCAGTCAATGCCTGCATTCAGGCAGTTTGGTTGCAGGGTATTCTTTCCGAGTTTGGTTTTGGTGGCACTACTTCGACTGTCCTATTTTGTGACAATCAAAGTGCTATCAAGATCTCCACAGATCCAGTTCAACGGAAGAGGACCAAACACATTGAGATTCATATGCATTACATTCTACAGTTGGTGCATGATCGCACCATCATTCTGCAATATTGCCCTACTGATGAGCAAACTGCAGACATCTTCACCACGAGCTTCACTGAGAAGAAGTTCTCTTACTTCCGTTCACTATTGGGGGTGAGTTCCATCATGGTGGAGACAGATTGATCCATTATTATGCTTTAGCTTGAGGGGGGGATTTCTTCCCACTGGGTTTTCCCTCTTTCCTCACTTAGTTTATTTTCAGCATTTTTTGGATTATTGTATTGGGGTGACCTTTGGTCTTAGTTACCAGGGCCCCACATTATTTTCTTTTGCACATCATAGTCTAGCTTGAGGGGGGGTGTTCGGATATCCACATCATCTTTTTCAGGATCTTGCATGCAATTAGGGTTTGCATGCAAATTATAGGGCTTGCATGCATCCCAGTCACCAGGTTGATGCCTCCAGCACCTTAGCCACCTTATTCTAGCACCCGGGAGCCACTTACTTAAGAGTTTTAGCCCTCCTAGTCAGGAAGGCTCCCACTTCTCACCTACTTCCAGAGAAGGGCACACTTCTTCACCTACCACTGCAGTTCCACTTTATTTACACTCAGTTAGCTCTGATTCTCCCTGATTTGAGGCTAGTTTCACTCCCGACTGACTGTTTCACTTCCGTTGGACCTCCATATTGACTAGATGACTTGTTCTGACTTCAGTTAGCCTCCCATGCACCCTCCATTGAGCCCACTTCCCTATATCAGTGCTACAAACTTCAGTTACACATGTTACACTCAGTTAGACTCAGATTGACACATGGATGACTGGTTCTTGTGCATTGATGACCACCACTGATTATGGTCGGTGCCAACTGGGAATGGGGATGCCTTACATTCATCCATATTAAACTTCAATAATAGGTCGGAAGCATATTTTTTCTGATATATAGTGATCCCATCAAAATTTTGAGCTATCTCCAAGCCCAAAAAGTGACTCAGCAAGCCCAAATCGCTGATGTCAAAAGCTAGATTTAAGGCAGTTTTTAGCTTGTTTATTGAAGTAAGAGTGCTACCAGTAATGAGAAGATCATCAACATAAAGTACAATAACCAAAAAATTGCGTTTAACTCGCTTAAGATACACATTCGGATCAGATTTGCATATTTGGAAATTCTGAGAAAGAAGGAAGGAGTCCATCTTTGCATACCAAGCTCTTGGGGCCTGTTTTAACCCATACAAAGATTTCTTCAATCTGCAAACTAATGATGGATCTGATGTGTATCCCTCTTGCTGCTGCATATATACCTCTTCAGCAAGGTCTCCATGTAGGAATGCACTCTTCACATCCATGTGGTGCACTTCCCAGTGCTTGGATGCGGAAATAGCCAAAACAAGGCGGATGGAATCCATCTTTGCAACCGGTGCAAAGGTCTCAATGTAGTCCACTCCTTGGACTTGGGAGAAACCTTTTGCCACCAACCTTGTTTTGTATTTGCTGATAGAGCCATCAGCAACAACTTTTGTGCAGTAGACCCATTTACACTTTACTAATTTTCTTCCAGGTGGAAGAGAAACTAGCTCCCATGTATTGTTCTTTTGAAGAGAATTGTACTCTTCATCCATGGCACTTTGCCATCTCGGATCTCGGTGGGATGAATAGTATGATGTGGGATCTGAAAAAGCCATCAAATAAAAAATCTCAGGAAGTAATGGATCAGCAATAGAAAGAGCCATACCTGCTCTTTGAAAGTCTTCTCTTGTTCGTCTCTGATCAGCGGGGTTTCCAAGGTTTGAACCAGCAGATTGAAGAGTGTTTTGGGCCCACTTTGGTAACTGAGGAGGATCATAATGGTCGGATTCTAAACCTGATATGTCATGATCATCATATGCTGCTAAAATATCAGAAATATCAGAACTCATACCTTCATTATAGCTGCACGGATCTTCTTCTGGTGAAGGCGATGAATTGGCAGTCTCTTCCTCGACTAGTTGCAATTCTTGAAGTGGTTCTTCAAATTGCACACTACGCTCTATGAATATCTTTTTATATCTGATATCCATGAGTTTATATGCTTTTGATTCTTCCCCATATCCTATCAATATGCACTCAATAATTTGTGGATCCAAAGCTCGTCTCTTCTTGGAAGGAATTCTAGCCCATGCAGTAGAGCCAAAAACTCTCAAATTTGACACATCTGGTTTGTGACCAAAGAATGCTTCGAAAGGAGTCATACATTTCACGAATGAATGTGGAACATGGTTATGTATGTATGTAGAAACATTGATTGCTTCATCCCAAAGACTTGCATCCAAACCTTTTGATTCAATCATGCATGTAGCCATCTCTTTCAGTGACCGATTTTTCCTTTCCGCTACACTGTTCTGTTGGGGTGTGTAGGGAACTATATGTTGGATCTGAATTCCGCTTTGGGAACAAAGTTGCAGAAACTTGGACTTGATATATTCTCCACCATTATCAAATCTAAGAGCTTTGATCTTCATCTCAGTGGCGGTCTCAACGGAAGCCTTAAAATCCTTGAATTTTCCAAGCACTTCTGACTTGTTTTTGAGAAAGAATACCCATGTAAAGCGGGAAAAATCATCAATAAATGTCAAAACACACCTTGAATCATTTAATGACGTATGGGGCAGCGGACCACTGATATCAGAATGTATCAAACCCAAAACTGTAGAAGCTCTGCTAGCTTTGCCGCGGTCGAATCTGTGCTCGGGGTGCTTCCCAATAATGCAACCAGTGCATATTCCCTTCAAGGAACGGAGTTGTGGAAGACCATATACCATGGATTTGTTTGATAGCAGCAGAAAATACTTATAATTAAGATGTCCAAATATTTCATTCCAAATCCTACTAACCTCATTACCATGTGTGCGAAGAGCAGTGGGCTTTGCAAGCGGAATAAAGTGTGAAAACTCATAGCATTTTGCAGTGTGGTTTGCCTTTCCGACTGCAACAAGTCTTCCACTTTTGATATCAGAAATTTCAACTGTATTAGGGCTGAATGTAACTTTCTTTGGTTCACCAGTGTGTGTCATTTGATACACAGAAAGAAGATTTGAAGCCAAGTAAGGCACATAGAGAACATTCTGAAAGCTTCCATGATCTACATGAATCGTACCTTTGCCCTTTGAAGAACTTTTTGAGTCATCTCCCAAATGGATGGGGATGGAGTTGTTTGGATCGAATGAAGAAAAAGAATCAATATTTGCAGCCATATGATTCGATGCACCCGAATCTATCAAGAGAGTAGTGGGCTTCGAAACAGTTGCCATGAGTGCTTGTCCTCTTTCATGATCATCATTCCTATCCTTCTTCCTTGCACCATCAGGAAGAGTTATGTTGTTCTTTTCCTAAAGGAGGGCCATCTAATCTATAGTCTTCTTCATACATGAACTTTTGGGATGAAAGCCACGGTTGCAATAAGTACATTTAGATTTTTGGTTACCTTCTTTTCCCTTTTGCTTGAACTTCGAACTGGATGGTGCATCCGTTTGTTTGCCTTTCTCTCTTTGCTTGTGAGGCTTGAATTTGGGCTTCTCCTTCTTTTGCTTTCCTTTACCATTCGATATCTTGGGTCCTTGAACATATAGGGCTGAATCTTTGGAGCTTATGGACCCCATTTGAGTCAACTTGTCATGCTCTTTTGTGACGGACTCAATGAAGGCATTCAAGGTAGGCATCTTCCAATTCGAGGTAGTTAGCTGACCGGAATTGAAAGTAGAGACAAATACCGAATAATATTTACCAAGCTTGCTAAGAATGGAGAGGATCAATTGTTTATCCTCTTTGATAACTCCACTGTTCTTCAACTGCAAGTTCAAGTTCTTTAATTTTTTGAAGAATTCATTAATGGTCTCGAAATTCTCAGGACTAAGGGCAATCAATTCATTCTCTAATTGAAAAGCCCTAAGCTCGTCCTGCTTGCCAAATAGTGTTTCAAGTTGCTCCCATATAGATTTTGGAGTCTTCAATCCCCTGAGATGGAAGTGAAGATCTTTGGAGATGGAGAGACAAAGAAGACCATAAGCTTCATCAAGCTTGTTGTAGTGTTTGGTTCTATCTGACAAGTTGTTTGGCTCCAATTCAAGAGCAAGAGTGACTCGGTAGTAACCTTTTGAATGTAATATGATCTCCATATCATCTTTCCAATCAAAATAATTGAATGGGGTGAGGATAGGCTTTGAAGAAGAGTATTCCATTGCTAGGAGCGATTGCACACTGATGTAGAGGAGCTTGCAAGGGTAGAGTAGCGAATGCAAATGATGGAGACAATAACCTGCAAATCACAATACACCAAGAACAATGAGGTCGAACAATCCACCCTTTTAGAGTTGCATCACACCTGCGATTGGAGATAAAACAATGTTGAATGGGTCCAATGTATCAGATCCAGGAATTATGTGGAAACTCAAGCTTCTGGAGTGGTATTGGATGTATTTTCAACCTTTGCATGCACAGGAGCGAATGCCCTTGAGATCTTTCATGCCAAAACTTTTTGCAATTTTTGAGCAATTCACTCAAATCTTCTTGTAGAAACACCTGTAGAAAAGAGATCTTGTCCCTGAAATGGCTCTGATACCATGTAAAATTAGTCACAACAGATCTGGTGAACAAGTAAATCAATCACAACAGATGAATATAGAAAATATGGTGTAAAACTGTGCAAAACATGCAGCAGTGCTCAATATCCTAGTAAGGGTGAATGATTACAATAGAATACAGTAACAATGAGTGAGCAATTCGAATTTCCTAAGGAGGTCATTCGAATCACTGAATGGAGTAGCTTGACTCCAACTAGGAGTCCTCATCATCAATCGGTGGTGGTCATCGATGCACAAGAACTAGTCATCTAGGTGTCAATCTAAGTCTAACTGAGTGTAACACGTTGTTAACACCCAAAAAGTGCTCACTACCTCATCTACCACATTATATGGCTCATTTGTCCATCTTCCTACCATATTTCCCTTAAAATCCCAAAAAATCCCATTAAAAAGCCTCCAAAAGGCCTAAAGTGCCTCCAAAAGGCCACAAAACCATCAAAATAGCCTCAAAAAGGCTAAAAAACCTCCTTTTCCTCCAAAAATAGCAAAAATCCCCTAAAAGGGGAATAAAAAATATAAAATAATGAGGAAAAGGAGGAAAAAACCCTATACAGCTGCCCTAAACCATGTGTTTCCTAAAACCATGGGTCAGCACTCCACCACCAAAAAACTATAAATAGGTGATGGAGATCCCTTATTCCACATCCACAATCAAATATACCCTTACTCTGCCAAAATCTCTCTTGAAACCCTAGTTCACCATTGAACTATTTTCACCTTGAGAGCCTCTTTTGGCCCATCCCCACCATTGGAGAAAGAGAAGGAGCACATTGGAGCTTGGAGCAACCCTCTTGGACATTGCAAGGGCTTCATCAACCTCCACATTGGAGGTAATATCAATACAAAAACCTTTGTTTACAAATTGTTGTTTATTTTTCATGCACATGTGTTAGAGTAGTTTCTATTTTTGTTTTAGCTTAATTATTTACATTTACTGAACTGCTACTAAGGAGTCCCTTCTCCTTAGTAGGTGCTCATTTGCACAAGCTAGGGGTAAAACCCTAGCTACACACGTGTAACTGAAGTGTGTAGCACTGATATAGGGAAGTGGGCTCAGTGGAGGGCACATGGGAGGGTAATGAAGTCAGAACAAGTCATCTAGTCAATCTGGAGGTCCAACAGAAGTGAAACAGTCAGTCGGGAGTGAAACTAGCCTCAAATCAGGGAGAATCGGAGCTAATTGAGTGTAACTGAAGTGGAACTGCAGTGGTAGGTGAAGAAGTGCGCCCTTCTCTGGTAGTAGGTGAGAAGTGGACTTAAACTGAGTGGAAAGTAGCTCTCGAGTGCTAGGAGACTTTATAAACTTGCTCTTCATACTGAAAATGGTGAGAACAAATCTGAAAATATGAGGATGATCCTGGAACCTGTGATTCGAACCAAGTGAGATAGAAATAGCTCCAATCGGATCAAATAGATCTTGAAACTTGAACTTCTTATCAGTGGAAGTTAAATCAACTCCAAGTTTGTACAAATGGTTTCTTGAGATCTCCTTTGAACCAATAGGGGTGAGATCAAAGCCAAAATCAGTAAAAATTCCATGAGAATTGAACTCAAGCGAATGGTAGTGCTCTTCATCTTCAGTAAAACTCTGAGAAACTGTGCAAATGATAGAACAAAAGTTTATAGGAGGCATGCAATCAAGGAGGATGAATGCTTCACCTCCAAAATCAGATTTTATCTCTAAAACATCAAGTAGATCATTATTCTGCATGCTGACAAACTCATGTGAAAGAGAGGATTCAAGAACCTCTTTGGAATCTAGAGTATGAGCTGGTTTATCTTGCTCAGAATTCGAAATAGAAGACTTTGAGAGAATGAGTGTTGAATCTACAGTTTCTTCTTCATCTTGAACAATGGATGAGGCCAAGACATAATCGGAGAGAGCACATAAGGAGATCTCACTGGGCTTGTTCTCCAAAATTTGCATCCAATGGGTCATCAATGCACAAGAACCAGTCATCCAGGTGTCAATCTGAGTCTATGGCTGATGTAAGGCAGCAGGTCCTAGTCATCCTAATTCACATTGCATACCTTTGTGAGCGCATGCTCCAACACTTTGTTGAAAGCCTCCACAGTTCCATTTGCTTGCGGATGATATGGTGTACTTCTCTGGTGGTTAATATGGAACTCTTCAGTTAGTGCTTCAATTGTTCTATTCAGAAAGTGAGTTTCGTGATCACTCATCAAGATCTTCGGAAATCTAAATCTCATAAGGATGTCTTCAAATATGAACTGCACGACAGTACCTACGCTACAGTCCTTTACTGGTTTTGCTTCTTCCCATCTGGTGAGATAATCGGTGGCAGTGATGATGTATCTTGCACCAGTCCTTTTTCCCGGTGGGTTTATAGGTCCCATGAAATCAATGGCCCATTTCTCAAATGCCTGAAGGGTCAACTGTGTATTCAATGGAATTCCGTCCCTACGCGATGATCTTCCTGTCTTCTGACAGACATCGCAACTCTAGAAATCTTCCTTTGCATCTTTGTGAATAGTAGACCACCATAGCCCTACCCGCAATATCTTCTGTGTAGTGGCTCTTCCTGCGTAGTGACCTCCCGCTACACCTGAATGTGCATCATCCAATATGAATGGCTTCTCATGCTCTCAAACACACCTACGCAGTACTTCATCCGGTCCCAATTTGTGTAACTGACCTACGATTATGGTGAAGTCTGCTTCTCTTACTACCAGCTGCTTCTTCTGCTGTGTAGTAAACTTTGTCGGTTCCAACCCGGTAGTCAAAAAGTCTACAATATTTTTGGAATAATCATCAGCTATCTGTATTACAAACAACTGCGCATCAGGCAGATTGTCTTCGAGATTGGCAAGTTCTTCGCCTGACTCGGTCCTTGAGAGATGGTCAGGTCCTAGATTCAATCTTCCTAGATTAACCACAATTTCAAAGTCATACTCCTGAAAGAGTAACAAACATCTGCAAATTCTTCCCCCTAACACTAGCTTATTGACCAGATTCTTCATAGCTGAATGGTCAGTGTACATACAGAAGTGCACACCGAGCAAATAGTGCCTGAATTTCTGCAGTGCGTAGACCATAGCTAGACCTTCTCTTTCAGTGTGTCGTATAATTCTTTTCAGCGGACAAGAGCTTCCTGCTCAAAAATGCAATGGGTTAGTCAATACCTCCCTCTCCTGGCTATGCAAGTACAACACCCAATGCTATACATGAAGCATCAACATGTACATGAAATGGCTTCTCCCAGTCTAGAAAAGCTAGGATCGGCGCAGTTACCATTTCTCCTTTAATGTGTCAAAGCCTTGCTCAATTCTACATTCTAGATGAACTGTGAGTCTTTATTTAACAGTTTCTCTCTCGGCGTGGTTATCTGCACATAACCCTTTATAAACTTCCTGTAGTAACCTGTATGACCCAATGTGGTGCACAGCTGCTTTATTGATGTTGGTGCAGGTAAATTTACAATTACTGCAATCTTCACAGGATCAACCATCAGTCCTTGTTTACACACAATGTATCCTAACAGAATACCATAAGGCACATAGAAGACACACTTCTTCAAATTCAAATATATCTGATGCTGTCTGCACTTTCTAGCATCATTCTGAGGTTTGCATAGTGGTTCTTCAGTAACCCAAATACAATCCAATCATCAAAGTATGCTTCTAAAAATTTATGCATGAAATCTTTAAATGTTGCGACCACAACTCTGGAAAAGATGGCAGGTGCATTCTTCAAACCAAATAGCATCACTGTGTACTGGAACGACCCCCATTCAGTGGAAAAAGTGGTCTTATGCCTATCCGCTGGATCAATCCTTGGTACCCATAAAATCCATCAGTGAAAGAATATGCCTCATTTCCCCCAACATTGTCTAAAACTTCATCTATGAAAGGGGTAGGAAATGGGTCATGCATCGCAGCATCGTTCAATTTTTTGAGATCGAAACAGATCCTGATCTCATTTTTTGTTTTCTTGTCTTGGATAACCATGGGGCTTATCCACTCAAATTCCTCAACCGGCTCAATGATCCTCGCATCAAGCATCTTATCAAGTTCTGCCTTTACTCTTTCTTTGTATCAAGGATTTAGTCTATACGGCCTTTGCTTAACAGGCCTCGCACCTGGCTTAAGAGGTATTTTCATAACCCCTAAGTCTCCTAGAATACCTTTCATTTCTATGAACTTTGTTGGGAATAGATCTTGGTATTCATGTAGCAGGTCTACGATTTCTGCGACCATCTGATCTTCCCAGTAGTCTCCAATAGATGCAAACTTCAGCTCTTCGCTTGTGCCAATGTTAACTTTTCTTGTCTTCACAGGTGCACTCATGTCTGGAATTTCCAACGGAGGTCCTTCTACATCGCGCATACCCTCTGACTCAGGTATATTGATGTTGAGCGGGTCCTCCTCATCGCTTTCTTCTTGCTCCTCATTTTCAACAATATTATAGCATTCGAGTGCTTGTTCTATCATTTTTTCCCATTCTAGCTGTAGATTCACAGGTACTTTTATATCTTCAAAAGCTTGTTCTTTAAGTTCTTCCAATGCCTTGTTTGTATTTGGGAATTCTGTTCTGAATATTCTCTCTTTGATGACCTGCAATGCTTCATTTATATCCGGGTTGTCATCTTCAAAACTGAAGCTTCTCTGGAAGTTAGCAGTCAGGGTAGGCCAGTCTATAGTTCCTCTGCGCAACTCCTGTCTAGGTACCATTTCTTTGGAATCTGGTCCTCCAATGTATGTACAAACAGATGAACCCATTACATTTGTGGTCTCTCCTCCCATGCTTGTGAACATATTTCGATATGATCCATTGGATCCATTTGTCCATTATATTTTTCAAAGGTCAGTGCAACCTTCTCAGCGAACCTAATCTGCATCTTGATTTTGAACTGATCCCATGTGATCAATGTCTATTTATGTGCATCCCACCATCTAGCAGGTGTCTCGCGTAGTGCCATATCTAGTGCTGGTAAGTGATGATTAGCTGCAATTGATACAGTATATTCCTGGATAAATGAATAAACATTAGATGAACCATCATAGGTGGGGATTGGACTTACCACTTTTCCAATATGGCGCAATGACTCCATGACCTATGCGCATATTCTTGCAGATACTTCATGCATACGACTTTGCCAGTTCTCCAATCCTGCATCTGAGTCTGAGATGCAAGAACTGTCACATCGCCAACTGAGTGTTCCATCCGCAGTAGGATTAATATAGTCAGCATCATTCATAGTCATTTTGTATATGCGGTCCAAGTCTTGCGCTCTGAATTCTTCTTGAATCGGCTCACTATATCTTTCTCCATCTGAAGGGTCCAATGGTGCAATGACCCTTATGTCCTGACCTTCAAATATCATCTTCTTTGTCTTCATATTTATAATGGTGAGGGTATCCATTTCCCATTCTATACCCAACAATGCTGCATAAGGATGACTATCATCCACAATTTCAATGACCTCGAAGTCTGCATAGCTTCGCACTCCATCGATATTAACAATAACATTGGCCAATCTCCCAAAAGGTATAAATGTTAGCTGGTTGGCGAATTTCAACTATATGGGTGACCACAACAACTTTGGTCTCCCCACCTGCTACCATGTCTGCTTAGTCAAGACATTTACTTCTGATCCGAGATCAAGGATGATTTCGTCCATTTCATAGTCTCCTACATACGCACTGAGCCGCATTTCTTGGCCTGATCTTTTGTGTTTCTTAATCTGATGAACTGCACCCTATGAATTCTCCATCTCATTGTGTGGTTCATATTGGTTTAATAGTTTTTGCAACTCCACTATGACGTCTGGTCTTTTCAACAATTTCATGCAGCTCCTTAGGAACTATGCAACGAAAGTGCATGTGTCTGCTGCATTGCACGTTCTATCATATGCTACTGGCATGTATTGTGTCTATAATAATTCACTGTGCAACAGAATTCTTGGTGAAGTAGGTGGCAGTTCTTTGAAAATGTCTCGCGCTTCTTGGAATACTCCTTTATTTTTCCCAAGATCGAAGGCAGGTGCCTTCCCAGTATCTTTTCTAATCCAAATTGTTTCAGCAGGAGTTTGCTTAGTATCAAAGTCTCCTGAAGTTGAAGCTTCTGCTCCTCTATCTCTTCCTATTGCAGCGCCACTTCGTGTCACCACATTGATTCTTGGGTCCGCAGCCCTTCTCTGTGCTCCAATCAACTGAATGTTCGGGTTCGGCGCATCTTTCTTTCGTTTCTGCATTTCTGTCGCTAACACTAGACAGTCTTCAATAACATGATCAAAATATTTACAACAACTACACGTAGTGCATGGGTTGGTACAATATCTAGATACATGACCTTGCTGGCCACAGTTATAACATATTACCTGGCCTCGGCCTCTTCCTTGTGCTGGGATGGAATTTCTTCCTCTTCCTTGTGTTGGGACGACATTTCTTCCTCTTCCTTGTGCTAGGCCGGCATTTCTTCCTCTTCCGCGGTATCCTCCATGGCGTCGGTATGGTCCTTGCTCGTGCTGCACATTATCTTGTTTCTGTGGAGTCTCCTCTTGGACTCTGTATACTACCCCATACATATGCTCGATATCCTTCTTCCTTTCCAACATGAGATAATATGCGCGGCAGTTGGACTCATCATGCCCAACTGACTTACAGAAATTGCAATATAGGTTTTTAGGTGTTCTTACATATTTCTGAATTAAGTAGTAGTCCACTGGTCGGTGTCCTCTAGTTCTGCAGATCTCACACCATGGTCCTTGGTTTGATTTAATGGGTTTGATGCACCCATGTTAAGGAATTCTTGGAATAAAGGACAATGATCCTTAGTGTGTCCTTCTCCCTTACATCCTGTACACCAGACTTCGTGTCTCTCTTTCTTTTCCTTCTTCATATCCTGTAGTTGTAGTGTCAGGGTAGCCAAATGGGTCTGAATCTGAGACATCCCAGTGCTAGTTTCTCTAATATGTGAAGCTTCTAACTTCATCGCGATCTCCAAGGCTTCTGCCTATGAAGCCACTTTCTGTTGCATCAATGGCAGTCTGATATGGGGAAACAGTGCAGCTATAAACCATTCCTGGTGCTGTTGCGGTGCTATGACGAAACTTACTTGGTACAACAATGTCTTAAATTTCTAGTCAAATTCCCATACTGTCTCATTAGGTTTTTGTTTGATTTCCTTTAATTCTGTGATACATTGGGATTCTGACTTTGGTTTCTTAAACTCACTCAATAGCCTTAATCTCCACTAAGTTTCTCTAATGTCCGTCAGAATACTTCATGAACCAATTCAAGGCTTTGTCTCTAAATGTGGTAATGAGCTGCGCTCGCTTCACAGCATCATCCTGGACCTGCTTAACACTCCATATGGATTCACATAGAAACCAATGTTGCTCAGGGTCCTCTAGACCTGTTCCTTTGAATATTGGCAGCTTAATATCATTAGTCATCCTTCTTCTAGGTGGCATAGGGTTCTGCAGAGGGTTCTGAGTGGCAAAAGTAAAAGTGTTACTACACGAAATGTTCTTATTCGGAATATTCTGAGTGCTAGGGATATTCACAACTGGGGGGTTCTCAACTGGTGGGTTTTGTGCAATGGGAGGCATGGTGTTCACAATCGGTGGATTCTACGAAGTAATAAGCTGATAGGTGGAAGATGGAGGTGCAGTTTGGCTATCAAGTTCGGCTTGTGAATCAATATCTGCATGGAGTCCATGTTCACTAGACGTCTTCTTAGGAGTATATTTATATCTTTTTCCACTTCTCAGATTATGTGTCTCTTCGTCAAAATCACTATAAATGCTATTGACCATTACAGATTGAAAAAATTATGTTAGCTTTTACTACATTCTTAAAATGCCTTTCTCAATTAAAAGCATTTTAATGTATAAACTCAAATTGTTCAGGTACTTACCTCTGAACCCCTTGAAAAACTCTGTTTCTGCTGTGTTGTAGGACTTTAGCATGTCCACAGTGAACTGCGTCACGAAGCTCTCTAGTGTACTGTCAACCCAAAAGTAAACTGCTCTCGAGATTGGGATATCTATTTCTTTAAGCCTCTGAATGAGCTCTGGAGTCCACTTGGTAGGTATTTCTAGCTGGAAACAGTTCTTTCACTCTGCGAGCCTGGATAACCACTCGTGCAACTCATTTCCAAAAATTGCCCAGAAAAATTCATGAACGTCTTTCCATAGGTATTTGTTCAACCACTGGATGTCAGATAGAGGCAGGTGTCTATTCTCATTCCTTGCGAAGTCTCTCTCTGCCTTGTCATACCAGTCCCAAATCTCTTTCTTGTCTGGATGCAGATTTTTTGCAATCAGCAGGATCTTGTCTTCGTCGCACATCACTCTATCAAGCACGGCAACTCATCACAAATTATTAGCATGGAAACGAAACCATTTTTTGGCTTGAATAACTGTTCTATATATTTCCAATGTAGACCCAGGTTCTTAGCAGTTCAAGGAACCAACAAAACCCCTTTTCACCGACCCTTTCGGCAACAATTTGCAAGCAGACTGAGGTCTCACCCGAGGAGAAGTTATGGGGGGCTGTGGAATCATTTTTGCACAACCAGTTGATGATTTCTCTAAACATATCTGGTGAGCAGCGCACTGTGGTTCCTGCGCAATAGACTGACACTTCTAAGAGTTAGGATGTTGTGCAACTCGCGCATCCAGGGACTGTGCGGTTCGGGTCTTTTTCAATAGTAGGATAGCGCCATTGATAGTTGCGCTTCCTCCTCGACACTTAACTACTTCAATTTACTGTACTTAACAAATATTATGCATCCACTATTTCCTTAGGTGATTAGCCTTAATACTCGTGCAATATGATAACTCAATATACTATGCACTTTCGATGTTGCGCACTATGTGGATCTTATTTATTCAAGTGATTTCCCAACCGATTCATACATTCACAGACTAGAAATACTTATGCATCTAGCATTCATCCACATATGTGGAAATTAAAATATTATTCCCATCTCATTCCCACTATCAAATACATATAAAAGTAAACACATAAACTAATAAGCAAGATCTCAAGCATTCGTTGTAAGCAAATAAACAAGTGCAAACATATAAACAATCACACAACACAAGATTTAATGTGGTTCACCCCCAGGATGGGAGCTACGTCCATAGGAACTGTTGTTATATTATTTCGGGAAGGGTACAACAGTTCCAGTCTGCGCACTCATCTGCAAACTCTCTTCTCTCTCAATAGGCCTCTGCGCACACAGCTTGCAGAGCCTTTATAATCTTCTCTCAACAGAGTTTGATGTTCAACAAAGATCACAATTCGTTCTCAGAAGATTCAACAATGAAGATTATTCAATGAGAGATTAACCCTTTCCCTTACAAAATGGTGCCTATTAATAGATCATACTTGTAGTTCATGTTTTTACAATGTACAGGCAAAAACCCTAAGGTTCCCAAAACTACTGCGAATACCCGCCACCCTACCTGTCATCGTCGACAGCTTGCTCCACTTGCTTCGGTCGCCTTACTGGACCACTCACGGCTCTAACGGCCTTCTGACAGCCGCATTCATCACAAAAATGGTTGCATTGCATCGTGGCCTGTCACTTTTCGTCCCTTTAGCCTGCCTATCATCATCGAATTAGTGGCCTAGCTCCTTAACTGCTTTCCGCCACTCCCTTTTACAGGTCACTTTCCTCTTCCTCCATCTGCTCCTTACCCAAAATAGGTCGCTTCCTCAGCTCGACCTTCCTCTGTACTCTTTTACCAAAAATAGTTGTTGCGTTGGCATTGCACACTAGCATAGCTGCGCCAAAACTGAATATGCATTTCGAGCTGCGCACTCCCCAAAATTGTGCCTTCTGATTTCGCAGCTCAAAATTGCGTAGCTCCCAAAATTGTGTCTTTATAAAAATTGTGCCTACTTGGGCCACGCCCAACAGTGAGAATATTCCAACACCCCCCCCCCCCCCCCTTGCAAGCTATACTATGAGGAACAACTGAAATGGTAGGGCCCTGTTAACTAAGACCAAAGGTCACCCCATACAACAATCTAAATAAACAAAGTGAGGAAAGAGGGAAAACCCAATGGGAAGAAAGCCCCCTTTCAAAATAGACTGTGATAGGATGATCAATCATGTACATCACTCACCCCAAATGGTTAGTGGAATTCTCCACTGAAGAAGGATATGTCGACAGTAAATGGATCAGTAATGTGAGAAGGATGAAACCTTGCATTCTGAAAATTAGATCTGGTCTTCCTCGGATCAAGTGGATCTCCAACAAGATCTCTAGAATATCTAAGTGTAGTGGCTACCCATCTAGGAAGAGGTGTAAAATTAGTCACAGCAGATCTAATGAACAAGTAAATCAATCACAACAGATGAACATAGAAAATATGGTGCAAAACTGTGCAAAACATGCAGCAGTGCTCTCTATCCCAGAAAGGGTGAATAAATTACAATACAAACTGTAACAATGACTGAGCAATTCGAATTGCCTAAGAAGGTCATTTGAATCACAGAATGGAGTAGCTTGACTCTGTCTAGGAGTCCTCATAAATCATCGGTGGTGCTCATCAATCACAACAACCAGTCATCCAGGTGTCAAACTGAGTCTAACTGAGTGTAATAAATGTAACTGAAGTGTGTAGCACTGATATAGGATCTGGAGGCTCAGTGGGGGCGCATGGGAGGCTAACTGAAGTCAGAACAAGTCACCTAATCGAACTGGAGGTCAATCGAAGGTGAAACAGTCAGTCAGGAGTGAAACTAGCCTCAAATCAGGGAGAATCGGAGCTAACTGAATGTAACTGGAGTGAATCTGCAGTGGTAGGTGAACAAGTGCGCCCTTCTCTGGCAGTAGGTGAGAAGAGGGCGCCTTTCAGCTTAGGAGGGCTAAAACTCTGTGGTAAGTGGCTCCCGAGTGCTAGAAGAAGGTGGATAAGGTGCTGGAGGCATCAAACTGGTGACTGGGATGCATGCAAGTGCATGCAGCTGCATATCCTGAAATAGATCATGCAAGATCCTGAAATAGATATGTATCCTGAAATAGATGATGTGGATATCCGAACAAGAGGAGGATCATCAAATGTAAGATCATCAGGTTCTTTTGGATCTGGATCTTCCATTCGCTCATCTTCACTAATAGGTGCTAGATCTTCAGGTTCTTATGGATCTGGATCTAGCACTCGCTCTTCATCATCTTCACTCTCATACACTGAATCTGAACTATCATGTGATGAATATTTGCTCTCTTGGAGCTCATCAAGCAGTGGAGGTGTGGTAGGAAAGCTCTCTTTCTCAACAGGATGAGCATCATGAAGAGGCCATTCCTCAAACTGTACACTCCTATCAAGGAATGTGATCATAGTAGAAGGATAAAAAATCTTGTAGGCCATTGCATTCAATGCATAACCCACCATGATACACTCTATGCTTTGTGGATCTAGGGCTCTCCTTTTCTCATATGGAATCGTTGCTCATGCTCTGGATCCAAACACTCTAAGATGAGACACATCAGGTTTTTATCCCATCCATGATTCGAAAGGAGTCATGTCTTTGAGACCTTTGTGAGGAACTCTATTTTGAAGATAGGTGGCACAGTTAATGGCTTCTTCCCGAAGACTAGGGTGCAACCCTTTCGACTTTAGCATGCAAGTGGCCATTTATTTCAATGTTTTGTTCTTCCTTTCAGCAACACCATTATGTTGTGGTGTATAGGGAATAGTATGTTGCATCTCAATGCCCTCTTCAGCAAAAAAGGTTAATTTGAAAGTCACCCTTGATCTACTCACCTCCATTATCAGTGCGAATGGCCTTGATCTTTCTATCTGAAAACTTTTCTGCATAATACTTGAAAAACTTAAAGAATCCAAATACTTCGGACTTTAATCTAAGGAAGTATACCCATGTAAATCTGGAATAATCATCTGTAAAAGTAAGAATATACCTTTCCTTGTTCAAAGATAGATCTGGAAATGGCCCTGCAACATCACTATGAATCAAATCTAGAGGATGAGAGGCTCTCCTTGCCTTCCCCTTCTCAAATTTATTTTCCCTATGCTTTCCAATCAAAAAACCATGACAGTTTCCCTTGGCAAACTTGATCTTGGGAAGACCTTCAACCATCTCTTTAGTATGCATGTCTTGCAAGTATTGATAGTTAAGATACCCAAATATTTCATGCCACAATCTACTCTCTTCATTGGCATGAGTGTGAAGATCATATTGCTTTGAGAGAGGTAAGAAGTGGGAGAACTCATACAGTTTTGACTTATGATTTGCAACACCTTTTGCAATGGTAGAACCTAATACCATGTCCTGAATTTCGACCTCATTTGGAGAGAATATCACCCTCTTGGGCTCTCCAGTATGGGTCATCCGATATACAGAAAGTATCTTATCAGTGAGAGTGGGGACATAGAGTACATTCGAGAAGTATCCATGATCTAGTTTGATTCTTCCAATCCCCTTAGAGGAGACCTCAGAATCATTCCCCAACATAATGGATGGTCCAACAGTAGCTTCAAATCCAATGAAGAGATTCTTGGAGGAAGACATGTGTCTTGATGCTCCAGAATCTATGATGAAGGAGGATTGAGTTGATGAACCTTCCATGAGGGCATGGCATCTCTCTTTGTTCTCAGATCCAGATGGTTCACTCTCTTTCTTTCTAGCACATGCAGGTATTGGAAGATTATTTTTTTCAAGAAGTGAAGCCATGAGATCTATGGTATTCTTCATACATGAGCTCTCAGGGTGATATCCTCGATTACAGTATGTGCACTTGGATTTTCCCTTCTGAGTGTGCTTGTCCTTCTTAGGATTCAAGGCTCCATTTGACTATATGGGAGCCTCCTTCTGCTTTGTATCATTTGACTTTCTATCAAAAAAAAATTGTTTTCCTTTTTCGTTCGTTCTCCTTGACTCAGTGGCTGTAAGAGCTAAATCCAACTTGGCTTTTATCACTCCCATGTGCACTAGTTTCTCCTCCTTAAGAGTTAGAGATTGGATGAAGTCTTCAAGCAAAGGGAATTTCCATTTTGTAATGGACAACTTTGCTGACTGGAAGCCGAAACAAACACTGAATAATCAGGGCCTAGATTAGACAGGATGGCAAGGATGAGTTTTTTTTCTTCCTTCTCAATCCCATACCTCTTCAACTGTGAAATCAAGTTCTTGAATTTGTTAAGAAACTTAGTGATAGTTTCGAAACTGCTTGGGCTCAAGGAGATGAGCTCATTTTATAGTTTATGCCCCTTCAAATCATATTTTTGGCCAAGTAGGGATTTGAGCTTGTTCCAAACCTCCTTTGGAGACTTCAAATCGATAACATGAAAGTGAAAATATTCAGAAATGCTAAGTAGCAACAGTCCTACTGCTTTATCAAGCTTGTGTAAGTACTTGGATTTCTCTACTACACCAGTGGGCTCAACTGCAGAGCCATTCACCACTCTGGAAAGACTCTTTGACTTCAAGAAGATGTCCATTTTAGCCTTCCATTCGAAGTAGTTGAATGAGTTCAACTTGAGATCCATGATACTGAAGAATTTGAAGCTGAGAGAGGGAGATTCCTGCAAAACAAATGAGAATTATGAAAAGAAGATCTGCTGCAATTAGAATTGAACACTACCTTAGGACACTAAGAACATGTGACTAAGTCCTTCACACCTGGCTAGACCTCACTAGATTGCTCCAGTGAATTCAAGGAAATAGCACCAGGATTTGCAATGGAAGCTTAGAGGATTCTGGTGCTCAATGAAAGACAAATGCTTAAGGAATTGCTGTAACTGCTGCTGCTACAATTCGAATAGTTGTTGTCAACTCTGATACCATGTGATATTTTTGAATTAGGATCACTTAGCAGCAGCATACCTCACTAGAATTTACTCATGCAGTGCAGAAAGAAGAAGAAGAAATGTTGACTCAATAATCACTCATTACACAGAAAATAAAGAAAAATTGTTGTATCATACATCAGCTGTAACCTGTCCCTATGAATAATGAATAAAAACTGAATACATTGATGTGGCATCCCCTCCCATCATCCCAAGCAAGGGAGAGAACATGACTCTGATTCCAGGCATCTAGCCCCATATCCCATAAGTAAAAATTCATTCATTGATAGCAAAAGACATGTACATATGCATATTGTAATTGAACACAGCGGAATTAAAAATCATGTTTAATATCTAACATACATTCAACATTTTCATGACAGCCATTGAATAAATACATTGTAGAATTTAAACACATGAGAGCACTTATCTTCAACAAAGTAGTCCCGAGCAACCAGCTATGCAACTGCAACGTTCCACCCAACCATAGGCTAGTTGTGCTTATTAATCTCTTGATACAACTTCCACCCCCGAGCCGGGCATGATTTCTACAAGGAACAAGGGAACAGCAGACTCACACATAGCCAAACATGCACCAAAATGAGCCAAGTCAATCTACGATTGGGTTTATCAGGCTGCTAGGAAATGGAAAGGAAGAATTGCTAAGCTAGTGAGCTCAAGCACAGAGCCATGGATACCTCTACAAGATCTATCTAACTTGGCACCCACAATACCTACACACCCAACACAAGGAAGTATTCTCTTCACTGCTACACAGTCCCTCAAGCCATACCTTCCTTTCTAGTGCTCTCAGGGTGTGCATAGAAAAGTAGGAAAGCCCTCTTGATCTTTTTGAGAGGTTACTCCCTTCACTATGTTTATCAAGCCAATTCTGTCCACTACCACTCCAAATTTCTTGCTCATAGGCTCAAACCAAAACAAGGATGCACACAACAGCAAAACCACAATTTCTGCGCATGAAGAAAAACGTTGGGCAACCAAAAATGAAATGGAAATTGGGGAATCACCCTGGGAGAACAAAACGGTTTCCAGAAAATGTTTGTGGGCACTCAAGGGACAAAAAAGGCCTCCATAAACCCCAAAATCGTGGCTCCCTTCCTCCCAGCCATTGTGCAATACAAAAACAAGTTCCCAGGCATGGAAAATGCAAGAGATAGATTAAAAACGTGATGGGAAAAGCCCCAGCTAGCTCAGACTACGTGAGAGGGAAAAGGCTTAGGCATTCAAGGGCCAAAACGACCTTCACACAGTCATTAACTAGAAGCAGGGAACCAACACGATTTTTGGGCAAAACCATGAGAGGTTGGCACCCGAAATTGACACATTCACAGTCACACAATTGATGGGAACATTCAAAAACGATTTCTGAGGTAGGAGATAACTACTGGGTTCACAAAAACGATTTTTCCATAATGAAAACCAAATCTGGAAATTCAAAAAATATTTCACAACAATAAGGGGAAACATCAAGCTATCAAAAATTATCTATTGCTTCCCAATGGATTCTCCTCTTTCCCCATAGTCCAGCCAGCACAAAAATGGGATTCTCAGCTTGAAAACCTGTGAATTTACAGCGTACTTCCTAAGAGAAACGCCCAGCAAGCTTCCAAAACGTGAGAGAGTGAAGTCTGATCATGAATAATGGCTTGGGAAGGAAATTCGTGGGTGTTTTCTTGCCCAAGAAGGAAAAATACGAATTCCCAGGTTGATGACTTTCCCATACACAAAAATTGGCTACCATACCTCTCCACTCCCAAGGCATTAACTGCCTTAACCAACTCTTGGAAAAATTTAATGATTGGGTGCATAAGCCAAAATGGGTAGTTGGTGTTTTATGGGTTTTCTCATTGACACATGGGTTAGCAACATTGGCTCTAGGGTTTGAATAATTTCCCTCCCTATTCCTTATAAAAATCATGCCCCCATCTCTTTGTTGCATTGCATAGCTAGTTGTGGGTATTTCATTAAAATTTGTATTTACATGATGCATTAATTTACATTGTGCATGCCCAGCACAAGAACGATATGCATCTATTTTAATTTTTGATACATGAAATGCTAAATCGATGGCGTGGCCTTGGCCTTGAGCTCCTCACCATGATTAATAACAATATTTACATCATTTACAATTTTAATGCAATAGGGTCAAAATCGAGATATTACATTCCCCTCCCCCTTACATTAGCACTGTCCTCAGTGCTCATCAAAATTGAACAAAAATGGATATGCCACTCTCATGGCATCCTCCAGCTCCCATGTAGCCTCATCAGGACCGTAGTGCTTCCATTGCACCTTTACCTACCCGATGGCTCAGTTCCGGAGCAATGTTACCCTCTTGTCTAGGATGCGCAATGGATCGGTTTGGAACTCTCCCTTGGGTTCCACCTGGATCACATCCCAATTAATCACATGGTTAGGATCATGTACATATTTCTTAAGCAAAGAGACATGAAAAACATTATGATCTCTAGTGCTAGCAGGAAATGCAAGTCTATATGCAATTGGCCCTATTCTTTCAAGCACTTCAAATGGCCCACAATATCTAGGTGATATCTTCGCACAACCCCCAAGCTTCAAGGAACTCTTCCTTGGCCTCACTCTAAGATACACATGATCCCCAACACTGAATTCCCTATGCATTCTATGCTTATCTGCATAGATTTTCTGTCTATCCTGGGCTGCTTTTAAATTCTGCCTGATCTTTGCAATCTCTTGTTCCATTTCCTTAAGCAATTCTGGCCCAAGTACAATTCTATTCACTAGATTATCCCAAATCACTGGTGTCCTGCACCTTCTGCCGTACAAAGCCTCATATGGACTTATTCCCAATGATGCTTGTTTCCCATTGTTATATGCAAACTCTACCAGGTGTAGATAATCCTCCCACTTGGATGGTTTGTCCATAACATACATGCGAAGCATGTCTTCAAGCACCTGATTTACTCTTTCTGTTTTCCCATCTGTTTGAGGATGCTACGTTGTACTAAAGTTCAACTGTGTACCTAAATCTGCAAAGAGACCCTTCCAAAAATTGGAAGTGGACTTGGTATCCCTATCAGAAATTATTGCCTTAGGAAATCCATGTAATCTAAAAATTTCCTTCATGAAAATATTTGTTATGGCATCGGCTTTATGTGTGGACTTAACCGGTATAAAATGTGCTACCTTTGCTAACTTGTCCACCACCACCATGATGGAATCATGTTGTCTCATTGTCATCGGCAAACCTGTAATAAAATCCGTGGAAATTACTTCCCACTTCCATTTCGGGATTGGCAATGGATGCAATAAACCTGTTGAGTGTTGGTGTTCAACCTTCACCTACTGACATTTCATGCACCTAGAAATGTATTCAGCGACGTCCTTCTTCATCCCTGGCCAGAAATAATATTTTCTTGCTGTAGCAATTGTTTTTTGATATCCTGGGTGACCAGAGTATGGAGCTCTATGGATTTCATCCATAACAATCCTCCTCAAATCCACCACATTTGGAATATAGGCTCTATTCTTATAAGTAAGAAGTCCATCTTCTTCCAAATGGTATCCTTCATACTTCTTTTCAAGGTCTTGCTGCTGCAACTTGCCCTTTATCTGCACATACACTTCATCTTCAACCATATGGTTAACAATCTGCTGCCTCAAATCTGGTTGGCATGTGCTAAGCACTGCCACATGCATTTCATGTACTTTCCTGCTAAGTGCATCAGCCACCTTGTTTTCTTTCCCTTTTATGTGTTTGATTTCAAAATCAAATTCACACAAAAATTTCAACCATCTAGCTTGCCTCACATTCAAATTTGGTTGATCAAATAAGTATTTCAGACCACAATGGTATGTCCTTAGCTCAAATTTCCTGCCCATTAAGTAATGCCTCCACATCTTTAAAGCATGTACTATGGTTGCAAGTTCTAAATCATGAGTATCATAGTTCTTCTCATGGTCCTTCAACTTTCTTGACTCATAGCATACCACGTGGTTTTTTTACATAAGAACTCCTCCAAGTCCTTGATTGCATGAATCGGTACACACCACAAAGTCTTTTTCTGGGTCTGCAATTTTCAAAATTGGTGCACTCGTAAGAAGATTCTTCAACCGTTGGAAACTTTCCTCACATCTTGGTGACCATTCAAACTTTATCCCCTTCTTTTGCAAAGAAGTGATCGGGTTTGCGACCTTGGAGAATCCTTCAATAAACCTTCGGTAGTATCCAGCAAGGCCCATAAAAGATCTCACATCAATCACATTTCTTGGAGTTGGCCAATTCATAATGGCTTCAATCTTCTTAGGGTCCACAGATATTCCTTCGTCTGAGCTAATGTGACCCAAATAATGAATTTTATCTTTATAAAAGTCACATTTGCTTAACTTTGCATACATCCCATGCTCCCTTAGCAATTGCAATGTCATTCTCAAATTTTCTTCATGCTCTTCTTCATTCTTAGAATAGATGAGAATGTCGTCTAGAAAAACAAGAACAAACTTGTCCAAATACTTGCTAAAAACACTGTTCATGAGACACATCAATGTAGCTAGTGCATTTGTGAGACCAAATGTTACCACCAAAAACTCAAACTCATAGTGTCCATACCTTGTTCTAAAGGTTGTCTTATGAATATCTTCCTCTTTGATTCTTACCTGATGATAACCAGACCTCAAGTCGATCTTTGAAAATACCTTTGCTCCTCGCATTTGATCAAAAAGGTCATCACTTCGGGGCAATGGGTATTTCTTCTTCACAGTAACTTTGTTCAACTGTCTATAGTTAATACATAACCTGAGTGTTCCATCTTTCTTGTTCACAAATACAACGGGTGCTTCACACGGGGACACACTTGGCCTGATATATTTCTTTTCCAACAACTCTTGTAATTGCATTTTCAATTCTAGCAATTCTTATGTACTCATCTTGTAGGGTGTCTTAGACATTGATGCAGCTCCTGGCACAAGTTCAATTGTAAAATCAATGTCTCTCTTTGGAGGGAGTCCAAGAATCTCATCAGGAAAAACATCCCTGAATTCCTGCAATACGTGATAGTCCTCCAACTTAAGAGTTTCATTCTCTGTTGCCTCCAAAACATGGGCTGCATACAATTGACAACCTTTCCTACATAACTTATTCAACTGCATGGCTGAAACCTGCCTAATAGAAGTCACCTTTGGAATGCCTTTTACAACCCTTGGGTTTCCTTCTTCGTCCATGCATTCAAAAGTTTTATTGTAGCAAACAAGTTTAATCATGTGTGCCTCTAACCAATCCATCCCAATGAGAATATCATAGGAACCAAGTGGCAAAATATTTAGATTTGCATAAGTGAATAGCCCGTCCATCTCTAAGGGACACTTCTCTACAATTTCACTGACTTTTCTCTTGGTTCCAGTAGCTAGTTGAACTAACCATGATTTACTATGCCTTGACTTCTTAAAAGCACAAATATCAACAATTTTAGGAGTGATATAACTGTGAGTAGATCCAGGATCAATCAAAATAGAAACAGATTGCTCAGCAATCTTACCTTCAACTTCAACAACAGTTGATTGATGATCTGCCTAGCGGTCGTCTAGTCCTGCATAGATTCTAGGGATTGTCCTCACCACTTGACCCACAGTTTCATCTCCTTGGATGTTGTGAACTTGATTTGCATTCCCATTCTGATGTGGGCAGTTCCTAAGCATGTGGTCTCCTCCACAACCCCAACATTGAAGTGGTTCTCTTGGCTCCTTTGGATCTCTTGGCTTGTCTCCCATCATCCTACTTGGCTTAGTCACAACCTGTGATGGCTGCCTTTGCTGATTTCTAATATGAGGAGGTTTGAAACCTTTCTTCCTCTGGTCAAACTTCTCATTCTTCTTTCCCTTCCATGCCTTATGGAAATCAGGTTTGCTTTTGTTTTGATCATAGCAATACTTGGCCTTCCTCATTGTCTCCTCTAGAGTTCGAGGCTCATCAAATTCAATCCTATCTTTATATGACTGAGGTATCCCACTTAGAAAACGCTAAATTTTCACCTTGTCATCTCGAATATACCTGACATACCACAGTAGCTCCAAGAACTTATTTGCATACTCTTCCATGGTCAATTGTCCCAATCTCATCTCATGGAACTCTTTGATCTTGTCATCATAGTACCTATCAGAGAGGTACTTCTGCTTGAAGTATTTCTTGAACTGCTTCCACACAATCTTTCTTTCATTGATCTTCCTCACTTGCCTGATATGATCCCACCATATAGATGCTCTTCCATTCAAGTTGAAGATGGAGACCATTGCCTTCATATTTCCAGATTAGTCTTGGACTTGGAACTACTTCCTCATTCCAAGAAGCCAAGCTTCAGCTTCTTGACCAGACTTTCTCTCCATCGAATGTAGGAGGTTTTGCCTTCTTAAATTCCCCATGTGAATTGTTCTTGTAATGCCTCTTTCTCTTATTCTTGTGAGATGAAGAGCTTGAACCCTCAATGGATCCTTCAGAGTCAGATGATCTACTAGAAGAGATTTCTAGAGTATAGGCTCTGTCTCTAGAAACTCTTTTTGAGATATTGGACCTCTTGAAGGAATTCCTCCTTGAACTACTCCCACTCCTTTCTGGATTTGATGTCTAATACCCAGAGTTTATTTTCCTTTGGATGTCTGTCAAACTTTGTAGCATGGCTGCATTCAACTGATTTTGTTCTTCCTGAGCTTTAATCATCCTCTCATTATCTTCTCTATAGCTTTGCAACTCCACCCTTAGGCTCCTCATGGTGGCTGCAATATCTAGGGGAGTCTCTCGATTTCTTCTCCCATTGGATTTTGTTTCAGCATTCTCAACATGTATGTTTTCCCCCATGGAATCTGTCTCAGGCTCATAGGGATCCTGTGCATCGTCCATGATGTTGATATTACTGGCCCAACCAAGACCAGAACTTTCCAACTGCACTTATTTGGAATGCTGCTTTGATGTGACTATAATTCTGCAAAATGTGTTTATAAACACAACTGTTAGCTACATTATAATGCTATAAATTATTTGCATGTATGTGGGGAAATCCCATATTGACAACTTTGTCCAATCATAGACTTTCCCCGTTTGGCGCAATTATTAAGGTTAAAATGGCCGCCATTGTCGTGAAAATTTGGCTTAAAAAGTGTCACCCGTGTCACGGAATTTTAAGCTAAAATCTGTCGCCGTTGTCACGGATGTTAAGGTTATTTTCGTCGCTGCACACGTCGCAGATTTTATCCTTAAAATTGTCGTGGGTGGCGCGGCTCCTATTGTTAAGTTGTCATCACATGCATCGCAAATATTAACACTAATTCTGCCGCCGTGCACACAGAAGTTAACATTAATTCTGTCGACACAGCCTTTAGGAAAAAATTTCGAAACACTTAGAAAAAATTTAGAATTTTCTCTTCCCTTTCGGTGCAGAATTAGAAACATCTCCGTCGATCGTGTCGCAAAAATTAATTTTAAAATCTCCGACCGCCAACCCTGCGACCGTCGACCGCTTCCCTTCGGAACAGATTAACAGCTATTTCGCCGACCATTGCGGCGCTTTTGGGCTTATCTTTGCCGACAAAGTCGCAAGAATTAGCCCAATTCTCGCCTTTGCGCATGCAGAAAGTTAGTCTAACTTTCACCGCCGCGCGTGCAGAAAGTTAGCCTAACTTTTGTTGCCGCGCACGCAGAAAATTAGCTTAATTTTCCTCGCCGCCACAGCCAGATCCTAGTTTGCATATAGCAGAACAGTGAAAGGATGCCATCAACTTGCACCTCTGCTATGCCAAAATAAAACAACAAAATAGTATAAGGATAACAAGAGGTTGCGCCTCCTTCTCCCCTCCATGGGGCAATCAACAATTACATTAAAGAAAAAAAAGATTGCTACTGCATTAGAAACAATGTAAGTAAGCCTTCAACCTAAAAAGGGATTTTCTCCCTCCTTCCTCACTTTCATAGCATGAAATTAATACAACAGTTTTGCAAGAATCCCCAAAATAGTCATGGAAATGATTTCCCATCTTAATCAAATAGAAGCTATGAGATCTTTAGGTTTCTCTAATTCATTTTAACTTCAAATACTACATACATATACACACAATGATTTATATCTCTATGAAAGGTCCAACAGCCGCAGTGTTGAATCATAAGCTCAGCAAACTGTTCAACCTTAGTCTGTTAAGGCCCAACATGGTAATCTGTGGTGTTTAGAAGGGGATCTTCCCTTGTAACTATGATCATACTTGGCCCATAGAGGCCCAATGCTGTAGCCTATGGATCTGATACCACACTGTGGCGTCCCCTCCCATCATCCCAAGCAAGGGAGAGAACATGACTCGGATTCTGGGCATCTAGCCCCATATCCCATAAGTAAAAATTCATTCATTGATAGAAAAAGACATGTACATATGCATATTGTAATTGAACACAGTGGAATTAAAAATCATGTTTAATATCTAACATACATTCAACATTTTCATGACAGCCATTGAATAAATACATTGCATAATTTAAACACATGAGAGTACTTATCTTCAACAAAGTAGTCCCGAGCAACCAACTACGCAACTGCAATGTTCCACCCAACCATAGGCCAACTGTGCTTCTCAATCTCTTGATACAACTGCCACCCTCGACCTGGTCATGATTTCTACAAGGAACAAGGTAACAACAGACTCACACATAACCAAATGCACCAAAATGAGCCAAGCCAATCTACAATTGGGTTTATCAGGCTGCTAGGAAATGGAAAGGAATAATTGCTAAGCTAGTGAGCTTAAGCACAGAGCCATGGATACCTCTACAAGATCTATCTACCTTGGCACCCACAATACCTACACACCCAACACAACGAAGTATTCTCTTCACTACCACACAGTCCCTCAAGCCATACCTTCCTTTCTAGTGCTCTCAGGGTGTTCATAGAAAAGTAGCCAAATCCCTCTTGATATTTCTGAGAGGTTACTCCCTTCACTAGGTTTATCAAGCCAATTCTGTCCACTACCACTCCAAATTTCTTGCTCATAGTTTCAAACCAAAACAGGGATGCACATAACAGCAAAACCACAATTTCTGGGCATGAAGAAAAACGTTGGGCAACCAAAAACGAAATGGCAATTGGGGAATCACCCTGGGAGAACAAAACCGTTTCCAGGAAACGTTTGTGGGCACTCAAGGGACAAAAAATTCCTCCATAAACCCCAAATTCGTGGCTCCCTTCCTCCCAACCATTGTGCAATACAAAAACAAGTTCTCAGGCATGGAAAATGCAGGAGATAGATGAAAAACATGATGGGAAAAGCCCTATCTAGCTCAGACTGCGTGAGAGGGAAAAGGCTTGGGCATTCAAGGGCCAAAACGACCTTCACACGGTCATTAACTGGCAGCAAGGAACCAACACGATTTTTGGGCAAAACTGTGAGAGGTTGGCACCCAAAATTGACACATACATAGTCACACAATTGATGGGAACATTCAAAAACGATTTCTGGGGTAGGAGATAACTGTTGGGTTCACAAAAACGATTTTTCCATAATGAAAACCAAATCTGGAAATTCAAAATCAATTTCACAACAATAAGGGGAAACAGCAAGCTATCAAAACTTATCTATTGCTTCCCAATGGATTCTCCTCTTTCCCCACAGTCCAGCCAGCACAAAAACGGGATTCTCAGCTTGAAAACCAATGAATTTACAGCGTACTTCCTAAGAGAAATGCCCAGCAAGCCTCCAAAACGTGAGAGAGTGAAGTTTAATCATGAATAATGGCTTGGGAAGGCAATTTGTGGGTGTTTTCTTGCCCAAGAAGGAAAAATATGAATTCCCAGGTTGATGGCTTGCCCATACACGAAAATTGGTTGCCATACCTCTCCACTCCCAAGGCATTAACTGCCTCAACCAACTCTTGGAAAAATTTAATGATTAGGTGCATAAGCCAAAATGGGTAGTTGGTGGTTTATGGGTTTTCTCATTGACACATGGTTTAGCACCATTGGCTCAAGGGTTTGAATCATTTTCCTCCCTATTCCTTATAAAAATCATGCCCCCATCTCTTTGTTGCATTGCATAGCTAGTTGTGGGTATTTCATTAAAATTCGTATTTACATGATGCATTAATTTACATTGTGCATGCCCAGCACAAGAACCATATGCATTTATTTTAATTGCCAATACATGAAATGCTAAATCGATGGCGGGGCCTTGGCCTTGAGCTCCTCACCGTGATTAATAACAATATTTACATTATTTACAATTTTAAGGCAATGGGGTCAAAATTGGGATATTACAATTGAATGATATTCAAATGCCTCTAACGTCATTAGAATCATCCTCAGTGTGTAGCCTGGATAGCATTGGAGACATCATCCAAACCAGTGGCAGTGGTCATAAAAGTCAACTAGTCAATCAAATAAGTCTAACTGAGTGCATGGGCACTGATGTAGGGAAGGAGACTCCAATGTGGGCGCATGAGGAGCTATCAGTAGTCAGTAGAGCTCAAACTAGTCTCAATAGGTGCCTATCTAAGTGCTTCAGTTAGTTAACTGATCAATCATCCCCTAAATCAAGGAACTGAGTCATCAACCAACTAACTAACTGAAGTAACTCCTAAATAGGTGGAATAAGGCGCACATGTTCTCCAGTGATGAAAACAAGGGCGCATCAGTGGCTAGGAGGGCTAAAACTGAGCAGAAATAGGATCCTGGAGGCTGCAAAATAAGGACTAGGTGTTGGGAGACTACCATACTGATGACTGGATGCATGCATTTGCATGCAGATGATTGGATGCATGCAGACATGCAAAATACCAAAATGATGGTGAGAACAATCCAACATTCTTATCAAAGAGGAAAGTTCACCTAGTGATGGTGATCGAGCTCAAGGGACAAGGAAAATTCTAGGCAAAGTTAAAACCAACATGTCACATGAGTTAATTTATAGAAATGATCGATGAATTAATTAATCCTTTAATCTTGTTGTTTTTTAGTCTCATTGTTCTTTAGTATCTCAACATCAATTTTATCCCAAAAAACAACTTACTGAGCAATTTTACACAATCAAACATTTAGATGGCATATCAATAACCCAAAGATGAATCCTAATCTAATATCAGTGTTTTAGACCAAATAATAGAAGTATAAGTTACTTATGTTAAAGCTTCCTTTATGTTTTATACCTCTATGAACATTATTGTTCCTACAATATCAAATGTTGTTGCTTGATCGGCTATTTAATGTGTGCTCTTCAAGCATAATATTGCATAAAATAGTAAATTGCACTTGAAACTAAATGCTTAAAAGGATAAGTTTGTCAAAACAAATCAACAATTTCTTCACTTTTCAATTAAAATCTGATCTACAAAATTTTATAAACATCTAGACAATGCGAAACACAAGAAGTTCTACTTCAGAAAATAGAAAAGTTCCATAAAATTATTTACTTCTCACCAAAAAAACTCCAAATAGTGCTAAAAAATAGGAGAAAAGACACTAAAGTGTTGGAATAGGCCAAACAAAAGTACCACTAACCATACAGGGGGAAAGGGGGGGAAAGGTTATTTTCTAGAAACAATGCTTATATTCCTAGGTTAAGAATGCTAACAACACTGAAATCATCTAGTTATAAGTGCTATAACACTAAAGTGTAAAAAAGATAGTGCTATCAAGACAAAACTAGAAAGATAAAAATTATATATAGGAAACACCAATAAAATGTTAGGGTGCCATAGTTCTTAGACAAATAGAGGTAAACACACTAAATCAAAGAGAAGACTCTTTAAAAAAATCCCTAAAACCAATTTAAAGAGGTGATTATAAAAAAAAAGCTCCTCCCTAGTGGAGTCAACATTCTAGTAACGAGATTTTTTATACAATGTGTACTAGAAAGTATCCACTGACAAATTGGTAAGCCAATGAGAGACAACAACAAAAAAACTCTAAAGCTATATAAGAAATAAATTAAACACAAACTTGAAGAGAGAACAGAAGATAAAAACATATAGCGTGTGCTCCTTGAAAGATCATCCAAACTAAAATTGGAAGAGCAAGAAGAGGGAGTCTAGTTCCAAGAATCCTACACATAAGAGAAGCAGAAAATACATTTTCGACTCTAAAGTAGAAAATCCTAGATCTTACTCACAAAATAAGCTATAAACCCTTCTAGATCTATTTTCATATTGCTTTGATGAATATAAAACATTAAACCAACACAAGTAAATGGGGAGAAAGAAGATTCTAGTTTATAAATAAAAAGAATGCAATAGTGGATCCATATCTTGCTACAGTGAGATAGATCAAAGTCCTCTCCTTGGTGCTCATTTCTTTTAAGGCTTTTTCTAAACCAATGCTCTTCCATGGTTTCTCTAAATCCTCCATAATCAAATTGGACAGTTAGAAACAAAGATGCAACTTAGGCATTCCTTTATATGGGAATAAGACAATAACATCATGATAAGTTCAACTCAATATCAAGGAAAAAATGAAACATGGATGAGAATACTATGACAAATCTTAAATTATGTCGAAAACCAATATCAAGAAACATGGATGAGAATACTATGACAAATCTTAAATTATGTCGAAAACCAATATCAAGCCTATTAACCCATGTGAAAGGAAAAATGAAACATGAATGAAAATACTATAACCAATCTTAAATTATGTTGAAAACCAAGATCAAGCCTCTTAACCTGATGTAAAAGAGGCCTTTTCATGGGCTTCTGGATCCTTCTAGGATTTTTACATTAAGACTAGATCCAAATCCACCTTATAGAATTTTCCTAAAATATGTATGCACCCCAAAATAGATCAATATTGAACAAATCAACTTAGGAATATGCTATGATCATGTTTAATATTACTTGAAATAGACCAATATAAACATTATTCTTAATAACCATGAATATAAATAAACTCCCAAACTTTTGGGTCATTCATTATGGTAGTATGAATAGACTATATGACAATGTATTCCAAAATTAAGATTTCTTAATATTTGTAGGATAAAATCCAATAATAACAATTAATTAAATTCTCTCAATTTATATAAAGTTTCTTCATTATCTACATCCTTTATCAAATAAATGTATACAAAAGCACCCATAAGCCACCATAAATGATAACACGTCTCTCCTATATATAAATCTCACTTTGACTAGAAAATACGTTAAAAGGAAACATGTTTCGAGATCGTTGCTTTGCATGTGAAGAATAAAAGAAGTTGGAGAATGGGTTGATGTAATAATATAAAACGATAAAAAATTATTTATAAGATTTTTGGGGGGAGTGGGTTGCTTATATTACAAAACAATGATTTTTTTCTTTATATGATTTTAGAGACTTTACAAATCTAACATGTCAACATCGTCCCAAGGCCATTACATGTCAAAATTAAAATAGTCACGGAGTGGAATCCATCCACGGTTTCATGTCAAAATTAAAATAGTCACACATTGGAATCCACCCAAAATTTAATTTTAATTCTTTCAAATCATGTATTATATATTCGATGTTTAAATTGCATCATAAACAATTCTACATGCACATGGTAACCATGAATTCATATTCAAATATTTCCTACCATCCCAAGTTCAATTTTTAATTATTTCAAATTATTTATTATATATTCGATGTTTAAATTGCATCATAAACAATTCTAAACGCACATGGTAACCATGAATTCATATTCACATCTTTTCTACCATATCATCTCGTACTGTGTCATAACATTATGAATCTCCAAGCACTTCATTGATTATAACATTGTTTATTAATATAATGGGTTAGGTATTCAAATCTTATTTACAAAAATTTAAGTTAGACATGGATCAATGAAATAATATAGTGTGGAATTGAGGAATTTGGAAAGATATTATTTTACTACTAGAAATTTAATTTATTGAGTTGTATGTGGAGTTGCAGTGATGTATAAGCACCAAAGGAGATTGAATTGAATACCAACTACATGTGGATGTGAGTTTTTAATCAAATGCTAAACTTTGGCATTTTACAAGATACCCATATCATTGGTAGAAATTTAACCCATGGAATTGTATGTGGATTTGCGCAATGCACGAAAATCACATGGGAAATCAAACTCAAGACCAACAACTTGTGGATATGGTTCTTTAATCAAAATGATAGATTAGGGGCATTCTACGAGTTAGTCATATGATTGGTAGAGAAGTTGTATGTGGAGTTGTATCAATTATCATACATGTGAGAGGATCAAAATTGAAACCAAGGACTTGTAGATATGCGCCCTTAATCAAAATTATAGATGAAAGAAATCAACAAGGTACCCACGTCATTGCCAGTAATTTAACCCATGAAGTTGTTTCTAGAATTGTAATGACATTATTGCAATAAAAAATGTATGTGTTATATCGATGATGGTGGTGGTCATTAACATCCACTAGGACCAACTTTGGCCTGTAAAACCCTAAAAATGGTAAAGATTATTTGGTTTTCTTTATAATTTTATTAAAGTGCTTGAAAATATTTAAGAGAAGCATTCCTACATCACCATAGTTGTGATGTGTTAAAAGGTTATGAAGGTAACTAGTATTGTAGCAAATGTTTTGAAATTGCGATCTAATGTGAGTGTACACAAAACATTCTAAGAAAAAGTGATTTTCATCTTCAATCCTTTCAATGTCACAAAGATGACAAATTCTTTCATCCCACAATGTTTTAGGAATTGTTTAGTGCCTTGTTTCACTATGGAGCTTGTGAGAGTTTGTTGTTATTTTAGAAATGTTGATTTTCTTCATTACTCTAGTTAAAATAGAGAGATAATTTGATCTTCTAGATTAAGGTTGATCAACTCCTTACCGTATCTTAATTTTCTATTATCCTCTAATTATTTATAACACTGCGACTTCTCATCAAGTTTAAACATAATAATATTTTTAATATTATCACTATTTTCCAAAGTGACCTCTTCCTCGACTCCCTAATAACTTAGCCAAGACTTAGCATCTTTATGCCAAGCATGATTAAGTCGTGGGTGATTTTGAATGGAGTTTGAAGCAATCCTAGGAAGCCTCTTGTCCTCTATGTTATTTATCTTGTTCTTGTATATTAGGCACCTAGTCATAGACATGCTCTCAGTGGGGGAGAGACTTGCTTCTATGAGGAGGATAGGATAGGGTGTATTGCCATTAATTTTGAGATTATATGTTATAAACTACTTTTGGATTTCCTCTATCCTTCTCCATGATTCCCTGGATATGTTGCAACTCCAAACTTTAAATTCATATAAGATAATAGGAGTGATAGAGTCTCAAACAGGGTTTTGTCTTATCTCAATTCTAAAGGTACTCTAATTTACAACTATTTTTGAGTCCATAATAAGCTTTCCACCCTCCATTTGTCATTTTTTCAATGCTATAGTTCCAATTATGCTCCTGAAAAAGATCAATTTTTAGAACTTTATATGAAGTCACTTCCTTCTAGTTATTGTAGTCATACACAAAATCAACGTAAGTAGTCATTTGGATTTGGTTATCATACCGTTTGTTTTGTCAATGTTAATAGTCATACTCACACTAGAGCAGAAAACCTAGGGAATTTTTAGTTGTTTGTCAATATCATAGGGACTCGTACGGATGATGACTAGATAAGAAGGATGGTCACTATACCAACTAGATTCGTACGGATACAACCTGCTTCTTCCAAAAAAAACCTCTAACTTGTCAATATATATACCAAAAATGGTAGGAGACAAGGGATGACAAGCTTGGATAAATCCAAGGATATATTTTCATTAATGAGATTCACTAATGTATACAAGCAAATGTAACTTTTGGCTTCCCGCTTCCAAGAGGTTACTTTAGTGACTCTTCATTTTTAAGTAACTAAAAGTAAACCTAAGGATATTTACAATATTTACAACATGGAACCATAATCCGTGACAAATTAGAGTTCCAACATTCCCCCTCTTAATCTAAAGGGGTGTTTTTGGGTCTGGTATTAATAAGAACCACTTATTTATACAAGCAAATGAAACTCTTGGCTTTCTAGCTTCTAAGAGGTTATGTGTGTGACTCTTCAGTTTTAAGTAATTGAAAGTAAACCTAAAGATATTTACAATATTCACAACATGGAACCATAATCTAGTATGGATTAGGTTTCCAACATCCCCCACCCTCCTTAATCTAAAGGGGTGTTTGTGAGTCCAAGCATCTTTCTTAACTTTCAAGCTTCTCTCTTCCAAGCACCTTGGTGAAGATGTTTACAATTCACTCATTTGTGGAACAAAGTCTCAAATGAATTGTATTGGCCTCTACATGATGTCAAATCACACGGTACTTTGTGTTGATGTACTTGGTTCGATCATGGAATCTAGGAGTCTTGGTCAAATTGATTGTAGAAGTATTGTCAATCATTAGAAGAGTAGAATTCACATGTTTCTCTTGCAAACCTTCAAGTATTTTTCTAAGCCATGCAATTTTCTTTGTTGCTTCTACAACAACCACATATTATGCATCTATTGTGGAATCTGTTGGAATAGATTTTGTGTGATCTCTAGGAGACAGTTGTTGATCCAAGACTCATGAGGTAGCCTAAATTAGACACCCCATTTTCTTTGTCTCCATCAAAGTCTAAATCAGAATATCGAATTACTTTGAAGGCATCCACCTTAAAATATTTGAGTCCAAAGTCTTAAGTCCCCTTCAAGTGTTTTAAAACTCTTTTCGTTTTGCATGAACCTGGCAATGATCCCAATAGAAAACAAAATATATTGTATGATGGTGGTAAGTTAGATATGAGTACCCACAAGTTGTATGTACTTGGTTACATCCTCAAATTCATTCTCTTGTTTCGATTCCAGCTTCAAGTTATGTTCCATTGGTGTAGAGAGAGGGTTACACTCTATCATGCCAAATTTGTTCAACAATTATCCATTGTACTTCTTTTGGGAGATGAATAAGTACTTTGGATTATGAGTCACTTCAATTCCCTAGTAGTAATGAAGATATTTGAAAAATGCCATCTTAATGTCTTTCTTCAACTCTTTCTATATGGATGCAATGTAGCTTTCATTCTTCCCAATCATCAACAAATCATCTACATACACTATAAGATACACAACATATATTCCAATTTTCTTTGCAAATAGTGTTGCATCATCAAAGTTAAAGTGTTTAAAATTTAATTCAAAAGATGCTTAGTTAACATTTCATACCATGTGTGAGGTGTTTGTTTTAGGCCATAAAAAACTTGATGATTTGCATACCTTCTATTATTCTCCCTTCACAACAAAGCCTTTTGGCTAAGACATGAACAAATTATCTTTCAAGTCTCCATTAAAGAAAGTAGACTTCACATCCATTTGATGAAATTTCCAACCATTTTGTGAATCCTATAGTAGAGTGTGGATGGTATCCCATTTTGTTATGGGGGAGAAAGTCTCCTTGTAGTCAATGCCTTCTTTCAATGTAAAACATTTTGTTACATGCATTGTTTATGCTTGTCAACTAAGCCATCTAATTTGTACTTGTTCTTGTAGACCCACTTGTAGCCAATTGGTTTGGTTCCAAATGGAGGGTCCAACAAACTTCCATGTCCCATTCTTGATGAGAGCATCATATTCATTCTGCATGGATTCTTTCCACTCGTCATAAGCAAAATATTCTTCAAAGGAATTTGGTTCAAGCGTAGCAGATAAATTCAATTCACAATCATATGAAACATCCATATCATCTACATCACCTTGATTTGAATTATCTGCATCTCCTCCATCTTCTTGTCTTGTTGAACTTTTGGTTCTTTTCTTTCCAACTTCATTACGATGAACACTTTCAAGTGTCTTCATGACTCACTTTGTATTTTTTCCGAGGGTCCAATTTTCTCATCTAGAGGTGCTTCATTCTCTTCAAGATTCAATCTTCCATCTTTTCTATTGTAATACCCCATTTTGACCCTTAGGATATATTAGATTTTAATGTAAATATTGTATACATGTGATGTATGTTTTCCTAGCGTGGAGCTCAAGGCCAAGGGCTCGCTAGTGGAAACTCGAATTTTATTTAAAAGGCAAGTATTAGACATTATGTTACCCATGTGTTATTTAGCCATGCAACATTGTAAAAATGATGTAAATAAGCATCATGCAATAAAATACCAAAACTGGCTATGGAGGCAATGAATGAGAAGGGGCCATGTGTATCCACTAGGGAGTGGTGAGGGGGTTGTGGGATTGAACCATAGGTTTTCAAATGTCATATTGAGAACCCTTTTGACTTTCTTTGCTGGCATTTAATTCTGTGTAAGAAGGTTGTTGAAGAAATTAGTCCATGGCTTCAATGGAGCATGGACAACCCAGAAATTCGTATGGCAGAGTATGGGATCTGTTTTCTTGTACCACAAGTCACTCTACCTCATGGGAGTTGCTTCTTCCTCATTCCCATTCCAGTGTGGAAGGACCGAGCATCATTTTCCATCCAAAAACGAATTGCCAGCAGTGAGAAAAACTAGAAATCGCAACTTTGCAAGAACCCACGTTTTGAAGAGCCAAAAATGCCCAGATTTGGTATTGGACAGTAAAATCCAATGGGGGATCCATAGATATGAACCTTGGGGCGAATTTGAGAGTATCAGATACCCCGAAATCCATTGGAAAACCCAGTTTTTATAGCCCAGAAAACCAGTGACGGAATTGAGTTATTTGATGAACATAATTGTGAGAAATCCAACTGTGAATGACTGAGCAGAGGTTGGGTTTGCTTGATAAACCTAGTGAAGGATAGAATCTCAAGAATTAGCAGCTGGACCTTTCTATACCCATCCTGAAGAGCACTGGAGGGAAGGGACGCCTGAGGGACTGTGCAGCAGAGAAGGGGACCTTCCTTGTGTTGGGTGTGGTAGGTAATGTGGGTGCCTTGACTGTTGAATTCATTTGAGATGCCTATAGCTCTGTGGATGATCTCACTGGCTTAGCATTTCCCTCCTTTATCTGTTGTATGCTTGATAAACCCAACTGTGAGTTGGCTTAGCATAGTTGTTGAGTGAAACCATGGCTGTGAGTGAGCCTGTCTGGTTCCTCCTTGGTCGATACACAACCCAACTCGAGAGTGATCTCTCAACTGAAGGAATACAGAATGGACAGAGATCTATGGTTGGGTGGAACGTTGCTCTCACATAGCCAATTGTTTGGACAGCTTCATCTCAAGATAAGTGTTCTCTGTGGTTCAAATTATATGCATTATGTGTTTTACAATGTGTTAATTTTGAATAATAATTATTCATGTTAATGGAATTCATACGACGTCTGTGCATAGCATGAGAAGGGGATTGATTCTCTGCATGTTGATTCATCATCTGCCTAGGTCAAATAAGATGATGCATTACTATTTGTGTGTGTGCAATTATGTTTATTTTCGCTGTGTTTATATTGCGTATGAATTGCACATAGATTTTTTTAATTATCCATGCATTTCTTAGTAATTTGAATGGGGCTGAGATTGTCAATAAGCCCAGTAAGTTGGTCACGTTTCCTTCCTGGCATCGGAAAAATGGAAGGGGACGTTACATCTATCACAACATCCAAATGAACCTCCTATTCTAGAAAAGTAGTTGGAACTTCTTCATGAGTGAAAGATGGTTTTGCAAAAGGAGGTTCCAAAGATTGATCAAAGATAGGAATCCCTCTTTCAAAGTGGAATCCCATTGCCAAATTCATGAAATGCCTTTACATGGGTAAATTTATCCAAATTATCAAATATGTCTCTCAATAGTCTTGTAATTTTTATTCATTTCAAGAAAAATAACATCTCTGGAAAGTATAAACTTTTTGTTTACCTCATCATAAAGACAAAATGTCTTGGTGGTGTTTGAGTACCCCAAGAAGATTCAATTTTGACTCCTTGCACCAAGCTTGTTTCGTTGTTCCTTTGGAATTAAGGCATAACAAGTGGAACCAAAGACCCTACGATGCCTCACCAAAGGAATGTGACCATACCATAAAAGAATGCAACCATACCACATTTCATATGGAGTCTTGTTTCCAATAGAATGAGATGGACTTATGTTTCTTAGATGGACTACACACAAAATTGCATCACCCAAAAATATCAATTTCACGTTCTTGAAAAATAACATGGAGTGTACCATATTCAAGATTGTCTTGTTCATTCTTTTTGCTATACCATTCTGCTAAGGATTATATATAATAGTTGTTTGATGTATAATATAATTTTGATGGAGATAGTTTTCAAAATCAATAGAGGTATATTATTTTCCATTATCAGTACGAAAGAATTATAATGTGAGATTGTGCTTCATTTTCAATCCACGCATGAAAATTTTAAATGTTTCATATGCCTCATATTTTTTCTTTAGTAAATAGACCCAAGGCATGATGGTGTAATCATCAATAAAAGTTGTGAGATATTTATTACCATTTGCAGAACCAACATGCATGGGGCCACACAAGTCAAAGTGTATCAACTCTATTTTTCTACATGCTCTGGAATTTGACTCATGGAAAGGTTGCTTATTGTTTGCCAATAATACAAGAATCAGATTGCTCAACTTCTTTGGAATGGTGGGAAAACAACACACACCATTATTTTTCAACATTATGGAGTTGTTAATATAATTAATGTGTCCATATCTAACATGCCACAAGAGACTAGATGAAAATGTACCTTCTTCATGCTAAGAGAGATAGGAAAAACCATGATCTCTTGCAGATGTTCCTTTCAATTTCAACGGTTTCTCATCTTCATAGTTGGTCATGATGACTAGGCTGTTAGAGGATATCCTTATATCAAATTGTCCATTAAATATGTGGATGGAATGGACTTAATGTTGAATCTTCACAAGAGAAGATAAGTTTCTCTGCAATTCTGGAAGATAGAGAACATTATGCAACAGAAAGTTAGGGGATCCAGGCAATTTTAGCCTAATGGTGCCAATTCCCTTTGGTTTGAAGCTAGAATTATCTACAAAATATACTACACCATCTACATTGTCATTCAATTTTTCAAAGAAATATTTTATAAATGTCGTGGCAGGTTGCTCCAGTTTCACGAAACCAAGTATCTCTTCAATATGCAAATGAAGTATTGAATAGAAATTAATTTATTCCAACATTATGATGTGCAACAATAAAGTGAGTAGATCCAAAAGATTTACCATACTTAGGAACTTGACCTTTGTCTTATTTCTTCTAGTTATACTTCTCATTAATCATCTCCAATGCTTCTGGTTATGCATCAAGTCCATTTTTTCCACAAGGGACATAGTGAAGATAAGGTCTCTTGTCACATGCTTGTGTATACCCCTTTGCCTATGAAATTGCTTCTTTCACATCCTCTATTACTACTTTCTCTTTTAGAATAATCATTTGATTGATTTTTCCCTTTTGGGGAAAGGTGCAAGGTGTCTCTAGTGGACTAAAATGTCTTATTGCCAAATTCTTTCTCTTTCTGCAATCTTATCCACCAAAGTGTCAAAGTGAGATTATTCAAATTATCACTAGCCTGAAGTGTGTTATGTATCTAAATATTTTAAAAAATAATTTAAATCCTAAATAGGGATAATTAATTAGTTAAATTCTATAGATACACTATTCCATTGAAACGGCATATCTAAACCTATAAATGGTCTCCAATGTTATTTAAAAATCATCATTAGTATATATTTTTATTTATCAATTATTGTGGGTTTTTCGAATTGTGTTCATTCCAAAGTGATTCAAGATAGTGCGAATAGGACCTTGATGAAGGTTGTGAGAACAAGTTTTGTCTTCACACCAATAAAATCAATGCCATGCATGATTTTTCTAATCTCATATGTTGCAACCATGGGATCATTATGCTTCAACTCTAGGTTGAAAATCCTTAAGAGTAACAGTATTATTTCCAATTTTGAATGTGAGTCATATAAAGCCTTTAAATTCTTCAAAGCATCATAATAAGTTTTAACAAGTGTAATATGTTGACTCACCTCTTCACTAACTATAGCAGTTATCAATGTGTATGTATTCTTTTCTTTTCTCTTCCATATTGCAAGTTCTTTGTCTACAATAGGTTTTGTAGGAGCCTTAGGTGTGGCATCATCCACTCCTTCAACAGGTTCTCATTCTCAAATGTCATCCCACAAATCATTATAGATGAGGGTGTGCTTGAGATTCCTTGACCACTATGAGTATTTTTCCTTGTTAGTGAGCACCACTCCAATTAAGTAATAAAAGGTGCAAGTCTACATTCTCTACAAATAGTTTAGTGATTTCTTTGTGATCCAAACATTACAATAGTGTTATGCAGTAATACAAACTTCAACAATAATTTTACAATATAGTCTCTACGAAATTATAATCTCCTACAATGGTGGCATATGCTTAACACTAGTATGCAAAGAAAATATTGGTTGAACATTGTTAAGGAGCACAGTAAAGCTAAGAAAATTTGTCGACCTAGAAATTGTGCCTTTGATGACTGGACTTGTTGTCATGAAATGCAAGAATAAGATTCCAAATGGAAGTTTCTATAGAACTTTAGTTGTTGAAACCTTTACTAAAAATTTAGCTCATCTTGTCATGAAATAGGTAACAAGAGTAATCAGCTCCATCCACCACTACTGGGGTGACAAAATGAATTGGTTGCACCAACAATTGAACGAACCCTTGGAAGACTAAATCGTCGAAGTTTTGCACCCTTGAACTGCTACTAATATAATTGTTGGATGCCGATAAAAATTAAATATTACCAGGACGAGCATTAAAGTCTCCTAGCAATATTTTTAAGCCCTCATTTTAAGTCATTGTAAGGACAATTTTTATCTAGATTTTGCTTCTTATAAAATTTAGAATTAATAAGCACAAAATAACATGTTGATATATAAATATTCTTAGCATTGATATCTGAAGTCTCCATCCACGTGTACTGATTTAAAGGATCTTTCTTGTGAAGACTAATATGAGGAAAAATGTTCTTCTTTATATAACAAGTTATGCCTCTTATCCCTCTACGATAGGATCTCTTATTCCATACCAACCACAAGCAGAGCTTAGATTCTTCATGCTCCCAAGTTTCAACAAGAATTGTGATATCAATTTCACTTGGGATCCAACCTAACATGGGACCTTTGTTCCATGGAAAGCCATGCTAGTTCCAAGAAAGGATCCAAAGTGTCCCAATTCCTATTTATTTTATCCTTTTTTTGTCTTTATCATTAATAATAATTTTTTATATTTTTTATTATTGCCCATTTTCCTTCCTTCATAGCTTCTTTTACCTTTTAAACTTCATTTCTTAATTCGACTTGTCTTTTGGAATGGAAATATCCCTTTTAAACTTGGGGTTTTACTAAGTATTTCATAGTTGTGGTCATTAGAACCTACCTTAACAAAAATTAATTGATCTTTGTGCTCATTTATTTTTCCCAACATCTTTGCTTCTATGAGATAACTTGTTTCAATTTGTAATTTTTGTTGTATTTTTTCTTAACTAGTGCTAGTGTGTCATCTTCTTCCTCCTCTTTCAAACAGTAATTATGAGATTCAAATCTCTTCTGTTATACTTATGATCTAACTCTATAAGCTTATTCATTTCATATTTCATGGGTTTGATATCCAATTTAACCTAAAAACTATTTAGGGATAAATTGTTATTTATATTTTATTCTAACTCTTTAATCTTGTTCTTCATAATATGTTTTTCTAGATTATCCACATCTCCTTCTTGGGTTGATTGTTACTTTTCTTGTTTTAATTTTCTATATTTTGTAATCTAATCTCATTTTTCCTAGGTTGTTCTCCAACCCTACTATTTTAATGCCTATTTGTTTATGAATCTTTTCTTCAAATGATGCAAACTTATTATCAACCATTTCCCCTAACTTCACTCGAAGTTTGGCTTCTTTTTCTTCCTTACTTGTATCTAATGATTCTATATATTCAATATTCACAAAGACTCTCTAAGGTTATCTTGTTAGGTCTCCCCTTTGTTGGGAAATCAAGTAATACTGAGAGGGGGGATGAATCAGTATTTAGATATTTCTTCAATTTTTATCACTTTTAAGACAAAATCAACAATAGAAACAGAACACCGAATTTTATTTTGGAATCCCAATTGGGAAAACCACAAACACTTTCTATTACTAAAAAATTATATTTACAAGTATTTGCAAGCACCAACCTGCTAGATGCTACAACACCCAATATTTTCAGCTACAACTGAAGGATGCAACGACACCCAATATTTTCAGCTACAACTGAAGGATGCAACAACACCATGTTTACCAGCAACAAATGGAAGGAAGATACGACTTCTGACATGATTTTGTATCTTGTCCTTGCACCTCCCAACCACCCTTTAAATGATTATGCGTTCTCTGTTTTATGTACGCCTTCTAATTTTCTATTTTAATGTACAAAGACATGTTATTTAAAGAAATAAAACCTTGTTTATATACCCTCAATCGTGCCTCTTCACCTAACAGTCACAAATATTCATTGTGACCCTTCAACTCATACCTCAATTAAACTAATTCTCAATTGGCTCTCCGTTTTAACCTGCGAAATTAGTAGTGCGATTATGAAACACTTTGACTTCGCAACCACAACTTTGACATGCCGACTCCGATTCCGATTTCAGGTGTTGAAACATCAAATATATACTCTTAATTCAATGTCTTTGACTCATCCATTCCGAATCCGACTCGCTGATTCCGATGTCGACTTCGTGACTTCGAATTTCCGACTGCGAATTCGACTTCGTGACTCCGACTCTGACTATCCGAATACATCTGTGACTTCAACTCGACTGATAATGGTCGATAATAAGTCGGCAAGAAGTCGACTATTGACTTGATTTACAATGACTCGACCATAATAAAAATAGTTGGCACCGATCGACTTCATATGACTATCGACCACTTTTTAGCTTCGACATCTTCGACTAGTTTTATCCATAGACTAAATATGGCGTCGACCAGTTTAAGCATCAACTAAATATGGCGTCGACCATTCGACCAGTTTTATGCATCGACTAAATATGGCGTCGACCATTCGACCAGTTTTATGCATCGACTAAATATGGCGTCGACCATTCGACCAGTTTTACGCATCGACTAAACATGTTTTTCCTTTGTCATTAATGAACTTCTTTGATATAAATGAAAATCATACTCAACATTCTATGCCTTTTTCATTGATGACAAAAACTCTTCAAAGTTATCCCCCTTTGACATTAATGACAAAGGATCTCAAAACTCCCCTTGTCAACTATATCCATATTTTTGTGACGGGGTACAATCTTCAGTTTATACTAAGGAAGAGGGATAACCCCGACTTCTGCCTAAGATAGGAAAAAGACCCTCCAGTTAGTGGCTTAGTAAAGATGTCTGCAATATGTTCCTTTGTATCAACATACTCCAATTTGACAACATTTTTTGGCACTTGTTCTCTTAGAAAGTGATATTTTATTGGAATGTGCTTGGTCTTGGAGTGCATAACTAGATTCTTGGATATGTTTATAGCACTAGTTTTTTCATAGTGTATCACAATTGGGTCCTCATATTTCACAAGTATATCTTCTAATTTTTGTTTCATCCAGATGACTTGAGTACAACAAGATGCGTCAGCAATATACTCAGCTTCTATTGTAGAAATTGAAATGGAGGACTTATTTTTTCTTAACCATGATACCAAGCAATCTCCCAAGTAAAATGATGCTCCACTGGTTCTCTTTCTATCATCAATACTTCCTTCCCAATCTACATCAGTAAATGAATTTAGAGTGAATTCATTTCCTTTTGGATACCATAAACCATACTCCATAGTTCCTTTTAGATATCTACGGATTATTTTTACTGCTGCCACATGTGTTCCTTTGGGGGCTGATAGGAATTTGGAAACCAAACCTACAGACTGCATCACATCTGGTCTTGTAGTTGCTACATATAGCAAGATACCAATCATTGACCTATACATGGTATGATCTACTTCCAAAGACTCATAATCCTTGCTTAATTTACAACTAGTGTCCATAGGAGTACTAACAAGTTTTGAGTCTTCCATTTAAAACTTTTTCAACATATCTTTGATATACTAGGTTTGAGATGTGAAGATTCCTTTTTTTTATTGCGAGACTTGTAAACCAAGGAAGAATGTTCGTTCACCCAACATTAGAATTTCAAACTCCTTCTTCATTTTTGACGCAAATTTTACACTCAGAATCTGTAGATCACTTCCAAATATGATATCATCTACGTAGACAACAACAATGATCATGTTTTTTTTTCAAACTTTATGTAGAGATTACTATCAGTGGCCCCTCTTCTATATCCTTGCTACTTCAAGTACTTGTCCAGTCTTGAGAACCATGCTCTTGGAGCTTGTTTGAGGCCATAGAGTGCATTTTTTAGTTTGCAAACATAATCTCTATATTATGATAAGAGAAAACCTTCAGGTTGTTCAACATAGACTTCCTCTTCAAGTTCTCCATTAAGGAATGCAAATTTTACATCCATTTGGTATACTTTGAAGTTTTTCTAGCATGCAAATGCTATAAACATTCTAATGGCTTCAAGTCTTGCCACAGGTGCAAAATTTTCTTCAAATTCAATACCTTCTATTTGATCATATCCCTTGCATACTAGTCTGGATTTGTTTCTTATGACTTGACCATCCTCATTAAACTTGTTCTTGAAAAGCCATTTGGTCCCAATAACATTCACACCTTTCGGTCTTGGGACAAGTTCCCAAGTTTGGTTTTTCTCTATTTGGTCCAACGCATCATTCATGGTGCTAATCCAATCATTATTTTTGCTAGCTTCTGCAAATTTTTTTGGCTCAAATAATGAGATTAATGCTTGTTCTTGAAACATCAGTATTCTTGTTGTACTGACTCCTGCGTCCTTGTCACCTATGATTAGAGTTTCGGGATGATTCTTTTGAATTCTTCTAGATGGAGTTCTTGTATCAGATGTAGGAGAGTCTTCATCTTCACTTTCATGTGTTTCTTCATCTTCTTTTTCTTCTTTTTCTTGTTCTAAAACCTCCTGTTTTTTAGAATATTCACCTTTCTCTTCCTCTTTTAAAATTTCCTCCTTTTGAGAATCTTCATATTTATCTTCACCATCAGTATCTTCATCATCTTCATTTTCTTGAATTTTAATTTTTCTTAGTTTAGTGTCATCGACAATTACACTTGCACTTTCTATGATCTTGTGTGACCTTAGATTGTAACATCTGTATGCCTTTTGGTGGATGAATATCCAAGAAATATTCCCTCATCTATCCTGAAGTCAAATTTTCCAAGATCATCATCATCTCTCTTTATGTACCACTTACTTCCAAAGACTCTAAAGTACTTGATTGGTGTTGGTATGCCAAACCATAGCTCGTAAGGAGTTTTATCATTATTTACTCTGATTTGTCCTCTGTTTTTTATATAAAAAGTTGTATATATTGCTTCTCTCCAATATCTATCGGGAAGTTTAGCTTCATTAAGAATGGTTATGGCTACTTCTTGAACTGTCCTGTTCTTTCTCTCAACAACTCCATTTTGCGGAGTATTTTTGGGGGCTGAAAACTTCCTTTTGAATTCATTTGCGGTAAATTCGCCACCATTATCTGACCTTAGAAATTTAATTTTGAGATTTGTTTCATTCTCAACTAGTTCTTTAAAAGATTTAAACTTCACAAAGGATTATGATTTTTCCTTGATAAATGTCACCCAAGTCATCCTTGTATGATCATCAATGAATAACATGAAGTAATGCTCACCTTGCATGCTTTTAGTCCTTGTAGGTCCATAGAGATCAGTGTGAATTATTTCCAATGGTTGTGATGTTGTATGCTCTTTGATCTTGAAGCTTGATTTTGTTTGTTTCCCATGAAGACAATGTCTACAAACATGGTTTGGAGGTTTTATCATCTTTGGTAAGTTTCTTACGGCTCCCTTATTACTTACTTTTACAAGATTGTCAAATTTCAAGTGCCCCATCCTTCTATGCCACACCATACTTTCATCAGTCTGACTCATGTAACATTGTTCTTCATTTTCTAGTATGTATACATTGCTTGGATTTCTCACAGTAGTCTCAATAAGTTTTCCTGAATTTTTATTTCTAATTTCACATTTCTTGGAGTCAAATATGCAAATGTGCCCTTGATCACAGGTTTGACTCACACTTAGGATATTAGGTTTTAAGTTTACTACTAGCAAAACATTTTTTTCCATAACCTTGTTTCTAAGAACCACTGTACCCTTCCCAATTATTTTAGAAGATAAATTATCTCCAAAAGTGACTTTTCCCTTTTGATCTCATTTTAAACTTATGAACTTGTTTGGGTCTCCTATCATGTGCTTTGAACATCCACTGTCCACATGCCATAGATTTTTTTTTATGTGGCACATAGAGCTATCGAACATATTTCTTTCACATCTTCTATATTTTTCCAAACCTTTATTTTATCCTTGTCTTTAGTTGTGGCTCTTTTTTCAATAGGAATCAACAGTGTACATTTTCTAGCTATATGCCCATAGTTACCACATTTGCAGCATTCTATGTCATACATATGTAAGGGTGCAAAAAACCTCTGACTTCTTCCTTTTGGAAGATCACTAGACTTGTCTTCCTTGAAGGGATATTTCTGATTATGTTTTTGGTACATACTACAATTAGATGCTTTATGCCCAAAATTGTTATAGACATAACAATTACCCAAAAAGAGTTGCAGATTTATGTTTTCATTGGTCTTCTTGGCATTTTTTTGTCCTACCTTTATTTTGAAAAGAAGTAATTTTTTTACTATCTTCCTTTTCAACTGGGTCTTTGAGTATAACAACATAACTCCTTTTATCTTCATCTTGTATTGTGGAAAAGGATTGTTATGAATTCATTAATTTGTCATAACCTAATCCAGTTTTATTACTGGATGATCTTTGGCAACTTAGTGTTAACACCCAAAAATTGTTCACTAGCTCATCTCCCTAGTCACATAACCCATTTGTCTACTTTTCCTACGTTTTTGGCCTCCAAAACCCTAAAAAATCCTCAAATGGTTACCAAAAAGGAAAAAAAATCATTATTTCCCTCCTCAATTAATGAAATTCCTTCAAAAAGGTAAAAAACCCTCAAAAAAGGGTCCAAAATTCCCAAAGCTAAAATAAAAAAGGGAAAAAAGTAAAAAATAATTTCAAAAAGAGGGAAAAACCCCTAAAACCATTTACCAATACTATTGGTTGCCTAAAACCATGGGTCAATACTCCACCATCCAAAACCTCTATAAAAGGTGATGGAGGCCCCCCATTTCAACATTCATGATCAACTCTTCACACCCTTATGCTGTTGAAATTCATGTTGAACTTTAGCCTATCACCTTGAGCTTTTGTTTCCCATTTCAGTTGAGTTTTGGCCATCCCATTGAGCATTTGGAGAAGAGCACGGAACCCTGGAGACTTGGTGCACTACTCGCATACAACTACAAGGGCTCCTACAACCTCACCTTTTGAGGTAACATCATATTGTAAACCCTCTTTTGCACATTAAAACAAGAAAATCATATTTTCATTCATGGGTTCATATTTATCTTTATTACTGCAGTAGTTAATATGTTTAATTTGAATTTCCATTGTTGCACTCACATATATTAGTTTAATTTGTTTATTTCTTAGTTTTTACCCATTTACATGAACTGCTACTAAGGGTTCCTGAATCCTTAGTAGGTTCTCTTTAGCACGAGCTGGTGTGAAAACACTAGCTACAGTTTTGGCGACTCCACTAGCTTGATTCCCATAGAATCTTTGGTTAATTTATAGTTCGTACTTGTCTTTTTGCTTTCTTTTTGCAGCTCTGGTCTACCCCTTGGACCCCATATTTGCAAGTATGGCTCTTTCCTTCACTAAAATCTTTAAAAATTCCATTTTTTCGGCTCGGCCCGCGCTTGTAGTAGCCGTCTTTGGCGTCACGGATCGCAACTATCCGCTTGAAAGTTGCACTCTTTAGCGCGCATTCCAACCCAAAAGTCGTGCGCTTTCCAAGACAAAAGTCGCACTCTTTAGTGCGCTTTCCAGGTCGAAATCCACGCTCTTTAGCGTGCTTTCCAGCCCGAAATCCGCGCTCTTTAGCATGATTTCCAGCCCATAAGCCGCGCTCCTTCAGCGCTCATTTCACCTAGAAAACCACGCCCTTGAGCATGTCTGTCGCCCAGAAACCCGCACCCTGTTTCTTTTTATTGTCGGCCTATTCCAGCGCGACTTTTCTACAGTTTCCCGCACCCTGCAGCCATTTTTTTCACTTTTTCTGCCATAACAGCCACCTATTTGCTTGCATCCATTTTGCTAGCTATACTTTTCTGCTATTTAATTGTTGTAGCATTTAAAATATTTTATTTAGCATTCACATTTCAGCAAGTCCATTTATTTTACATAGGAGTTAATACTTTTCATTTCAAGTTTTATTTATTTAGTTGCCATGTTGGGAAATCTTGGGTACGCACCACTTGTGCATACACTCTGTCACCATAATTCAAGTGAGCCTTAAAATATACTTAACTCAACCAACTTTAAGCCCACTTGGAGAACACAAAAAGAACTTTGTAGTTAGGTAGGACATTAGGGATAGGCATCCAAATAACACCCCATTTGTCACTTACACTTGAGACATAGTTGTTGTCCATTAGGGATCCAAAATCCCCTATTATTTGTTGGTACAGTTAACACTGATTTTTTGGAAGGCCTCTCCCTTAGGAGGACAAGTATCAAGACTGGTTCCGGAGGTCTGAGTGGAATGCCGCTCTCCATTATGTACTAAAGGACACCAACTCATTTTTCTCATCGTGCATATTGGCGCCCATACTAGGTGTGCGGCGGCCAAAGAACTGAAGCTGCGGGACACCTTTTCAGACGTACCATGAATTGAGTATCTTAGTTGCCATTATTCTAGGGATCTTTTACTCAGAGTCCCTCTCGGTAGAGGGATATCCTTATCCATTTGGTTCCCCATTTCATATTGCTTGACTACGGATTTCATCACCCTACAGGGGATACGATTTGTGTGAGCTTTCATATATTTTAGATAGGTGTTTGCATGCTCCTATACCCCCATTGGATTAGTGATTCTACCTTTTTTATTTCTTAGGATTACTGCTTGTTGGTATTCTGACCATTTTTATTTCCTCTCTGCTTGTTGTAGCATGCGTTTTGATCATTGTTGTTGGCCTGAGCGTCATATTTTTTAGCTCTCCTTTTTCACACACAGTTGCACTAGAATTTTTGAGCATTTCACTCACCACAAACCCTTAGCACTTTTACACCTGTCACCATTGATTCACCGAGACACTCTCATTGCCTCCAGGTCCAGTCCTTGTAGCACAGTTCACTTGACCACACCCGTCACAGGCGCAGAGCCTCGTCACCAGATCCCGACGTCCCTTATTTTACCTCCAATTCCGACTCAGAATTACCCATATACACAGCTCTGTCTAGCCCCATGGATGGCGTGACTCCCAACCCCTTTTATGGCGGGATTGTTGGTGGTGGATCCACCACTATCCCAGCTACCACTTCAACATCTATCCCTGTTATACCATCTGTAGGACCTACACCTTGTTGATGTATTTGTAACTTTGGAGTGTATTTCATATATGTATATTGTATTCCTATAGAGATATTATTCCTCTATACGAAAGTGTCGTCATTTATATTGTAAGTGTCATAAATTATACTTGATGGGTTATTAGACCACCTTGATGGGGTCGACCCTGTATAATTCATGTGGGTTAAAGGGTTATTAGACCACCCTAGTGGGGGTCGGCCCTGTCAGCATTATGTTAAGTGGTTAAGTTGAGGCCGACCTAGTAAGGTTATTAGGCAAGTCAAGTCAAGTATAAATAGAGTGCGGGAGGCACTCATTCACTTATTCACTTGTACACTAATTGGAGAGTGGCACACTAGTGGAGGAGGAGAAGCTGCTGCTAGGAGACTATCTCTTATGCTTGGGTTTTGTATCATTGCTCTATCTATCTCTGAGGAATTTATTGGGGTTTTTCACCTTTATGGTTTTCCCCAAGGAAACTCTGTGTGTCTATTGTCTCTTGTGTTTGCTTCTTTTGATTGATATGTTGTACATGTTATTCTCTCAGTAAAGATCCTAGAGTATATTGAATTGATGCTAAAAAATTAACATGGTATTAGAGCTAACCTGAGAAGAAGAAACTGTGCGGTTGCGGAAGCTAGGGATTCTTGTTTTTTGGGTTTCTTTCCACATATCTTGAAAGGAAGGAGGCTAGATTGACTCTCCTTAGCAAGGTGCATCTTTCTGTCCAATCAGAATTCAATTCTGAGCATTTTCAGTTTTGGCCCTAAACATTAGGGTTTCCACAAAAAGTGGAATTTCTGAAATCTGAGACCATGGCTGGAAGCTCCTTGGAAAAATCAAAGTTTATAGCTTTGGATATAACTTTTTGGTTGGGTGAAGCTCCAGGAAAATCAAACCATAGTTTGGGGTCCTGTCTAGTGAAGCCAAAAATTAGGGTTTCTGCAAAAGTTGGAATTTCTGAAATCGGAGACCATGGCTGGAAGCTCCTCTGAAAAACTGAAGTTTAGAGACCAAGATCGAACTTTTTGGATGGGTGAAGCTCCGAGAAAATCAAACCCTAATTCAGGGTCCTCCCTAGTGAATCTAGGAGATTGAAAAGCATTTCTGAGGGGTGAAACTTTGCAATTTTCAAATTCTGAGTATACCAACTCGATTAGCTCATCAAGGCGCATCTTTCTATCATTTTCGAAATTTGAAATTCGAAGTTTGAATTTTTAGGCTTTCTCTAACAAACCCTAATCCAGCTCTAGATCCAGTTTTTCAGCAAATCAAGTGGTAAGACCTAATAACTTTTCTATTTCCATTTGAAGTACTTCTTAAGATGTCTCACCACACCAAGCTTGAGGATAAGCTTGAAGGGGTTGATAACTTCCAAGCATGGAAGTATAGGATTGGGTTAATCCTAGAAGAGAATGAGTTGGACACTTACACAAGTGAAGAGGTTCCAGTTCCAGAGGGAGATGAGACTAAGGCTTCACACAAGAAGAACTTGGTCAAAGCCAAGAGAATCATTGTTGATTCTATTAAGGACTATCTCATACCATGTGTCTTCCCTAAGGAGATGTTTGATTCCTTGACCAAGCTATTTGAAGGGAAGAACATAAATCAGAAGATGGCATTGAGGAATCAACTAAAGAACATCCATATCTAGAATGCGGAGACCATGTAGTCTTACTATTCAAGGGTCTCCCAGATAAAAGAACAACTTGAAGCTGTAGAGAATGGAGAAGTGATAATGACCACTCTTAATGGCTTTCCTAGGTCATGGGATTCCTTCATCCAAGGAATTTGTGCTAGGAAGAAACTTATCTCTTTCAGCAAGTTGTGAGAAGAATGCTCACAGGAAGAAGCTCGGATTATAGCTCGAAAAGAAAAGATGGGGAATGAATATCAAGGTCTCACAGCACATACCAAGGTGATGACACTTTTCCTCAGATTGTCCTAAGAACAAAAGGAACAACAACAACAACTACTACAAGCAATCTGACAGGTATGACTTACAGGTATGTTTTGAAATTTGTTCATGATTAAGTTTATAATATGATTGTATTCATGTTATTGAGTTTAGTAACAATCTTGTTTAATTTTAGACTTGTCTTATCACCCTAGTAAAAGTATGAATGCATGATAGAAGACATTCATTGATTAGGGTTATGACACTTATGATTGTATTATGATTGTACTAATGCACTGTGGTGTTGTATGAGGAGAATGTTACCCGCTAACATGAAGGTACAAATCAAGTCCTAGATCAAGACCATAGTGACATGAAGAGAAAGACTCATCCATAGTCATGGATCACATAGAGGTATGTATAATTTGGTTCTACAATGGTTAACTTATGAGTTATGCAAGTCATTGAAGAGAACAAGAAAAACATTGCTAGACATAACTAGCAAATATGATGACCAGGTATGTTTTTCCTATATCAAGTTAGAATCCTACTATTGGGCATGGCCCAAGTAGGTACAATTTTGCGGAAGTGTGATTTTTAGCAGCGCAATAGAGAAACATGACATCAGTATGTGCGCAGTCAGTTTTGTGGCGCAGCTATGCGATGCGCAGGACCTGCAGAGCAGCAAGTTTTGGTAGGGAGATATAAGTAAAGGCCAGAGGAGGAAGTGGCCTGCTTTTGGTAAAGAACTAGGATGAAGGAAGAAGGAAGGACCTATCACAGAGAGTGGCGGAAAGCAGCTGAAAAGCTAGGCCACGATGTCGACGGTGACGGGAAGGTGAGAGCAGTGGAAAGGGACATGCCATGATGCAGTATAACCATTTTGAGGACTGCGGCTGTCAGAGAAGTGTACGAGTCATGAGTGGGCTAGCTGGATGGTCTAAATCAGGAGGAATAAGTTGTCGATGACGACAGTTAGCCACGCCGGTTTTGTAAACCTAAGGGTTTTTGCTTGTGAATTGTAAATATATGCCTCCTGGCATAATCTATAAATAAGCATCATTTTGTAAGGAAAGGGTTACTCTTCATTTTGTTAAGTGTCGATTATTGAAGAATCTTAAGCTTGAAAGCCATTGTAAAGGCTCTACAGCTGAGTGCGTAGAGACCTATCTGAGAGAGAAGAGAGTCTGCAGCTGAGTGTGCAGACTAAGAATGGTTGTACCCTTCCCATACAGATCAATATTAACAACCGTTCTTGTGGACGTAGCCTCCATCCGGGGGGTGAACCACACTAAATCCTGTGTTATGTGATTTTTGTGTGTGCTATGACTGTTCATTTGCTTAATATGAAGGTTAATACTTCAATGTCTGTTACGTTATTGCTTTTGTATGTATTCGCCGCAGAGAATGGGAATAATATGTTAAGTGATACATGTAGGGGTGAATGTTAAGTATTCAACAAGTATAAGTCTATGAATGCATGAATATGATGAATAATCACACAGTAGAACACTGAGTTTAAGCGTAGCATTGGAGCGCGCAGTATTGCATGTTTGCACACTTGCTCACAATATAATGATAAGGACCTGAATGAGTTGAATGGGTAAGGTTGATTAGTAAATCAGTTAGAGTTAATCATCTCAAGCAGGTGCGCAGTCTACCTGATGCGCCAAGCCATGAGAGTCACTGCAAGATAAGCTTCTTATAGCCTATCATCGTAGCATGAGGAGTACCTTAGGTTGCACGACTCTAGATTGCACGAGGTGCATGGGCCTTATACCCTATTGTGGTACCGCACGACGAGACCGTCGTGGAGCAAGAGCTGACCTGCAGCACAAGCTGTTAGTGCATTGCGCCATACGTACGTCTACCATCAACTCATCACTTATGCTGTGGAAACTTGATTCGGCAGCACCCCCATAGCTTCGCCTCGGGTGAGACCTCAACCTGCGCACAGGTTGTTGCCGAAAGGGCCGGTGAAAAGGGGTTTTGTTGGTTAAATCTAAAACCGCAAAGAACCTAGGTCTACACTGGAAAACCTGTAAATCAGTTACCTACGCCAACAAATGGTTCCGTTGCCGCGCTAAGGATCTGCGATGAGTTGACGAAGTAATGTCCAATAATGTACTCGAAGAGTTTGAGTTTCCATTAGGATCAGATAACTGGCATCCAGAAAAGAAAGAGATATGGGCCTGGCGTGACAAAATAGAAAGAGATTTTGCAAAGAAAGAAAACAGATCACGTCTATCAGACGTGCTGTGGTTGAACAGATATTTGTGGAGACATATCCATGAGATCTTTTGGGCTACGTTCCCCAACGAGCTACATGCGTGGATATCGCGGCTCGCAGAGAAGAAGACTTGTTTTCAAGGGGGAGTACCTACAGAGTGGACCCCAGAGCTCACAGCGTAGCTCAAAGCAATAGACATCCCACTGTCACGCGTAGTTGACTTTTGGGTCAATAGCATACTTGAAGGATTTGTCACCGAATTCGCTGTCGACATGTTGAAGTCCTACAGTCAAGCAAAAGCATACTTTTTAGAGGGATTTAGAGGTAAGTTCCTGAACAACCTTAGTTTGTATATTAAAATGCTTTTAGCTTAGCAAGGTGTATTAAGAATGCAGTAATATTTTGATTCTGTCATGGTCAATAACATTTATAGTGATTCTGACGAAAAGACACATAATCTAAGAAGTGGAAAGAGATATAAGTTTAATAAGGAAAAGAATCCCGGAGGACCTGGACTCCGTGTTGATACCGAAATCCCATGTGACCTTAACAATCAGACTGCACCGTTATCAGCTGCTATCCACCCCACTACACCTCAGAATCCGTCGGTTGCAGAAACCTTGCCACCTTTAGTTCAGAACCCACCCACTACGAGCGTCGCGCAGCCCATTCTGTAGAATCCCAGTAGTCTGAATATTCCCTTTGTTTTCTCTGCGTAGATAGTCATCACTACTCAGAGAGGTGCACAACCAGGAAGGAGAATGACAGATAATGATATAAAACTGCCGATATTCAAAGGGATGGGTCTAGAAGACCCTGATTAGCACTGGTTCCTATGTGAGGCCGTATGGAGTTTGAAGCAGATCTAGGATGATGCTATGAAGAGAGCGCAGCTCATCACCACTTTCAGAGACTACGCATTGCATTGGTTTATGAAATATTCTCAGGCACAGCACAACCGAGAACCCTAACAGAAATTCAGGCTGCACTGGTTGCAGAGTTTAAGAAACCAAAGTCAGAATCGTAGTGTATAACGGAATTAAAGGAAATCAAGCAGAAACCAACTGAAATAGTCTGGGAATTTGACCAAAAGTTTAAGACACTATTAGACCAAGTAAGCTTCATTATAGCTCCGCAACAGCATAAGGAATGGTTTATTGCTGCGCTGCTTCCCCATATCAGACAACCATTGATGCAACAAAATATTGCATCGCAGGCAGAGGCCCTAGAGATCGCAATGCAGTTGGAGGCTTCACCGATTGGTGAGAGTAGTACTAGGATGTCACAGATCCAGAACTAGCTTACTACACTGACATTAGAATTACAGGGTATGAAGAACAGGAAAGAACAAAGATACGAACACAGACGTGAAGTTTGGTGTACCGAATGCAAAGGAGAAGGCCATACCAGAGAACATTGCCCTCTATTTCAGGACTATCTTGGCAGTGGCGCACCAAACCCAATCAATATGAACCACAATCAGGAACCATGGTGTGAAATTTGCAGAACCAGAGGACATAGGCCTGAATACTGTTATCTAATACAGAAATATGTAAACACCCCTAAAAGCCTATATTGCAATTTCTGTAAATCAGTTGGACAGGATGAATCCAATTGCCATGCATATGAGCTCATGAATGAAAGAAAGCGCGATATGGAAGCAATGCGAGGTGCTAGTATGTATCGTGTTCAAGAGAAGAATCAGCCAAAGCAAGAAAACACCCACTATGATCAGGGAGGATATAGAGGCTGTGGTGGTGGATATCGCGGGAGAGGAAGAAATGTCGTCCCGGCGCAAGGAAGAGGCCGCGGCCAGGTAATCTATTATAATTGTGGCCAGCCAGGTCATGTATCTAGAGATTGTACCAACCCATGCACTACGTGCATTTACTGTAAATCATTTGAGCATGTTATCGAAGATTGCCTTGTGCTTGAGGTAGAAATGCAGAAAAGAAGAAGGATAGAACCACCAACTCCCAACATTCAGTTGATCACAGCCGAGAGAAGACCTGCGGATCCAAGCATAAACATGGTAACATGTAGTGGTGCTGATACAAGTAGGGACGGAGGTGCAGAAGCTTCCACCTCAGGACAGCGCGATCCTAAGCAAAATCCGGGTGAGCCGATATGGATTAGAAAAGCTCCTGGGAAAGCACCGGGCCTGGACCTGAAAAAGAACAAGGGAGCATTTACAAAAGCGCGGGATATTCTTAGAGAGTCAGAACCTCAGTCGACGAGAATCCCGTTGCACAGCCAAGCACCGCGCATAGAAGATACGCCAACAGCATATGATTAGGAGAACATTTCAACAGATACCGGGACCTCTGTTGCGCAGTTCCTACGGAGCTGCATGAAGCTGTTAAAGAGTGCAAATGCGTTCACAGAATTTGAAAAGCTACTGAGGAAATATGAGCCAAATAGCGAGAAAGGAATTTCCCATGGCGCAGTCCATAATATTAGGAGTCCAAAACGAACAGGAAGGGAAATGAGACTCACTGCGCAAATTGGAGACTACGAGATGGATGAGATCATTCTTGATCTTGGATTTGAAGTGAATGTCTTGACCAAGCAGACATGGCATCAGATGGGAAAACCAAAGTTACAATGGTCACCTTTACAGTTAAGAATGGCTAACCAAGGGATAGTTATAGATTTGGGAAGATTACCGGACACAATAGTTGACATTGATAGAGTGCGCAGCTATGCCGATTTTGAAGTAATTGAAATCGTGGATGACATCCATCCTTATCCAACACTCTTGGGTATCGATTGGGAAATGACAAACTCTGCCATTATTGATTTAAAAACTATGAAAATGATATTTGAAGGCAATGATATCAGGGTGAACGATACGTTGAACCGATTCAAGAGGAATCAAGAGCCCAAGATTTGGACCGTATTTACAAGATGACCACTAATGATGCTAACTATGTTAATCCTACTATGGATGGCACACTCAGTTGGCGCTGTGATAGCTCTTGCATTTCGGACTCCGATGCAGGCTTAGAAAACTGGCAAAGCAGACTGCATGAAGTATCTTCCAGGAAATACGCGCGCATCACGAAGTCCGTGCGCGGGATCGGAAAGGAGGTAAACCCAATCCCTGGCTATGATGGTTTTTCTAATGTTTATTCTTTTATCAATGAATATACTGCAGCAATTGTAGCAGAACACCTCTTGCAGGCATTAGACATAGCATTGCGCGATACACCCGCTAGATGGTGGGTTGCGCATAAGAGGACATTGACGACATGGGATTAGTGTAGAATTAGGATGTAAATCAGGTTTGTTGATAAGGTTACGCTATCATTCGATAAATACAATGGATAAATGGATCCAAGGGAACATATCCTCGTATGTTCAGAAGCATGGAGGGAAAGACCACAAACAAAATCGGTGCATCTGTTTTTGCACACGTTATAAGAACCAATTCCAAAGAAGTGGTACCTAGACCTGGAGTTGCGCAGAGGCATAGTGGATTGGCCGGGCCTAACTGCGACCTTCCAGCAGGATTTCAGCTTCGAAGACGAGCATCCAAGTATCAATGACGCATTGCAGGTCATTAAGAAAAAAATATTCAGTCCAGATTGTACACAAGGAAACATGACACTAGAAGAATTCTTTGGCACAGACAGCATACCTGCACAACTACAGCCTGAATGGGAAGAGAAACTAGAGCATGCTCTTGACTGCTATCACATCGATGGAGAAACCAAGGATACAGCCAATAGCGATGAGGAGGACCCGCGCAACATAGAGATACCTGAGTCAGAGGGCTCGCGCGAGGTAGAAGGACCTCCACTGGAAATTCCAGATATGAGTGGACCCATGAAAACAAGGAAAGTGAACATTGGCACGAGCGAAGAGCCAAGGTTCGCAGCTATTGGAGATTATTGGGATGAAGATATAGTTGAACAGGTCACGGGTATATTATAGGAATATCAAGAACTATTCCTGACCAAGTTCGCAGAGATGAAAGGTATCTTGGGAGACTTAGGAGTGATGAAAATCCCTCTTAATCCTGGCACGAAACCTGTGAAACAAAGACCATACAGACTGAACCCGTGCTATAAAGAGCGAGTTAGGGAAGAACTCGATAAGATGCTAAATGCAGGGATCATTGAGCTAGTCGAAGAATCTGAATGGATAAGCCCGATGGTTATCCAGGACAAGAAAACAAAGGGTGAGATCAGAATTTGTGTGGATCTCATAAAACTCAACGATGCTTCAATGCATGACCCATTCCCTACACCTTTTACAGATGAAGTGCTAGATAATGTTGGAGGGAATGAGGCCTATTCTCTTACTGATGGATTCTCTGGTTACCATCAGATTAGGATTGATTGCGCAGATAAGCACAAGACGACTTTTGTGTTGGTTGTGGAGCCAGATCTTCTAGTCTCATAGATGATATTGTATCAGTCGTGTTTGTACCCCAATTTTATATTATATGTAGGTGGACTGTACACTCACCCCAGCGGGGGGGCATCGCCCCCCCACGGGGGACCATCCCCCTTGGCTGGGGGGTCCGGGGGCTAGCGGTCCCCCGGCGGGGGTTCGGGGGCAGCATCCCCAAGAAATGGGGGTTCGGGGGCAACACCCCCAAAGAAAATTTTTTGGGGTTGTTTTCGCCAGCTGTTTTGCGGGCCCATGGTTTTGGGTATCCCGTGGTATTTTCCCATTGTATTTCCCTTATAAAATAAAGACGATGTAATATGGCTAGGGTTGTTGATGTATTAGGTTTTATGCATTGTAAAGATCTCTGAGATCAGGAGAGAGACTGTGAAACAGACAAGAGGAAGTGCAGCAGTTGTGCTGAAGGTTGTATCCCTTCACCTTGCTGGACGGTAATAATAATAAGGACTGGAAAATTCAGTGTGGACGTAGCCCAAGTTGGGTGAACCACGATATATTTGTGTCTCTCTTGTAATGTGTATGTGTGATTATATTAGCATTTCTGTTTATTGTTATTGCTCTGCGATCCTGTTTTTCTAACATTTTGCTACAGAATGGGGGTCGTTCCAATACACAGTAATGCCCTTTGGTCTAAAGAATGCACCCACCATATTCTATAGAGTGGTCATCGCAACATTTAAGGACTTTATACATAAGTTTTTAGAAGTTTACTTTGACGATTGGACCATTTTCGGTTTATTGAAGAACCATGCCGCGAACCTCAAGATGATGTTGGAAAAGTGCAGACAACACCAAATTTCATTAAATTTGAAGAAGTGTGTTTTCTATGTTCTCTATGGAGTCTTGTTGGGACAAATTATGTGCAAACAGGGCTTGATGGTAGACCCTGCTAAGATCGCAGTCATTGTAAACTTGCCTACACCCAATTCAGTTAAGCAATTGCACACTACACTGGGGCATACCGGTTACTACAAAAAGTTCATAAAAGGGTATGCATAGATAGCCGCAGCTATGGAAAAACTATTGAAGAAAGATGTACCATTCATTTGGAATGAATATTGTGAGAAAGGCTTCGACACATTGAAGGAGAAAATTGTCATTGCGCCAATCCTAGTTTTTCCGGACTGGGAGAAGCCTTTTCGCGTCCATGTGGATGCCTCATGCATAGCACTAGGCATCGTTCTTTCTCAACTAGGAGAGGGAGGTATTGATCATCCCATTTCCTTTTCCAGTAGAAATCTATCATCCACTGAGAAGAACTATACTACTACTGAAAGAGAAGGACTCGCAATGGTATATGCGCTGCAGAAGTTCAGGCACTACTTGCTTGGTGCGCACTTCTCCATGTTCACTGACCATTCTGCCTTGAAATACCTTGTTAATAAGCCAGTGTTAGGGGGGTGCATATGCAGATGGTTACTACTCTTTCAAGAGTACAATTTTGGGATTGTTGTTAAACCAGGTAGATTGAATTTGGGACCTGATCATCTGTCAAGAATCGAGTCAGGAGAAGAACCTACGAATTTGGAGGACAATCTGCCTGATGTGCAAATGTTTACCATACAAGTTGCAGATGAGTATTACCAGGACATCATTGATTTTTTAACCACTGGATTCGCACCCACAGAGTTCACTACACAGCAGAAGAAGCAACTGGTAGTGCGCGTAGCAGACTTCACTATAATTGCAGGTCAGCTATAGAAACTGGGACCAGATGAAGTATTGCACAGATGTGTACTAGAGAATGAAAAACCACTCATATTGGTTGATGCACACTTAGGAATCACAGGAGGTCATTACGCAGGAAGAACTACTGTGCAGAAGATACTGCGCACAAGGCTATGGTGGCCTACGATTCATAAAGACTCCAAGGAACACTGTCGAAATTGCGATGTCTCCCAGAGGACAGGGAAGCCATCGCGCAGGGACGAAATGCCTTTAAATCCATAGCTGACGTTGCAGGCCTTTGAGAAGTGGGCCATTTATTTTGTGGGTCCTATTAACCCACTAGGAAAAAAAACTAGTGTGAGGTATATCATTACTGGTATCGATTACCTCACCCGACGGGCCGAAGCAAAACCAGTCAAAGACTGTAGCACAGCTACAGCTGCGGAGTTCATATATAAGAATATCCTTACAAGGTTTGGATGCCCAAAGATATTGATGAGTGATCAAGGCACTCATTTTCTGAATAAGACCATTGAGGCTTTGACAGAAGAGTTCCACGTTCGTCATCAGCGCAGCACGCCTTATCACCCATAGGTGAATGGAACCATTGAAGCATTTAATAAAGTGTTGGAGAATGCACTAACTAAGATATGCAACGTCAATTGGGATGATTGGGACCTACGCATCCCATCTGTAATGTGGGCATACAAGACTACCTGCAAGAAACTAACTGGCCATACACCTTTCAGGTTGGCCTATGGATAAGAAGCAATAATGCCGATGGAGTACATCATTCCCAGTTTGCGCATAGCAGTGTTTACAGGCATGGCGGACCGCACAGCACTCAAAGAAAGGCTCCTACACTTGGTTGGGCTAAAGGAAGATCGTTTTGTTATAGGCTTCCACCAACAAGTACAGAAAGAGCATGAAAAAGCATGGCACGACCACCACATCAAGAACAAGTGCTTTCAGGTAGGTGACCTAGTCCTCCTGTATGATAGCAAATTTATGAAGTTTCTTGGCAAGTTTAAAATGCATTGGCTTGGCCCATATACTGTTATAAATGTTACTAATAGTGGTGCAATCCATCTAGCCACATTAGCCGGAGACATTCTGCCCACTTGGATAAATGGGAGCAGACTAAGGCTTTACCGCGATAGTCCCCTTACACAACACCCTATCTGATCAAGATGAGAAAACTTCTAAGTGTCAAGTACAGTTGAAATTGGGCACTAGAAGTCATGAAGAGTCTATACACACCATCTGTAAAGAAAGATGTCAGATGTTGCGCAGCACGTTACAATAGAGAAGTTGGGCACAAAAAAAAAAAAACTGAGCGCCACGAGGGTAGCTGCGCCATGAAAAGACAGAGGCATTGCAATGAAAATACGGAAGAAGTGACAAGAGATACATGGTACAACTAAAAGCATACATCTCAGACACATGCCATAATGACAGTGCCGCTGGCAGACCATCATAAGGCTGGGTGGCTGTGACAACTAACAACCAGATATTACACTGTTACTCAAAGATTGACGGCGACAGTTAAGCCATGCCATTAAAGCATATTCCATCTAATTAAAGCATCATAAAAGAACGAAGTGACTAGGATCTAGGTAAGATTGCCCAAGAGATGTGGCATTTAAAACTATGATCGGCTAGCAAACAGCCGGGAAGTACCGTCAGCTCTTAGTCATTAAAGAAACTTACTGCGACATGACATAAAGCATGGTGGGAACGGATGAATCATCTGCCGGATCTAATCCCACGGGGCTAGCAGTTAATGCCTAAGCTAGCCGTTACGGCACCTTCAATGACATGATCAACGGATATCCATACAGGATTTGCAAAGTAAAGCCACATTTACGTCCCTGTCCATTCAGTAAACGGCCCCATCATCAGGTAGCAATCTTATAAATACGCACACCTTCCTCCTTGTACATTTTACCGTGAGTTTGAAACTTTCAAGAACAATAGAAATTTAAGATTCAAAGTAGCACATAAGTATTTGTATTTGGTGTGTTTATGTGTGAGGAACAGGAGCTAGAAGATATTCTGGGCACATTCAAACGTTTTGGGTTAAGCGGAATCATGACATCTCCAAAGAAACCTTAACCAAAGAAAGCAGGCCCATATAAGGGGTCGAAGCCGAGCAGGACGGCACAACAATAGCAGAAAGATAAGCACCCCGAAGTAGTTTCGGAAAAGTTGAAGGCACCAGTTTCCTCGAGGCCAGTCCTACAAGCACAACAACCCATACTAATCTGGGTCATACCCGATTATATTAGCCCACAGAAAGATGATGCACCAGAATTGATTCTGCAGAAGAAACCGTAGTATGACATTCCCATGCCGACAATGGCTAAATGAATCAGGAAAAGAGATGATCTTTTGAATACGTTCCCGAAATGCAAAACGAATGACTCCAATTTGGCGGATGCCGAGAAATTCTCGCACCTGCAACTTGAAAAATACACGTTCAGTTTGAACAATCCCTATACACATAAGCCAGCAGTCACACCTGTGGATTGGGCAGTGCCACTAGCATAGGCATGCCTGCTCAACCTACTGCGGATCCCACATTTTGGTCGTAGGAAGGAATATAAAGCTGTGGTGAATACTCTTCTTTCTTGCACACACCAGGGATACATCTGGTTAGATTTCAAGGTTAACATAACTGTGGATCTCATAGCAAGGATCACAGGTTTGAACAAACAAGGTGACGATCCATCTACCTTTTTTATGAGCAAGAAGGACGACCAAGAGTCAACCGCGGAAATCAAGCAACAATTCAACTTAGTTAGAGGAACCAGGGGATATGAGACTGACAGAATTTCAAATGTACCCTACATTTTGCTATTCAATTATTAGCAGGAAGAATGCTGCGAAAAGTTAGGCCAGCGTAGGTACCGGTCGCGGTCGTAGCTTTAGCTACCAAGGCTATGGATGGCCATGAATACAATTGGGCCAATTTTCTGTTGAACGAACTATTGTTGGACATCAAGGATACTCAGGACTGAAGATATCAATTTTATTTTAGCTGGCTCCTGGTCCTCATCACTTTTGTCAGTTGGAAAGAACCGAGCCATCAGATCAGCCTGCCTGTCGCGCAGGATGACTGTTGTGGAGTTCGCTTTGCGAACATGTGGTTTCTACCAACCCGAAAAAGCAGCCTGCTAACAATCTGCAGTTCCTAACTTTATATCAGCAATTGTGCGCAGTGATAGGAATGACTCCGCGCATCACAAGAGAGGTAACCACACAGTACAAACCTCTTATGCTTTTTTAGGTCGGCATGCACTCTATCTTCATACAGCCGCGCCTAAACTCAAAGAAATGGTATGAAGGCCAGTATCAACTCGGAACCCCAATGATTGAGCTAATCATTGAGGATTGGCCAGATGAATGGAAGCAACAGGCACCTGAGATAGTTATAACTTCATCTAATGAAGAAGTTGAAGGGGAAGAAGTGCAGCAAAATATGGAAACTCAAAGCCCTTCAACTTCGGCGCCTATGCAGCAAACAGGAAAATCAAGTAAAGGGCCGCAGGTGGGCAAAAAGAGAAAACATCCAGCCACTGCAAGTTCCGTCAAGAAGTAGAGGAAGAAGTCCAAGGCAACAAAGGAGCCACTAGACCGAATCTTGCATGAGTATGACTACGAGATGATATCCGTGCAAATAGCTACGCACCTCGAGGACAACCAGGCACAGGTCCGCAAAGACATAGACAAGCTGAGTAGCTTGGTAATAAGGATGGAGCAAGTCCAGCGGAACATGGCTAGAGAGCTAGCCCAAACTATTGACCCAGGGGAGTCAAGTGAGCAGATGCGAAGGCCACCGGCCTCCACTCCTAGAACGTGATTGGTGAAAATCGAACCACTGTCGATTTTGTATCCAACAGACGAGATGGTAGAAAGTGTGAGGCGGCTCGCACACTTGGACCTTAATGTAGCGGTGCTACCAGCTGAAGGGATGCACCAGCTACACACCTAGATATCCCACGAATTACATGAGCGAGACATTGTATTGCATAATCAATGCCTTCAGCTCGAAGAAAGATACCATAAGTTACAGGGAGAATGCCAGCAGAAGGACAAGGACCTTTAGCACATGCAGGCAAGGGAGCACAGGATACTAGGATCCGTATCGACTGTCTGCACAAAATTTCCCACAATCAATGCAGAGCCTGACACAGTAGCAACGGTTTACAGATTGGAGCTGCCGTCGGCAGCCTACAAGAACAAATGCAGAATTTGCAAGTCTCCCATCGTGAGAAAATTGCAGAGATGGTAGCTTCCCATCAAGCAAATATAGTTGAAATGGCAGCTAGGAAACCAGCTGACACAAGGAAGCAGGAAGAGGAAGCACGAACGGAAGTCGTAAGAATTTTAATGGAAGGCATCAGTACAGAAATAGCACAATGCCAAGAATTATCCGCTGGCATCTCCACCATATGAAGCATACTACAGGAAATTCCAGCGATTAAAAGTATTCATAAGGAAAGCAGAAAGAAATGGAAAGAGTTCGATGCAACAGATGCATCCATGAAAGACTTGCTAGTAAGACAAAAGAGGACGGATTTTGACAAAACAAAGGTATTGAGGAAAGAACTAGAAGCTCTAAGGATAAAGGAAGCTGAAACATCTGCTAGGATGCAACCAGTCATGGAAGAAGCCCTTATGTTGAACGATGATATTGAGGCCAAATTACAGGATCTTCATGAAGCAGAAGACCATATCAAAGGAGAAACACTGGAACCTACCTCACCAGAGGTATTCAACAAAGTTAAAGAATATGAGCAGGAAGTGAAACAGGTCGTCACAAGGTTGAGTACAACAGTGCGAGGATTCAGTGCGCGGGCAGGCATTTCCAAAAAGGGGCAGATGGATCAGTTGGATTGAGGTGGCTCGGGGCGAGCCACAGGTAAGTGTTAGGGGCATCTTGGGCATGGCCCAAGTAGGTACAATTTTGTGGAAGTATGATTTTTAGCTGTGCAATAGAGAAACATAACATCAGTATGTGCGCAACGTGTATAACAGTTTTGTGGCATAGCTATGCGATGCGCAGGACCTGCAGAGAAGCAAGTTTTGGTAGGGAGATATAAGTAAAGGCCAGAGGAGGAAGCGGCCTACTTTTGGTAAAGAACATGGATGAAGGAAGAAGGAAGGACCTGTCATAGAGAGTGGCAGCAAGCAACTGAAAAGCTAGGCCATGACGTCGACTATGACGGGCAGGCAAGAGCAGCGGAAAGGGACAGGCCATGATGCAGTATAACCGTTTTGAGGACTTTGGCTGTCAAAGAAGTGTGCGAGTCACGAGTGGGATAGAAGGATGGCCTAAATTAGGAGGAATAAGCTATCGACGGCAACAGTCAGGCTGGAAGTTAGCCACGTCAGTTTTGTAAACCTAAGGGTTTTTGCTTGCGAATTGTAAAGATATGCCTCCTGGCATAATCTATAAATAAGCATCATTTTGTAAGGGAAGGGTTACTCTTCATTTTGTTAAGTGTCGATTATTAAAGAATCTTAAGCTTGAAATCCATTGTAAAGACCCTGCAGCTGACTGTACAGAGACCTATCTGAGAGAGAAGAGAGTCTGCAGCTGAGTGCGTAGACTAAGAACAGTTGTACCCTTCCCATAAAGATCAATATTAACAACCGTTCTTGTGGACGCAGCCTCCATCCGGGGGGCGAACCACATTAAATCCCGTGTTATGTGATTGTTGTTTGTGCTATGACTATTCATTTGCTTAATATGAAGGTTAATACTGCAATGTATGTTACGTGATTGCTTTTGTATGTATTCGTCGTAGAGAATGGGAATAATATGTTAAGTGATACATGTAGGGGTGAATGTTAAGTATTCAACAAGTATAAGTATATGAATGCATAAATATGATGAATAATCACACAGTAGAACACTAAGTTTAAGCACAGCATTGGAGCGCGCAGTATTGCATGTTTGCACACTTGCTCACAATATAATGATAAGGACCTAAATGAGTCGAATGGGTACGGTTGCTTAGTAAATCAGTTAGAGTTAATCATCTCAAGCGGGTACGTGGTCTAGCTGACGCGTCGAGCCGTGACAGTCACTGTGAGATAAGCTGCCTATAGCCTATTGTCGTAGCATGAGGAGTACCCTAGGCTGTGCAACCCCAGATTGCATGAGGTGCGTGGGCCTTATACCCTGTTGTGGTACTGCGCGACGAGAACCGTCATGGCGCAAGAGCTGACCTGCAGCGCAAGTTGGTAGTGTGTTGCGCCATACGTACGTCTACCATCAACTCATCACTTATGCTATGGAAACGTGATTCTGCAGCACCCCCATAGCTTCTCCTCGGGTGAGACCTCAACTTGTGCATAGGTTGTTTCCGAAAGGGCCGGTGAAAAGGGGTTTTGTTGGTTAAGTCTAAAACCGCAAAGAACCTGGGTCTACACTGGAAAACCTCTAGATCAATTACCTACACCAACACCTACCCTATGTAAGGATCTTATACTTTTGTATGATTGATAATGATTACTCATGAAGTTACAAGTTTGAGTAATCTAGGGTTTATGCATATTATGTCTCTTACCTTGATTGATGATATGACTAACCAGAAGAGTTCTATGGTCAAATATGAATATGCATGAGTAAGAGAAGTCTTCCCTGAAACTTTGAATGCTAATGCTTATTATCTGTGTTTGAAATGATCATGACTATACATGTTTAATATTATTGTGTTTTGATAGTATTGAGATTATACTAATGAATGTATGATTATGTATGAGATCACGAGGGTAACAAAATGATGATACTAGTAAGCATTCATAGTGATCGAGGATGGATATAAGTTCAAGGACAGGTAATCCAGGAAGCAAATATCAAGAGGGAGCACACTCCAGTAGTTCCTACAAAGAAACAAAGATTGAGAGGAAGTCCACCCAACAAACAAACAAAGATAAGTATTTGAATTGTCATTTCTTGTGTTTAAAGAATATTGATCAATGATGTATATGCTTATGTTCCTAGACTTAGGTTGTGTATTATGCATATTAGAATAATTGCATTAATGAATAGTATACTACTAATATGCATATGATGGGTAAGTGGCCTATGGCACTGTACAACATTACATTGCTACTTATCTAGAATGAAACCTCTTTGTTGACATGTTAGGAGTTGTGCACACTCTTAACAATGTTTTGGTAGAGATTGGAAGGCATCTAGAAAGTTACGAGATATGGATAAATTTTGTATTCAAGCATTGGCTAAAATAATTGCATGACTATATGACATATTTCTTTATGTGTAAGAATTTGTTCTGAAAGCTATGAGATGTTTCTAATCATGTAATTTAACTTGTCTTGTAGGAAAGATCGTATACCATCACCTACAAAAGAAGGACTACAATATTTGTTCCAGCAACAAAGCTATCTATTGAAGATATTGAAGAATCTGAAGTTCCCAGGATTCGGGATGAAGTAATGGAAGGATGTCATGGTCGAGGAATACCAATCGATCATGAAGAATGATGTTTGGGATGTAGTCCTAATACCTGAAGGGAAGTCTGTTGTGACTTCCAAGTGGATCTATGATCCAGATGGATATCGGTGGCCACCCACCTATTCCACTGGCTCAAAACAGTATCCCATTTCGGCAATTTCCTAGTAATTTTTTTACGGTTTTTTGGGTCCTAAACTTTCGGGGCCGTTTTGAGGCCCTAAACGACCTTTTTTGGTGATTTGATGGTTTCAAATGACATGCATTTGGCCCTCGTCAAAAGTTGTAAGTCTCGGATAGACCTTTTCAACGGGCTACCGAGCACCCCAAACGGAGATCGTATGCAAAAGTTATGACCCCGGGAAGTTGACTGTTCAACTAACCACCTTGGGGCCGCAAATTTTATGACGGTTCATCTTCTAGGGTTAGGTTTTTGGATGTTTGGGATTCTTTCCCTCATTCTTATGATATATAATCCCTTTTGGCCTCTCTCTGTATTCATCTTGGCATGAATGAGCATAGTAGCCACATCTCTTCTCAGAGATAGCTACCACCATTTTAGCTATTGTATTTTACAGTCTATTCTATTTCCGCTATTTAATAGAATATGTGTTTACTGTATCACTGTGTTCTTTGCAATATATCTTTGTATATGATTTTGTATATGCTATCTTATTTCATTCCTTCATAAATCTGGATCAGTGGTATCAGAGCGGTCTGCTTTTTGATTGTTTCTCGGTGCATGTCCCCGACGAGGTCAAGATACAGAGAGTTAGGTCTCGAACTAGTTTCACTTGGGGAAGACCACTCTCGCCGCCCCAAACAGCCTCCCATGGCGGAAGAAAAGAGAGATGATGGAGCAGTAGATCCTATCAATTTGTTGCTTGAGGAAGCCCTCGCGCGACAGAGGAACGAGATGATGGATAATTTCACCCAGATCCTTCGACGCATGCCGACAGCAATAGATACACCTTCAACAAGCAGTCATTTCGGAGATGCGACTCCTTTCAAGGTATAAGTTAACTTTGATATCCCTTTATTTGAAGGCCAGATCGATGCCGATGCCATAGATAAATGGTTGAATCTACTAGAATGGTATTTCTCTGTCCACAATTTTTCCGACAGGGAAAAGATCGTCTTTGTGCTCCTCAAGGCCATCCCCCATGTCAAAAATTGGTGGAAACTTATTGTGAGAAAAACTCATCAGACGAGTCTGGATTGTTTGAATATTCCAATCCCACTTGGGCCTCTTTTGTAGATGCCTTCAAGGAACAATATTACCCTGTTGGAAACTATGATGACCAGTACACAAAATGGGCCATTCTGCACCAAAAGAGGGACCAAACGGTGTCGGAGTACACCAACAAATTTCATACCTTGCACACAAATCTAGGTATAAAGGACTCCAAGCGACACCTAGTACTAAAATATCGCAGTGGCCTACACCGATACATATGAACAGAGATGGATTTCCTGGAAATATCTTCACTCAGATCCACCTATCGATATGCTGTCAAAATTGAGCAGAAATTTCAGCAAAAGAACAAGCGTGACTTCAAACCTACGCAGAAGCAAGGCAAGGAAACTCTGGCTCGCAGAACACGGGGTAGGGAAAGGACAACCAGTCCCAACCACAAGCGAAGAAGGGTAACGAAAAGACAAAGAAGGACACTGGGAAGTGGTGCAAGTTCCACAAAATCCCTTGGCACAACACTAATGAATGTCACTCAAAACAGTCATTGGTGGTTGAGATCAAAGCTTCAGAATCATATCCCAATTCTAATTCTGACTCAGAACCTAATTTCACAGCCGCTCGAAAAGGGAAGCAAATCATTGATGCAGAACCCAGTGCCATTGTTGCCATCACACAGATTCAACCAGAGGAACCTAAAGAGTCAGAGGCATAGGAGCGCCTTTTCCACTCACAGATGTGGGTGAAGGGAATTCCCCTACACTTTGTTGTGGACAGCGGTAGCCAGAAGATCATGATCTTAGCATAAGTCATCAAGAGATTGGAGCTACCAATAACACCACACCCACAACCATACACCATTGGATGGCTAAGCCAAGGACAAGGGATCCGCGTCAGTCACCAATGTCGCCTACCACACGGCATCAAGCCCTTCAAAGATGAGGTATTGTGTGATGTGGCCCCACTTGAAGTATGTGATGTTCTGTTAGGAAAGCCATATATTTGGAAGTGTCATGTTTTATATGAATCACGACCTCGCAGTGTCATTGTCACTTTGGGAGGATAACTCTATCGGATACCAGAGACAGTCTCACCTACCCCAACCAAGCAAGGAAGGAAGATAATCTCCCACACTGGGAAATTTTCCCTATTCGCAATTTCCACTAAAGGAGAACATCAGATCGTAGAGACATGCACAACCTCTGCACATTATCCCTCTACTTAGCAAAAACAAGAAGAACACAAATTCAGTGCAGCATCACCTATTCGGGTACCTCTACAGTGCAAGACCATGCATTCAAGGTGCTCCTCCAAAAAGAAACCATCCACACTAGTGCAGACCAAGGGTACCACAACAACCAAAACTATTGAACAGCTCCAGCGCATCCATCAACAACAATTACAACCCTTTGAAGATGTCAAAGTAAGGTAGCCTTTTCACTTCAGCAAATGCCGCACCAGAATCTCAACTCAACACATAGTTCGACATATGATAAGGGACTTGACACAATGGAGACCATTGCTTCCTAAGGGGGGAGGATTGATCCAGATGGATATCGGTGGCCACCCACCTATTCCACTGGCTCAAAACAGTATCCCATTTCGGCAATTTCCTAGTAATTTTTCTACAGTTTTTTGGGTCCTAAACTTCTGGGGCCGTTTTGAGGCCCTCAACGACCTTTTTTGGCGATTTGGGGGGCCGAATGGTTTCCAATGACATGTAATTGGCCCTACTTGAAAGTTGTAAATCTCAAATAGACCTTTCCAACGGGCTACCGAGCGCCCCAAATGGAAATCGTATGCAGAAGTTATGACCCCGGGAAGTTGACTGTTCAACTAACCACCTTGGGGACGTAAACTTTATGACGATTCATCTTCTAGGGTTATGTTTTTGGATGTTTGGTATTCTTTCCCTCATGCTTATGATAAATAGGCCCTTTTGGCCTCTCTTTGTATTCATCTTGGCACGAATGAGCATAGTGGCCACATCTCTTCTCAGAGATAGCTACCACCATTCTAGCTATTGTATTTTACAGTATGTTCTATTTCCGCTATTTAATAGAATATGTGTTTACTGTATCATTGTGTTCTTTGCAATATATCTTTGTATATGATTCTGTATATGCTATCTTATTTCATTCCTGCATAAATCCGAATCAATCTACAAGATCAAGCATGCTGCAGATGGTAGCATAGAGAAATGCAAAGCGAGATTTGTAGCTCGTGGCTTCTCCCAGAAAGAGAGGATAGATTATGAAGAGACTTTTGCTCCTATATCCAGTACACTTCCATCATATTAGTGCTTTCCCTGGCTACAATGATGAAATGGAAGATACACCAGATGGATTTCAAGACAGCCTTCTTGAATGGTGTAGTCGAGGAGGAAGTGTATGTGGAGCAACCACTTGGTTTTGAGACACATGACAGAGAGTCATATGTGTGCAGATTGAAGAAAGCCTTATATGGCTTGAAGCAAGCTCCTAGAACTTGGTATGGTAGGATAGACAACTTTCTATCTAGATTGGGATTTACCAAGAGTAAATCGGATTCCAACCTTTACTACAAGGTTGAGGAAGGCAATCATGTGATTCTACTCTTGTATGTGGATGACCTATTTGTTACGGGTGAGGATAGATTGATTACCGACATGAAGAGGAAGCTTGCTGCCGAGTTCGAGATGAAGGACTTCGGGATGATGCACTGTTTCCTAGGCATGGAGGTGTGGCAGAGTGCAGATGGAATCTTCCTTGGACAAGGGAAGTATGCAGTAGAGATCTTGAAGAGTTTCGGGATGATGGACTGCAAGGCCATGGCCACACCTATGGAATCGAACCTGAAGTTTCTGTGTGATGCTTCATCTAAGCCGGTTGATGTCACGGTGTATCGTCAGATGATTGGGTCCTTGATGTACTTGAAGAACACGAGACCATATATTTTCTTTGTGGTGAACACATTGAGCCAGTTCCTGACGGATCCCAGAGGTGTTCACCTGGTTTCTATAAAGTATATTCTGAGGTACCTGAAGGGTACAGTTGATTATGGGCTCAAGTATGATGCGAATCAAAAGGTTAAACTGGAGGGTTATGTTGATTCAGATTGGACAGGCAATGCTGCAGATAGGAAAATCACTTCTAGGTGCTGCTTCAGTATGGGATCAGCTGTGATCTTTTGGTTTAAGCAGGATGGAGTCCTGCGTAGCACTGAGTACAGTCGAAGCAGAGTATGTTGCAGCTTGTTCATCTAGTTGTGAGGCAGTATGACTGAGGAAGCTACTGTCTGAGTTATTTGATCACCCGTTGGGTGCTACTGGTATCTTTTATGACAACCAAAGTTGTGTAAAATTGTTTGAGAACCCGGTGTTCCATGATAGGTTGAAGCACATTGAGGTCAAATATCACTATATCAGGGATATGGTGCAGAGAGGAGCAGTGAAGCTCTTGTATGTTGCGACGGATGAGCAGATTGCAGATATGTTGACGAAACCACTGGCCGGAGTGAAGTTTGAGTACTTCAGAGAGAGGCTTGGTGTTCTTCAAATAGAAGATACTTCGAGGAAGAAGTGATGGGACACATCTACAGGAGCCATTCCAAGTATGGTGAGAGGAGGATCCTTCCCATGGCTATGGATGTAAGCGCTGTGTGGTGAGCATCAGGACGATGCTTCAGTTACTGCTTGGTATGATCAATTGGATCATGTATATGTATATGCATCAGTTGGATGCTGGGTATGGCCAATTGGATAATGTATTTGTATATGTATCAGGTGGATGCATTGTTGATCGGGTGATCATGTGATGATGTACATCACGATGATGTATGGTAAGTATCAGGTTGATACTCTGTGGTCGTGAACAAGTTGTGCAGGCAAGCATGTAATATTGACCTGGGAGATCCGATAGGTTGTGTTGTGTGCCCTTAATCAGTCCTGGGGTGCTCTTGCGAGGCTGTGTGATGGTAAAGCCTAGATTTGTTCTAGGTCACATCCAGTATGAAAAAGGATTGGCTCTATGGTGGTAAATCCTAGATTTTTTCTAAGTCACATCCAGTATGAAAAAGGATTGGCTTTGTGGTGGAAAATCCTAGATTTGTTCTAGGTCACATTCAGTATGAAAAATGACTGGCTCTGTGGTGGAAAATCCTAGATTTGTTCTAGGTCACATCCAGCATGAAAAAGGGTTGGCTTTATCGATGTGATACATCCAGCATGAAAAAGGGTTGGCTTTATTGATGTGATACATCCAACATGAAAAAGGGTTGGCTCTGTAGATGTGATACATCCAGCATGAAAAAGGGTTGGCTCTGTAGATGTGATACATCCAGCATGAAAAATGGATGGCTCTGTAGATGTGATACATCCAGCATGAAAAAGGGTTGGCTCTGTAGATGATGAAGACCTGCAGGTGGTAGGCCTACATCCAGTATGAAAAAGGACTGGCTCTGTAGAACTTCCTATGACGAGTAGATTGGAGATTGATTGAGATAGCAGTAGTGACGATGACGATGATCTGATGACAATGATCCGATGATCCAAAGAAGAAGACTTGTGCTATAAGACCTGTGTCGAGAAATACCTTCCTAGTTAAGAGGGAGTGTTGATGTATTTGTAACTTCGGAATGTATTTCATATATGTATATTGTATTCCTATAGAGATGTTATTATTCCTCTATACGGAAGTGTCGTCATTTATATTGTAAGTGTCATAAATTATACTTGATGTGTTATTAGACCACCTTGATGGGGTCAGCCCTGTATAAGTCATGTGGGTTAAAGGGTTATTAGACCACCCTAGTGGGGGTCGACCCTGTTAGCATTATGTTAAGTGGTTAAGTTGAGGCTGACCTAGTAAGGTTATTAGGCAAGTCAAATCAAGTATAAATAGAGTGCGAGAGGCACTCATTCACTTATTCACTTGTACACTAATTGGAGAGTGGCGCACTAGTGGAGGAGGAGAAGCTGCTGCTAGGAGACTATCTCTTATGCTTGGGTTTTGTATCATTGCTCTATCTATATTTGAGGAAGTTATTGGGGTTTTTCACCTTTATGGTTTTCCCCAAGCAAACTCTGTGTGTCTATTGTCTCTTGCGTTTGCTTCTTGTGATTGATATGCTGTACATGTTATTCTCTCAGTAAAGATCCTAGAGTATATTGAATTGATGCTAAAAAATTAACACACCTAGTATTCTTGTCACTACATCCATCCCTATGGTTAGTGGATCTGTTACAACTACAGTCCCGTTGGTGACTAGTAGAACACTTGGGGGCATGGTCCCTTCCTACATGATTCCCCCACCTTTTAATGGAGGTCCCACGATCCCCATCATGACTCATACCATTGCTCCACACATTGGGGGCAGTGGCCGCACCATTGCCGCTACGACTAGCACACAGGTCCCTGCGACCATGTCACATCCTTCTACTAGTTTTCCATTCATGGCTAGTCTCAACCTCCCTGATATGTCATCTAGAGTTTTTGAGTTTCTCTTAAATTTTGATTGAAAGGATTCTTCATCAATCTTCTTTCTAAGCGAGACCATTTCAGCTTCAAACTTCTCTAATTCTTGCTCTCTTTTCTTTCCCTGTTGTTCTAGACTATTTCAACCCTTTTAGCTTCTTGAAGCTGATTTTTCAAGTCAACAATAATTATTTCTATATCATTGTTTTTCTCTTCAAATTCCGTCACTTTGGTTTTTAATTGTTTGTACATCCTTTTATAATTCCTTAATTATTCAAGAGCACATATGAGCTCTGCTTCAAGATCTACCACTCCTTCTAATTCTTCTTCAGGGTTTTCTCTCTCTATTCCCATGAATAAAACTTATGCTTCTTCATCTTCACTAGACTCATCTGAGAAGCTATCATCCATGGCATAAAAGGTCTTCTTTTTGTTTTTCTTCCTAAAACTCCTTTTTTTCTTCTTGAAGTCTTCAGGGAACTCATCATTGTCTTCTTGTTTGGGATAAGGGAATTTGGAAGAAAAGTGACCAATTCCCCCACAATTGAATCATTTTAAGGGAAATTTCCCTTTGTACTTACCGGTACCCTTCTTAATATTTTTAACAAGAAGTGCTTCTTCATCATTAGAATCTTCTGATTGAATCTTCATTTTAGATTTCTTAGCTACTTTTGATGCTTTAAAATTTGCTTCCTTCTTTTGAGAATTATCTTGTCCAATCCTAATCTCATAAGCTATGAGGATACCATATAGTTCATTCATGGTGAGCTTGTCAATATTTTCTCTATCTTCTAGGGTGGAAATATTAGGATTGTAAATCATTGGGAGTGATCCTAGTACTTTTTCAACTATTTTCATTTCTTCCAATTCTACTCCTAGCCCTTGAATTGCATTAACAATTTCATCAATTCTCTCAAAGTATTATGAAATGTTCTCTTCTTCCTTCATTTTTAGACTTTCAAATTGAGCTTTAAAAGTATGGATTTTGGCCCTTTTTACCTTGGTGTCTCCTTCATAGATGGTATGCAATTTGTCTCGGATCTCCTTCATTGTTTTGCAATGAATCACCTTAGCAAAGACTGTTATGTTTAATCCATCCAAAATTGCATTAATAGCTTTTGCATTGTATTCAAATTGTTTTATTCCTCCAAGATCTGTGGAAGGAGATTTTGGATATATATACCCTGGTTCTACAGATAACCTAACTTCTAGTCCAATAGACATTATATGACTTCTCATCCTAACACTCCAGAACGCATAATCCTCATCATTGAATAGTGGAACCTTGGAGGACATTTTTCCTTGTTGATCCATAGTGATAAAAGATCTCTCTTCAAGCGGTTAGACTTTAGTGAAGAGACCTGCTCTGATACCAATTGTTGGAAAATCAAGTAATACTGAGAGGGGGGGCTGAATCAGTATTTAGATATTTCTTCAATTTTTATCACTTTTAAGACAAAATCAACAATAGAAACAGAACACATAATTTTATCGTGGAAGCCCAATTAGGAAAACCACAAACACTTTCTATTACTGCAAAATTATATTTACAAGTATTTGCAAGCACCAACTTGTTGGATGCTACAACACCCAAGATTTTAAGCTACAACTAAAGGATGCAACAACACCCGATATTTTCACCTACAAATGAAGGATGCAACAACACCATTTTTACCAGCAACAACTGGAAGGAAGCGACGACTTCCTACGTGCTTTTGTAGCTTGTCCTTGCGCCTCCCAACCACCCTTTATATGATTATACATTCTTTGTTTTCTGTACACCTTCTGATTTTCTATTTTAATGTACATAGATACACTATTTGAAGAAATAAAACCTTGTTTATATACCCTCAATCGTGCCTATTCACCTAACAGTCACAAATCTTCATTGTTACCCTTCCACTCGTAATTACCTCACTTAATCTATTTCGCAATTACCTCTCTGTTTTAACCTGGGAAATTAGCAGCAGGATTATGAAACACTTCGACTTTGCAACCCTGACTTTGACATGCTGACTCCGATTCTAACTTGTCGATTCCGATCTTATGTGTCGAAACATCAAATATATACTCTTAATTCAGCGTCTTCGACTCCTATGTTCTGACTCTGACTCGTTGATTCCGATGTCGACTTCGTGAATTCGAATTTCTGACTACGAATTCGAATTTGTGACTCTGACTTATCGACTGCGACTTCGAATCATCAACTACATCTCTAACTTCGACTCAACTGATAGTGGTCGATAATAAGTCGACAAGAATTTGACTATTGACTTGATTTACAATGACTTGACCATAATAAAAGCAGTTGGCACCGTTCGACCTCATATGACTATCGACCACTTTTTAGCTTCAACATCTTCGACCAGTTTTATGCATCGACTAGATATGGCGTCAACCAGTTTAAGCATCGACTAAATATGGCGTCAACCATTCGACTAGTTTAAGCATCGACTAAATATGGCGTCGACCATTCATCCAATTTTACTCATCGACTAAATATGGCATCGACCATTCGACCAGTTTTACGGATCGACTAAATATGTTTTTCCTTTGTCATTAATGAACTTCTTTGATATCATTGACAATCATACTCAACACCCTTAGATGTTTTTGATAATATTACTACCATTCATTAAGACCAACTTTGAATATTGGATAATAAAAAGCACTTGAGAATTGATTGATTTGTTTTAAAAAAATACTTTTATATTCAAAAATATTGAACATAAATGTTTCTATTACATAGTTCATGTAATATTATACAAACTCTTTTCTTTAAATAATTGAGAAAAAAACTATTTGATCTATTAGTCTATAATTTTTTTTAAATAAATACACTATTTTGTTTGTAAGTAAGAGTGACATTATATTATATCATAAAGAAAAGTACATAACAGACTCTGAGGGCTGGGACAGAGGCCCTCTAATTGTTGATACCCTGAACTATCAAGAGAGACTGATACCTATACATTTTACAAAAAGAAGGCCTCTGAGCCTGAACACAAAACTGATGGTCTTATACATATTCAGTCGTTGAAGGAGGACCTGTAGCAAGACTAAAACCGAGACAGAACATACATAAAAACTGAGACGGAGTAGACATAAAAATAAGTATTTTGACATCTTGGTTCTTGAATGGAAACCCCATCCTGCACAACAATAATGTCATGATTGAAAACAACCATCTGAGGCAAACCCGATCCATGACCAGAGAGGATAGAGAGAATAACAAAGATTTTCTTGCACATGAAATCCAATCTGAAAGAGACATCTTCCATGTGGTGACGATGTTCAAAATGCATATCACACAAGGCATGAACCAGAGGCAAATTGTCCTCAGAATTCAAGTGCAGAGCCTTGAAGCAATGAGTGCATAGGGGCTTACCTGAATTTGATGAAGGAAGCATCATATCAAGCTGAGGCAGAGGTGGAAACAAGTTGTCCCCATAGCCAAGTAAATTTCCCATATCATCGAACCGTTCCATGAGATAGGACCATTCCTTCTTCTTCTAGTTAGCCTGAGACACTTTGTTGCTCGCCAAAAGATCTATGTTCCTTGACAAGGAACGTTTGCTCGAGAGAGTAGACAAGGGAGGAGAATTCGGATCTATCCAGGCCTGAGGACGACCACCACACCCACAACAAAAGTGTCCCCTGAGCCTGAGGAAAGGCATGCTCCATAACCAGATCCTAGCAAACCCAGTGTTCTTCAAATCCGTAGATAACCCGACAGTGCAATCAGGAGGCCGACCGGGGTGCCCGCAAGAAATAGGCACTCCCTGTCATAATTGCTTCATCAAAATCATGGTCGAAGTACACCAAAAACCAGGTGACAAGATCTTTAACATATAAGAAATCACCTCCACCCCATGCGAAATTAAGGCCATCTGCTGCGAACCAGTGCAGAATCATTGGGAAGGACACCACATTAAACCTCTAGACCATGCGATGCGACTGAGCGCTAACATGTTCATAGTATTGCTCATTAAACCAAGGACGGGCCAAATTAGGTGCACTCGCCCTCCCATATTGACCATTCTCCAAGTGGAGTTCATCACGCGCTACTTATCACTCCATCCAGGGATACACTATCTTTATTTTAAATAAATATAAGTTTAACAAATTTTATTTGTAGATGACTAAGTATCTAGATTAAAAAATTTAAAAACATAAATGACATGTAAAAAGTTATAATTGGATAAGTATGTATTTTAAAAGTGTCATTTTGCTAAACTTGTTTTGGAAAAATATCAATAACAGATTATATATACTCTTACACTAGAAGAATGTAATGTTAACAACAGATTGTGTATACTTTTACATGATTTTTTTTCGGTTATACTATAAGCTCAATAATAAAAAATGAAAAATTTATATAATTTGTTAAATTTATTTTTAAAATTAAATATTTAACAATTAAGTTACGAGAAATTTAGTTTAAATATAAAAAATAAAAAATAAAAATAAAAATGTATATATTATAATTTTAAATTCATTTTATAAGTAATAACTTAGAGGTAATAAAAGTATGTGTAATCTTAACAATTTTAAAGTACTTGGGGAAGTTTGAGGGTTTGCAAAATGAAGATCTTAGAAAAATAATGATATCAATACTTCCTTAATATATTGGATGAAGAGTGAGATGGCTACTTCACAAATATGGTATATACAAATTTTGCATGTTCATTGGGTGGTTGGGATAAATTATTGTTACCTTCACTACCTAAGTTCAATTCTTGTAAGTGACATGATATTCTTATTGAGCCCATATGTAATGATTAAGTGGATTATGTAATCTAATCATATCTTGATTCTCCGCAATCGCAGGTGTTGACATATTTCTGGATGAAAAAAAAACAAAAACAAACTTTGCATACAAAATACCTAGCTCCTTACACAAAGTAATAATGAGCAACATAAATGCTTTATATTTAAAAGACTTCAATAACTATAAATATGCCACATTACTTAGACATATATGCTCTCTAAATGATGACTTTAAATGCCATAACAACCATAATAATAATATTGAATACATCAACAACTGTGGCCACTAACAAATAATGCTCCATTAAAAAAATTGTACTAAATCTAATGATTCTTTATTACATGAATATAGAGGCCCCACAAATAATGGTTTTAAATGCTAAAATTATCATCATGATGGTATTGAGTACATCAACAAAGTGGCCACTAGACAATGTTATAACATAATCCAACACACAATGTTATAACATAATCCAACACAGGCCAATTATAAATCCTTGCAAATTGTCAAGGTGAAAATAAATAATGAGAAATGGTTAATTCCAAAATCTAATGTAATTCTTATTCAAACTTTACTTTCTATAAAAATTATAAACAAATTTCAACTTCTTCATCTTCTATAGAAATTATAAACAAATTTCAACTTCTTTGATGCAAAAGACTCCAATATTTATCCAACACGGATCAATTGAAGCACCTAAAACACCTCTCAAAATGGAAGAGAATACCATTATCAAGGGCCAACAAGAGAAGATCTCTCTCCTAATAAAATGCTTAAAGTACCTATTGAGAAGGAAAGAGGAAAACAAACAGGATACATAAAGGACAAAGAATAAGAAAATCTTCCTCCTGATAAATATAACTAAAGCACCTAAAAAGACTAAAGAGGGAATACATAAGATTAAAAAAGAACAAGAAGAAGAAGTCGTTCTTCAATGAAAAGAGAATATTTTGAAACCCTACCAGGGAATACATGATATAATAGAACAAGAGGAAGAAGTCTTTATTCACTGGAAGATGAGAGAATTTAGAGACTAAAGAGGGAACACACAAGATAGAAGAGAACAAGATTGATGAGTCTTTCTTCAATGGAAAGGAGAATATTTTGAAACCCTACGAGGGAACACAGGATACAGGATATAATAGAACAAGAGGAAGAAGTATTTATTCACTGGAAGATGGGAGAATATTTTGAAAACCATATAAGGGAAGCTAACTTTTGGAGTGAGTCTCTGTGAAGAATGTGCCTTTGCCATTGGTGAGGAGCGGGGAGATATCCAAGGGATCTAAAGTCAAAGCCAATCTAGCATATCTAAAATGGAAGCTGAAACGTTAAAAGTGGGACTTTGAAAATTTACCATTAAGAAAACAGATAACAGATATCAGAGTTCAAAGCCGACCTTTGTGCAACAGAAAATGCAGACAGGTTAGCACCCTTGGCATTTCAGCCAACTTGTTTCTGGAGAAAATGTAGACAGGTTAGCACCCTTGGCAATTCAGCCTACTTGTTTTTGGTTGCTTCAAAGCTCAAGCATTCAAGGGAAATTCTAATGGTGGCATCTTGAGATCAGAGCACCCAAGAAGTTATCATCGACAAAAGGGAGTTATTCCCAATTTCCTCTGGAACAAATCACCTATTTTTGGTTGTTTCAAAGCTCGATTGAAGCTCGAGCATTCAAGGCAAGTTCAACTGACAGCGTCTTGAGATCAGAACAGCCAAGAAATTACCATCGATGAGAGGGAGTGAGTCTCAATTTTACTTTGGTACACATCACCTAGACAGTGAAAGTTGGAGAAACAGATTAAAGCAATTTCCAAAGTTCTCAAGTATAAAATGAAAAAGGATCAGGGTTCTGCTAACCCCCTGTGAAAAATGCCCTTTTTCAAAAAACTACCCATTTTAAATGCATTGCTCAGAAGAAATTCAGTGCTCATGAGATCGATACTTGCTCATAGAATTGGTAACCCTTGAAGCAAAAAACGGGTTCAGTCTTCCCTTTTTCAGTAGAGTTGCAGAATTCTGCGTTTAGCCTCCTTTTGGGAATGATAAACTCATTGAAGAGAAAAAGCACAGGAAGAAAGCCCACGAGTTGAAGATATCTTTCCTCAATGAATTAGAGGACAAAACGTAGACTTCCATGGAAGATATCATGGCTCTTTTGCCAAGCGTCCCTTGGAGGAATTAGAGATACTCAAGTTTTAATAGAGTTGGTAAATAAAAACCGCATAAGCATTGGAATATATGAAATTTGATATTCAAAAGGTTTGCTACTGGACATACACAATTTTATTAGAGATGTCAAATTGATCTCAATCTCCTTGTTTCCACTAAAATAGTTCTCACCAAAATAAAAACAATGAAATAACTAATAAGTTGATGTCATGAAACCGTAAGTTATGAGATAAGTTAATGGCATGAAACCCCAATGAAATAAGTTGATGTTATGAAACCGTAAGTTATGAGATAAGTTAATGGCATGAAACCCCAATGAAATAAGTTCATGTCATGAAACCATAAGTTATGAGATAAGTTAATGGCATGAAACCATAAGTGTAAAGTGAACATCTTACACATAATAAAACATCTTACATATAATAAAAGAATGCAGGTTTCCATATTTCATAGTATTGGAGAGTTAATTTCTGGAATAGATTGTGGATGTGTCCAATCTTTTGAGTGGACACTTCACTCATCTTCAGGGATTGCAAGGACTGCAAGAGAACTCAAGGAAAGAGACATAAAGAGAGTTCAAAGAGAGATATCAAAAGAGCTCCAGGAAAAAGTGTCCACTCAAAATGTTAAACACATAAATTTACACACAATCTATCTTTCTGGAATAAACTCTTCCACTCGAAATGTTGGACACGTAAATTTGCACACAGTCTATCTCACATGTATTGCAATGCAATGCAATGCTCCTACATAGATGTACACATGTATTGCATTGCAATGCAATGCTCCTACAAAGACGTACATCTGTAGAAGATAAGTAGCAATCCATTTCGATCAGAGGAAGAACAGTCCCCATTGTCTAAGATGCGTAATTTTTGTATTGTGGAGCATTTGTATGGTTTTTGCTGTGAAGAATTCTATGTAATTTTTGTATTGTGGAGTATATGTATGGTTTTTGCTGTGAAGAATTCTATGGAATAGGCTATTCAGAGTCTTTGTTTCTTGCCGAGTTTTCTGGTGGATTTGACAGATTGTTGGAATTAGAGTTTGTCCCAGAATAAGGGTTTTCCAATCCATTTACAATGTCAGAATTTGGAAATTGCAAAATTTATTCTTAAAACCGCCTGCCAAAAAGGACATTTGCTACACCAATAGACACCAGTCCAATTCTCTTGGTGCCATATAAATTGTAAACCCTCAAAAACCAACCCAAAATGGTATGCATGGATATTCAACTAATTCAAACCTGAACAGCTGAAAATAAATGCAGAGGAAGCAATGAATTGAACAACTGCGTAGCATATATAATGAGCGAAGGAATAGAGGAATGCAAACATATTCAATGAACTCAAATCTGAACAACTGCAAACAAATGCAGAGGAAGCAATGGATTGAACAACTCTGTAGCATATAATAATTGGTGAATTGAATAGAGGAATGTCCCACTCTCATCTGTACACAACAATATTTTTGGCTTTACACCCATTAATCTGATAACAGACTCTGTGTTTGTTTGGTGTAGTACACAAATCAGTAGTACACAACACAACACAACATATATTAATGTAACCGTTCAATCTGATCAGTTATTCCTCTGATCTGTATTTCAATATTTATGCTAACAAAACTGTTCAATGTTTGACTGCATCAGATCCCGAAGCTTTGGCCGAAACTCGTTAATGGTCTCTAACTTTGGCTTCCATGATCTGCATGTCTTCAATCTCAGCTGTGCAAGCGCCATTGAGAGCTCTGGAACGTCCTCCAAATTCAACTTCGGCACTGCAAACTCCTCCTCCTGCGCCTCACTAATTTGTTTCTCCTCCATTAATAAATCATCATTTTTCCTTTCCGGCAGGTGGGGACGCATGAGGAAGTCTCCAAAAAGGGGGAGTATTTTGGCGCCTGAGGTCCATCTGCTTGCAGTTTTCGTGGCGGAATTGGCCTTGAATGCCAGGGCGGCCATGTCTGTTCCAGAGAGCACAGAATGAAGCTTGGCCATGGGCAGAAGGAAATAAAGATGCCCAAAATCCAGGTCTTCGTCTGCCGAGAGAGGATTAATCCGACGCCCGATCTGGAGACCATTAGCGTGGCATACGAAGTGCTGAGGATTTTCCAGCATAAGCTCTGCTGCCTTTATCTTCCTCTGAAACCCCTCAACGCTGCCATTCCAGTGTATGACTTTCACAGTGCTGGAAGGTACAGAGGTCGAAGCACACAAAACGGAATTGCCCATGCCTGGTGGGTTCTCTGTTTTCTGCAGAATTAATCAGGAGGGGAACAGAGTGCAACTGTATGCATGGGGTACAGGGCATTTATGAAGGACGCATCCCTTCCATTGATATAGGATCGAAGAATGTGAAGGTAATAGCTGGCTACAGCGCAATTCTCGCCTGAATCATTGTAAATATGACAGGAAGCTGACATAAGAAGAAGCAGAAAATCATTTGTTTATGTGGAGCAGAGGCCCACACGCATTCACTCGCTGTAACCTCATCCTATGCATCCCAAAAAGTGAATGCATGATCGCGACGAGCCAACAGCTGTATCATTGAGAGCTTCAACCACAAGGTAAAAGTATGCTTAAAAAAAAAGAAGGATGCTCACAATTGTCTTCTAGCTGTCAACCAATCGTCTCACAGAGTATCCACATGACCATATGCTGTCAAACGCATTTATGCTGGCCTGTTATCACACCCGTGATTACCAGGCAAATAGCTTTTGTTATCATACCCGTGATTACCCAGGCAAATAGCTTTTAGTGCTTTCACTGCGTTCCTCTCACTTATTACTAAGTTTCCTTTCCATTTAAGCACTAAGCATTTTGCAGGAAAGCATTGAATAATGTGATAAGCATTTTGCAGTAAAGTATTGAATAATGTGGTAGATGTTTTATTGGTGAAACATTAAAAATTGAGGAGGGTGTTTTGGTTATAGTTGGTTGGTTGTTGGATCTCAAATTACTTTCATTGCGTTACTTTAATTTATTAATAAGTTTTCTTTCCATTTAAGTACTAAGCACTTTGCAGTAAAGCATTAAATAATGTGGTAGATGTTTTATTGATGAAATATTGAAAATTGAAGAAGGTGTTTTGCTGGTGATTAGATCTCAAACTGATTGAGATCCAACAACCAACAAAGCACCCCCTCAACATTCAATACTACATTGTAAGGTGCTTATTGCTAGTTTTCAATTTTAACAATCTTACTATTTTATTAATACACTCTCAGTGTAAAAGCAAAGTTAACTTCAGGTTTTCTTCTTGTATTTTTAACATGACAATAACAACTTTCATTGCTGTTTAGCTGACTTAATTACTAAGTTTGTTTTCAACATTAGTCATTTCATAAGTGCACCCTCAGTGTAAACGCAAAGTTAACTTGATGTTTTCTTCTTGCATTTTTTAAATGGTATTGACAAAAGCAGTTTTCGTGCTTTCACTTCTTTAGCTAACTTAATTACTAAGTTTCTTTAAACGGAAAGTTAACTTGTTTTCTTCTTGTAATTTTACGATGGTAATAACAACTTGATGTTTTCTTCCTGTATTTTTTAAAATGGTATTAACGCTCACAGGTTGTTGAACATACTTCCATGGCATCAGCATCATTTTTTCTTTTGTCATTTTCTTTTATACTCACCTCCATAAGCATATATAATTAGAAATATTCCAATTCAGACTCAAACTTGTGACCTAACAATTTGATGGGTTATGCAGCACTATAATTAGTGATAAGGCCAAGCCTATACAACGACAAGATCTGGTTGAGCAAAGTTGGATTCATCTAAAACTTGTGAAGTGTCAACTAAGATGAAGATGAGGATGTTATAATATTGTCATTTTCAAGTTGTTTTAAACATATTTTTATTTATTATTTAAAATAAGATGATATTGTTTAAAAGAAATTAAATAAAACTAATAATTAATATAAGTTGGATTTATCTGAAACTTGCGATGAGGATGTTATAATAATGTCATTTTCAAGTTTTTTTTAAATATTTTCATTTATTATCTTAAAATAAGATGATATTGTTTAAAAGAAATTAAATAAAACTAATAATTAATAGGTTTTAATGTATATATAAGAAATAATTTATCATTTTATCATTTATCTTTTAATGTATATAAAAGAAATTAAATAAAACTAATAATTAATAGGTTTTAATGTATATATAAGAAATAATTTATCATTTAAGGAAAGAATGTTAATTAAGTTCAAAACAAGTTAAGAAGTTTCTAAGTCTTAACTAGAAAGTAAAACTTAATCATTCTTATGAAAATTATTAAAAAATAAGAAAAATAAAATATACATATATATAATTTTTTTCAAAACATGGAAACATCTATTTTGATAGTTATATTTAGATTTATTAACGATATCGCATTGGTTTTTGGATTAAGGGATAATTGAACATATACATTTAAAAATAAGTCAATTTAATTATTTAACCAAATCTCCAAAAGTAAAGTTTGGTGATAATCATACTAATATTATTATTGGTATAAGCATTATAAAAATTGCTTACCAAATGAAATAAGAAAGAACTAAAAATGTTTTGTGCTCCCAAGCTTATTCATGACTTTGTTATATTTAAGAAATATTAAAGACTCTATTATTCAACTTAGTTTTACTTTAAAAAATGTGTTGCCAAGGATGACATGATTGATATTGACTTTGATTTGTGGCATCAAAGACTAAGGCACTTGAAATTGCAAAACATACAACAAATCAATCGTTGTGAAGCAATTGCACGATTCATCATAGATGGGAATGAAGATAAGGTTGGTCACCCTACCAAAACCTTTATATAGGTTTGGTATAAGCACATGATCACTATCTTTTGGTTTTGGCTAATGGTTTCAAAGGAGAAAATGTTAACTTTAATATCTAGATAAACAAGGAAGCAGAGATATATTGTTATTCAAAATTTATATATAGATGATGTTATTTTGATAAGCAATAATTATTTGCAATATTTAAAACAACTTAAAGTATTTGCATTAAATTTGAAATGGTATATTATCAACAAATACATTATTATATTGGTATCATTGTATTTGTGATAGATATAGCAAGAAATAAATTGCTACAATACTCGAGCAATAAATAAGAATATTCAAATCATTACATGTCGCCAATGAGATTATTTGAATAAACATGTTGATGGAAGATTTGAGTTTCAAACAAAATCATACCTATAAATCTATTTTTGATAATCAAAGTTAAGTCATAATCACTAGATATCCATACCTCTTGATTATAAAACAAACAAACAAACATATATCTATTCACCACCATTTCATTTGTGATAAAGTGCACTATAATGAAATCACTCTAGATTATTTAGTCTATATCAAATACAATCGCATGCATCTTCATTAAATCTTTTCTTGGAATCAAAATCAAAATTCACAAGTCTCATTAACACATGTTGTGTAGAAACTACAAAGAAGATATTCAAAATATTTTAATTGAGGGATTTTTGAATCAATGCTCGACCTCCACTACTTATGGAATAGCATTAGTAGGTTTTCACCAAGGATGTTGGAAATATTTTTTTTAGTTATAATTTTTTTCCTACTTTTTTACTACTTTAATTGTGTTTGGTGCTTTCAATACTTTTTTATCTAAGATAATTACATAGTTTCTTTTCATTACAGTGATTGTATTAGTGTTGATTTAATGTCTCTATAAAGATGATTTCCGTGTTCTAAATAAATAAGATGAATATGTAGTTGTTCTTTAATTTTATTTAAGCTATGGTATTCAACTGTTGTAATGTTTTCTTCTTGAATTTTAACATCTTGCACTTGGCTTAATGGATGCTTCATTATTGACAAGGTTGCATTAATGCCTTTCAATTTTTTTTCTAATAAATTTTCAATTGAGATAAATTCTAATTAATGGAGGACTTGTTATGACATTTTAATGGGTTTTATCCTCAATGCACATATCTATATCTACATCAATGGGTTTCCCAAGTTTGAAAACCCTTAAATTCTTCACAGATAAGGATACATCTACCTAGGTTCTCGTAAGTTTCTTTGTTGTAGTGTTTGACTTTGTTAAGGATAGGAAGCAAATCATTCATTTTGGGCATTTCCTGTTAGGTCGCATTCTCTTATGCATGAAACATTGGTACCCTACATGTTAGAAATAATAATGAAAAAAGTAATCACATAAAAGAAAGTAAAGTATAAAATGGCGAATCATCAAGTGTGTGCACTGAGTGGTTTTTGGCATTAGTGCAAGCAAGTGAACCATGAAGTTGTTTATCTTGGCATCACTATTACTTGTGATAGATATATCAAGAAATAAATTACTACAACACTCTTAAGAACTATAGAAAAATATATTGTGGCATCACATGTTGCGAAAGCAACAATTTGGATAAAAGGGTCAATGAAAGATTTGAGTTTCAAACAAAGTGTACCGATAAATATATTTTTGATAATCAAAGTTACTTCACAATTATTAAATATCCAAGGCTCGACCTGGAAGAATAAAGGATATATTTGATGATGATGATGATGGTTATTAACGTCCACTAAGGATAACTTTGGTCTATTAGTCCTTAAGAAAAGTAAGAAAATACTTGGTTTTCTTTAGAAGTTTATTTATGTGCCCAACAAGTTGTAAGAGAAGCATTCCTAGATCACCATAGTTGTGATGAGTTAAAAGGTTAGGAAGGTTAGTATTATAGCATATATTTTGAAATTGCGCTCTAATGTGGGCGTACATGGGACATTCTACGAGATATTGATTTTCATCCTCAATCCCCTCACAAAGATGACAAATTCTTTTATCCCATGATTTTTAAGGAATCGTCCAGTGCTCGTTTCACCACCATTTCATTTGTGATAAAGTGTAGGATAATGAAATCAAGAAAGAATAAAGTCCTAGATTAAATGTCATTCTTCACTAAACCTATGCCTTGAGTCAAATTCAAATTTCATAGGTCCCAACTGCAAGTGTTTCTATAAACTACAAATAAGACATTCAAAATATTTTCATTGGGGAGTTTTTGAATCTCCAACACACGAATTCCACTTCTTCTATAATAGCACTAGTAGGTTTTCATTAAGGAGTGTCAAAAATATTGTAATATCTTATTGCTTTTGTGCAGATATAATTTGTTCCCTTGCTCGAAAAGCATCTTGTGAGTATACTGCCATTAATTTTTCTTTACAACGATTACCTTTTCTTACTACTTTCATAGTGTTTAGTGCTTTCACCACTTTTAACTAAGTCAAATCCAATTTGTTTCTTTTCATTGGAGTCATTGTATTAGTGTAGTGCCAATGTCTTCACAAAAAAATCTTTGTATTGTAAATAAATAAGAAGAGTATTGCAATTGTTCATCAATTTGCTTCAAGTTATGGTCTTTGATTGTTGTAACATTTTCTTCTTGAATTTTAATGTCTTACATTTGGATTAACATATGCTTCATTATGGACAAGGTTGTATTAATGCCTATTGATTTTGTTTTTTAAGAGGTTTTTAATCTAGAGGAATTTTACCTAACCCATGGTCCGTTATGACATTTGAATGACTTTTAACCTCGGTGCACTATCTACATCAATGAGTTTCTCAAGTTTGAAAGCCCTTAGATTCTTCATAAATAAGCTTACATATATCCAAGTGCTCATAAGTTCTTTGTTGTGGAGTTTGACTTTGTTAAAGATAGGGAGCACATACTTCATTTTTGGCCTTGGTTTTTAGGTCACATTTTCTTATGCATGATACAATGGTTTCATACATGTTACATATAATAATGAAAAATTTAAGCTTAAAGAAGAAATTAAAGTACAAAATGGATAATCATCAATCATCATGTGTAATGTTTTTTTTTATAGGTGCAAGTCAATGAAAAGTGAAATTGTCTAGTGTAGATAAAAGTGAAGTGCATTGAAGCAAATAAGTTGGCATGGCAATTTATTGGGATTCAATCATGGAACATTGACATATATCCTACCATTAAAGTAGTTATGGATTGGTCTATTTTGATCACTAATAAACTCAATTTGGAGCATCAAATTTCAAGGAGACAACATAACCAACCTCAAAAACACAAATCCAAAATTAAGAGATTTTTATATTTGATGATTAACAACTTAGTAAAAGATTATTAATGATGTGTTTATGTATCTATAAGGTGAGACATCTACTGAGGGAAGTTGATCAAACAATTTCAAGAAATGAGAAGAATTTGCAAAGTGATAAAATTGTATGAGATGAAGCATAGTAGAAAGCCATCAACAAGGAAGATTATAGATATAGAAGTTGTTGATAGGTTGATCATTAATGGAGTGGTCATCGATAAAGAGAGGCATAAATAAGAAGATAGTCGACAAAGACAATTACCAACAGAAAAACATAAACAAAGGATTCATTGACCTTGAGAAAAGATGTGATAAAGTGTTTGTTGACAAAAACATGTTCACAAAGACATTAAATTTAGAATAACAAAGAAAGAAGAAAAAAAGATTCTTGAAGCACAAAAAGACTCCAGAAAAAAAAGTAAAATATTTTGTTAACTGTATGTTCTTAAATGTAAAAGAATTATATGCTCTAAAAATTATAAACTGCCTTATAAAGACCTTGAATTGTTTACTCTAACATTATCAATTATAAACATTATCTATAAATTAATATTATAAACTGTATTATACATTTACAATAAAATTCTACAAAGCAAAATTTACAAGCCATTATCTTTAAATTAAGAAACCATTATCTTTTACAAATTTTTAAACAGCCATTATCTTTAAAGTAAGAAACCATTATCTTTTACCAATTTAAAATAGTGTGACATTGGAATACATCCAAAGTTTAATTATAACTTCTCACTCTTCACTCAATTGAAAGTCAATTATTTTGTTACTGAACCTAACCCACCGTACTCATAAACAAAATTTTATCCTTATACCGAAATTCACTCAACATGTTGCACTATAAATGCATTTGCACCAATAAATCATTACCAAATGCAAAAAATCATATTCAAATATGACCTTAGATATTGATGTAGTGGCACGAATCTCCAAATCATTAATGGATTAAATTATTATTTATAATAATTTAATTTCCACTATCCCATGAAACTTAAAAGGGAGGGGACACACAATTATTATATTGCTGTTTTTGGTTTCAAGTACTTTTCACATAAAAATACAAAGAACAAAACCATTGTAAATATATCCACCATAATAAATCATTAAAAAATTGAATATTCAATGTTAAAGCTCATATTTTATTTTTCCAATAAAGTGAGTTCACATATATATTAATGTTCCAACAATCATTATATTATAACTATGAAATCTAAATTTGCAGAGTTAGGAATATCCCGCACTTGGCTCACTGGCTGCTTCGTTACTTACAAAGTTTGCACTTTAGCTTAATTGATGTTTTATTATTGACAAAGTTGTTTTAATGTTTATATTTGTTTTTCGTGAAGGTTTGTATTAAAAATAAAATTTTATTTTATGTTGAAAAGGTTTTGATTCAAAATTATTATAAAAATTTAATAAATTTTTGTCTTCTAGCACACATTAATAAGTCTCGGGTGAATACCATTTCTTAACGAATACGTTTACATCTACCTAGATGATCATAAGGGTGAATACCATTTCTTAACGAATACGTTTACATCTACCTAGATGATCATAAGTTCTTTGTTGTATACATTGACTTTTCTAAATATAGAAAGTGAATTATTCAATTTTGGCCTTAGTTTTTAGGTTGTGATGGATTATTCACGAAACTTTCCAACATCACATGTTGGATTATAATAAAAAAATATGAACACATAGAAGAAAGTAAAGTACAAAATGGAGAAGAATGTGTATTAAGTGGTTTTTTTTGGTGTAGGGTCAAGTCAGTGAAGTATAGAGTTTGTATAATGCATTTATATGTGAAACACACTTGAACACATACATTGAACATATACATTGATATGGTAATTTTTTTATGGACTTGTACAATGCAAATATAGGTGAAACACACTTGAACACATACATTGATATGGCAATTTTTTTAAAAGAATGTTGACATGGATTTGAATATTAAAATAGTTATAGATTGATCTATTTAACTTAAATTGTTGAATTTTAAAGAGACAACATAATAAACCTCAAAGATAAAATGTTAAATTTATGATCTACGACTTAGTTAGAAATTATCAACATTCTTTTAATGTATTAATAAAGTGAAACTTTTGTTAATGGAGTTTGATTAAAATTAAACAAATGAGAAGAATGTACAAAGTGATAAATCGTATGAGACAAAGGATGGTGATCGATAGGCAAAGTCTCAACAAGGAAGATTATATACATGGAGGTTGTCAACAAGTTGACCAATAATAAAGTGTTTGTTGACAAAAGGAGGTGTAAACAAGGCCATGATCAACAAAAAGGCATATATAGAGAAGTCATTGACATAGAGAAAGGATATGAAAAAGGTTTTTTTTTTCAACGGAAAAAATATCATACTATTAATTTTAAAATAGTATATAAGAAATTACAGCATTGAGGCATCACAGCCCAAAATGTTCACAAACCCGTCCAGACCTCATAATGGCTCAATAGATCCTCAAAACAATATCAACATACCAGGACAAATATAACTAGGAGACAAGTGCCACAGTAGTAAACCCGGACAAATCCCCGACGAATAACAGAAGATCCCATAGTGGACAACATAGAATCTCAAAAATATAATAATAAACCACAAAGCTAAACAGACAAAACCGTGGGATAGTCATCCCAACCGATGCCGATCATATCGCCCATAAGAACAAAAAGAGATCCACACATGATCAAACAGTTCCAACATAGAATAATTGAAGCCCAACAAGTTGTTGGAAAGTCCCATAACTAGAAACTTGCAAAAAATAATAGTATACAGCCGCAAAAAATAATAAATAAAGTTGATATGTGTAACTAAATAGTAGATAACAAAACTAATATAGTAAATAGTCCATGGAAATCTAGGAGATAAGTCGATCCGCAGACCATTCCTCTGTGAAAATTGTGCCTTAAGGATCCATCAGGGACCTCTTTGATAACTCGTCCGCCTGATAATTATATTCCCTGAAAATGTGAATGAAAGAGATATTTACAAAGAAATTGACGAGGCTTCTAGTCTCCATCAGCCAAGAGGATAGCTGCAACACATTTATGGATGAAACCTTCAATGCCCAATTTATGATCACTTTAGAGTCACCTTGTACCCGAAGTATGGGGATACCATGGGACTTAGAGAAAAAAAGAAGCATCCAAAGGGCCATCAATTCACTACGAGTGTTTGAACCCTTACCACAGTTCATCCATGCTTTGAAGAAATGGTTCTCACTAATGTTCACAACAGCTCCCACACCACTAATAGAGGCATGATGTTGAGATGCCCCATCAAAAGATCGCATGGGAAAATGACAATCAAAACAAGGCAAGGCCAAGGTATCATTGCTGACCTTTGTGTAACCTTTGAGGAATTGAAATCCTTAAAAGAGGCCACCACCCTGCTACAAATCCCAGCAATGTGTGGTATTTTGTCTTAAAAAAGTAGAGAATTTTGCGCCTTCCAAATTTCCCAAGTAGTGAAACAAGGCAAAGACCCCCAGTAGTCCTCACATCTGGCCCAACGCCATAAGCTATCCTTAAATCTAAAAGACCGCCACCTTGTTTTCACACCCGTAGAAAGTCCCAGAGCCTGCCATATTTGAGACGTGAATGTACAGTGAGTAAACATATGATCAACAAACTCCTCATCCTCGCAACACATGGGGAATCTATTTGGACCACAGCTGTAACATCCCGTAAAATACCAAAATTTTTTAAAATTTTAAAATAGCAATAATTATCGAAGTTGTTAGTACGGAACATATAAAATAGTTAAATTCTCTTAACTAGGATAATTAATAACGATGACAAGTCAAAATTTCTCAAATAAAATATGATATTAGTTGTAATTGCTATTGCGGATTAAATGGATACTAAACTCTTTAACGAAAGACACTTTATGATCGTAACAAAAGAATGCAGTCTTCAAATCTGTCTAAGTTCTAAAAATAATTATATGTTGTACACAGGTTTGTATTATTATGATGTTCTTGATGACGTGCTGACAGTTTGTTATGTATGATGACGAAGGGGTCCTACGAGGTACCTTGGGGTTTACTTAGCTACGTTTAGCTAAGGCATTTGAATCCTGTTTCCATGTGCAGAACGTAGGTAAGAAATTCTACAACAAACATGAGTTAAGAGTACATGTGTCTTTCAATTCATCGTCAATGTAATATGAAAATGCTAAGTACTTCCTTGCGAAAACAAGTTACCGGAGGTATGGATATTTTGGTTCCAATTCTAATTTACAAACTGGCTTACAAACCTTTCAGTGTTATTACAATCACGTCGTCATTGCTATAATTATTATCTATAAAAATCATTTTAAATTGACTATTAATGTCAAAACAGTGTTACCAATGTCCAATTGTAAATCTATTAGAAAGCTTGTGGAAATATTGTTTATACTAATTCAAATTTGAACTATCATTACACTTTGTATCAACAGAACTTTAGACTATCCTAAGTCCCGAATTTATCATTTGATTAACAATACATATTTAATATATGAAATATATAGTGATTAAAGTTGTTATGCTATGAACTTAGCATAATAGTGTATATCGACACCATTTAAACTATACCTATAGTCCCACATTTATTATTTTGATTTGGCAATACATTTGATTTAACATTACATAGTTAATATAGGAATTACATAGTGAATATAGTGTTTATGCTATTTAACTAGCATTATAATGTGTTTCAACACAACTTTAACTATTCCTAAATGACTATCCATAAACTATAGAAATGAAATGTATACACTCTATAGTAAACTATGGATTCGCACACCTACATTGGCATGTATTACTATTGTTACGATACCTAGCAATAAACTATAGAGACTATTATAAAATGTGATCCACGAATCTAACATTGCAATGATTTTGATGTTGACAGGGTATTAAGTTTGGTACTTGGCATGCTTTCCAAACTGGCCTTGACAGGCCCTAGCATTTACGTTACCTATTTGTTATGTGAATTGGAAAGCTCGGTTGGATGGTCTCCACATGAATGAGTTTGTAATGAGCACCAAAAATGCTGAGTTGTGCCATGCACTAGCTCTCGGTCTGCTGACTTGGCGATTTAGTAGATGAAGTAATCAATGTGTATTGGTTGCTATGGTTGCTCGAATATCAACATGCCCAACTTGGCAGCTAAACCACCATTGATCTCTACAAGATCTAGGGATTGGAAGAAACCCTAGTCTTGTGTTGGTAAGTAGCAATGTATTGCTTCCTGGCATTCATTTCATGTTTTTGTGGTGAGGTTTGGAGAGCCGACCGGGTGGCTATAATGTAGGGTTTAGAGTTTGTTGTGAGGAGGACTCCTTCCTCGGTTTCGAACCTTAGACCTGTTAGATAGTGTTTAAATGTTATAGACTTGTGCACTTGTGCAATAGAGCCATGATACAACCATGGTAGTTGTGTATGGTTCTTCTGTCAGTTGTTGAATGTGATTTGTACTGGGGTTCGATTCTCCAATTTATGAAATCATCTTCTGAGTTTTGAATTCGCATTTGCTGCAAACTCCATCAGGCTTCGTCGCTTTTGCTGGAGTGGTGTGTCTAAGTTCAGGAGCTTCGTTTCTAAGGGTAAGTGTTTATGATAATGAATGTAATACTGTGATACTTACTTTTATATTTGCGTTTTCTTGTTTTTAACCCTTCAAACTGTGACTTGGCAGGTACCCACTTCATAGGAGGTTGCTATGCATAAGATTTGGAATGGACATGATGCATCTACTTCCTGGTAAGCCCCAGTTGTTCTTGAAACCTCGTAGGTGCTTTTGGCATGGTTTAGTTGATGAGTGTGATCTACCGAGAGTTGAAAATACACGACCCTGTTGGAGTGATGGCCTAGTGTTAAGTTTTAATGTCTTATTTTGATACATGTTGTAAAGAGGATAACCCTCAGTTGTTTAAGTTGCTATTCGGCTCTGCAATGAATGTTACGTCGTCTTGAACTTGTTTTTGGTGCTTTTGGTTGTTTAAGGGAAAAACCCTCTGTAGATTTGGAACCTCGAAGGGTCTGTAATGTAAGACCTGTCTAATTTTGGTTATTCTGTTGAATGTGAAACCAAGAGCCGAGGGTTCACTTGCACCTGTAAGACAATGGTTCGTTTTATAATGAAATGTTCTGTTTAAAATGATGGTTGAGAATCGTTTGTTTAACTGTGGGTTTGGTTTTGAACAAAAATAGTTGTCTCTAGCTTAGAGTTATGGTTTGCATGATTGATAATAGATAGTTCCTATACTTCGTTATCGTTTTTAAAATAATGATTTGGTAAAATTTGGTATTCATATTGTTTTGAAATGGCAATGCCATAAGTTCGATCTCGTTTCAATGAGTGAAACCCTACCCTGTAGGTGTAGTTGGCAATCTTGCTTGTACTAAGCTTTTGAACCCGAAACTAGGCCTTAACCTGTGTATGAAAAAAGTTTCGACACTGTATATGTTTCTAATTAGGGTTGTAAGCTATTGTTAGACATTGATACGAAAATTGTACTTTATGCTAAGTGATCATTAGTGTCTTGTTGGTAATCTTGATATGTATAAAAGATGGTATGGTTATATAAAATGTTAGTTAGGGTTTGGAAATTCATACCTGCTATAACCTCAGAAATAAATGTCTAATGTTTGCCATGAATGGCTTGATGAGAATTTTATGAACTGTGTACTAAATAAACATTTAAAATCTAGATTCTGTGATAACATAGGGTTTTTATGTTACTGTGCAGGTATTTGTATTTAATGCTTGAAATCTAATATGATAATTAGTGATGAAATAATAAGTGTTTACTTATAACGATTCTGTACAGAGAATAGTTTTACAGCTGTTATATTTCTTAGACTATGAAGTGCTTGAGAAACATGGAATTTATAATATTGAATTCATATTGTTACTATCTGAAATTGATGGAGTTGAAATGGAAAATATAAATATGTGCAGAAATAAAATGTGTTTTTCTTTTATTTAAGAAATAGATAAATGCTACACGCATGTTTATACTATAGTGTACTATTTCCTGCGTTTTAACTTATGATTGAAAAGATAGAATTTAACCAGAAAAACTACTGTGTTTATCCTTTCATTCAAATGGCATTCTGCCTATCACTCATCTGTATTAATTTTGCTTTTATGTACTAGAGTACTATACAAATAACAGTATGGGAAAAATATAGAAAAGAATTTAATCATTCATTTCAATTACTTAATCATTCTTGAAACATATCATCCTTAAGTCAGAAAATGAATTAGTTATTTCTGTATAACTGTAAATAATAATTCTACCATGCAGAAAATATTTAACTGTAAACAAAAGTAAGAACAGTAGAACCTGGTTGAATGTAGGAGAAACAAACAGCCCAAAGAACCTGTTCCACCCAACCTATTCCTGAAGACAAGCAAGTTACTTGCCTTAGGACCCCCGAGCATGTTCACTGAACCACCAAGAGGAAGATTCTATAGAAACCTTAGTACATCCACTTGTAGTAGAATATAGATTATCCAATCATAAAGAGTCAGCAGTCAAAGAGACCTGCACTAGCACCTCTGGTCTTCCTTCTCAAAATAACTAGCAGACTCACAATTGCGCTCTCACATAGCCTCCCTATTCGAATCTCTCAATGATCACCTAATACACTTGAGGAATATTTCTGCATTGCCTACTCAATTCGAATTGCCTTATCTAGGCTGCCTAGGCCTTTTAGTGGTTAACTGTTCATTAATGAGCTAACTGCTCTCTTCCACCCACCTGGGGGATAATGCCACATATTTAGGGGTAGTTGTCCCATAACCAACAACTAGTGGTGGAGTGCAAATGCTGCCATCTGTCCCATGCCTTCTAACAACTTCCATTCCTCCTAGTGGGTTAGTGAACACTCATTTAATAGTTCCCTTGGGTTTGTCTCCTATTTTAATTTATTAAATAATAATAATCAGTAATTACAATCATCCTTGACCAAACTCGGTCATAATTACAAAACTTTGTAATTATAATTTAACATAAAGTATTTTGCAAATAAAATAATATTCTCAAAATTTGGGTAGGTGACATACACCCCCCCTTAAGTATCAACATCGTCCTCAATGTTGTTTAATCACTCTCTGAGTGTTCCTAAAACAGAGTTGGGTATGTTGCCCGCATACTACTCTCCAACTCCCAGGTTTCCTCTTCTGGGCTAAGGTGCTTCCATTGCACCTTTACTTGCCCAATGGTGCAAATTCGGAGTAGAGTTTCCCTCCTTTCAAGGATACAGTCCAGTTCCACCTAAAAATCACCATCTTGTCCCACCTGTACATCATTCCAATTTACAACATGAGTAGCATCGTGTACATAATTCTTTAAAAATGATATATGAAAAACATTATGTATTTTTAAATTTGGTGGCAAAGCCAGTTGGTATGCCATGGGTCCAACCCTTGAATTTTTTTTGAAAGGACCACAATACCTGGGTTCCAGCTTGGCACAACTTCCCAATTTCAATGAACTCTTTTTCGGTCTTACCTTAAGAAAAATATGTTCACCAACCTAGAACTCTTTATGAGTCCTTCTAAGATTTGCTTGACTCTTTTGCCTATCTTGGGCAGCTTTAAGATTTCTCTGTACCTGTTTCACAATTAGTTCTAATTCCTGCAACAATTTAGGTCCTAAAATAACTCTATTTATTAGGTCATTCCAAGAAACAGGTGTATCACATTTCCTACAATAAAAAATTTCAAAAGGGATAAGCTTGGCTGATGCATGATAATGGTTATTATATGCAAATTCTGCTAAATGCAAGTTGTCCTCCCACTTACCAGGCTGATCCTTAACATACATCCTAAGCATGTCTTCCAATACCTAATTCACTCTTTCTGTCTGTCCATCCGTTTGTGGATGAAATGTTGTGCTGAAGTTTAAGGTTGTATTCAACCCTTTAAACAAAGACCTCCAAAAGTTTCCAGTAAACTTAGAATCACGGTCTGAAACTATCACTTTTGGTATCCCATGTAATCGAAAAATCTGTTTCATGAAGATTTCTACAATGTCTGGAGCCTTATGAGTAGTCTTTACAGGTATAAAATGTGCTGCCTTGCTGAGTTTATCCATTACCACCATGATAGAGTCATTTTGTTTTTGATTTTTGGGTAGTCCGGTAATAAAGTCTATGCTTATAATCTCCCATTTCCAGTTAGGTATAGGCAATGGATGTAACAGTCCAGCTGGATGTTGATGTTCAACCTTCACTTTTTGACAGTCCAAACACTTAGCTATGTATTCTGCTACTTCATCCTTCATAATGGGCCAATAGTACTCTTTCCGTAACATAGTGATGGTTTTCTGATAACCTGGATGACCAGAATAATGAATTTTGTGCATCTCATCTAAAATCAAAATTTTTACTATTGGTATGTTGGGTACATACAATCTGTTTTTGTATAATAACAATCCATTTTCCTTTAAACTGTAATCTGCCATAGAATTTTCAGAATTTCTATTTGCTGTCTTTTCTTGTAATTTTCTGTATTCTTCATCCGTTTCACTCCCTTCAAGGATTTGGTTTTCTAAATATGTTGAGTATGTACTGATGGCGGAAATAAAATTCAACTTTGCTTTACGCCTTAATTCATCAGCAACCTTGTTCTCTTTCCCTTTAATATGTTGAATTTCAAAACCATATTCACTTAGAAAAGTTAACCATCTAGCTTGTCTAGCGTTCAAATTTGTCTAATCTAATAAACACTTCAGTCCCATTGTCACGTACCCACCCATTTATCCAATGCAAGGCAGGGAACATGATTCCAAATTCAGGGCTTTCACATGATCTCAGCCCATTCGTTAGATTCATATAATTGAAATATGAGTGTGCAGATGTAAAACAAATCAATTATGCATAGCGGAATTAAAACAACATCCACACACAATTCATGCTCATCCAACATATCAAAATAATCATTAATTAAACATTGCAGAAGTAAATACATAGACATAAAAACACTTATCTTCATTTTGCAACTGCCCCAAGCAACTAGCTATGGCGTTGCAATGTTCCACGCAACCATAGGCTCTTCGACAACTTATACTGAGTCCGTCCAAAGGACACCCCCGAGATGGGCATGATTCTCACAAGGAAAGGGAACATTTCAGCTCGTTCACTGCCAATTACTCATTTCATCTCAGCCAAGCTAGTCCACAGCTGGGTTTATCAGGTTACATTTGAACCATGGATGCTTATTCTCAAGCTCAATCCAAAACAATGGACACCCAAATCCCATACCCCAACATTCTCATTTATCACACCGCAAGCACAAACATTGGGCATAGATACCATTTACAACAAGGGTATTTTACAAAACAGGGTCCATGGGTTTTTCCCAAATCGTGGATCACTAAAACAGTCTGTGGAAAGAGTAATTCGATTTCAACCCCAGGGAGTAAAACCGATTTCTCCCCACTGGTTATGATCCTTTCCAATGGCCTAAACTACCTCCAGGAAGACCCAAAAGCATGTTGTTCTCTTCCCCACTGGTAATCAACACAAAAACGCCCATTCCCAGGTAAAAGATGAAGGGAAACCCAAAAAAACCATGGAGGAAAACGCCCAGGCAGCTAGAGCTACGTGAGGGAGCAAGACTGATGGTTGCATAATGGCTTAGAGAGCAATTTCGTGGCTCTTTTCTTGCCCAAGGAGACAAACACGATTTTCCATGAAGGGTGGCTTGCCCATACCCGAATTTGGATAGCCATACCTCTCCATTCCCAAGGCATTAACTACCTCAACCAACTCTTGGGAGAAATCAATGGTTGGGTACAAAAGTCAACATGGGTAGTTGAGGGTTTGATGGGTTCTCTCATTGACACTTGGCTTGAACTGATTGGCTCAAGGGTTTGAATGTTTTCCCTCCCAATTCCTTGTGAAATCATGCCCCCATCTCTTTGTTGCATTGCATAGCTAGTTGTGGGTATTTTTATTAAAATGCATATTACATGATGTTGAAGTTACAATGTGCATGGCTAGCACGCAAACCATATGCATCAATAAATCGATGGCAGGGCCTTGTCCTTGAGCTCCTCACCACGATTTCATAACAATATTACATCATTTAAAATGTTAAAGTGATAGGGTCTAGATGGGGACGTGACATTCCCCTCCCCTTGGAATAACACCGTCCTCGGTGTTCCAACACTTAGGAATAAATACCCACTTTACATATGCCTCAAAATTCACAACTGAGGGCAGGTCTGTCCTGCGTTTCATCTCTTTACTTTGAACTTTCAGGATCAAGTCCTTTGGCTTCCTCAAGCTGCTCCTGCTAGCTTTGGTCTTCCAGCTCTGCAGGTGGGCATTGCTCTAGAGCAATCCCTTCCCTTTATTCACCTTCCAGCTGATCTACAAGTTTGGAATTTCATGGATGCCATCTTTCTTGTTGTCCCAGCAACTATCTGAGGAAGACTTCCAGCCAAAACAAATAGCTTTTGGCCTGCTGCCATGATCAATGTGCACAACTGGCTCTCGCTTTTCTCACTATCAATCATTTGGCTAGTAACAGCTGCAACAATGGCTTTCAATGTCTCTCCTGTGAGACTTATCATGGAAATTCCTGTTAGGACAAGAATATCACAATATTAAAATTAGTCAATTATTTTCCCAATTGACATGGAACGCCCATGCTTTACTCATGAGACTTCCACACATTTCATGCTTTCCCAATATACACATGAACTCATTCATGTTCATCCTTTCACCGAAAAATAACCATTTCAGCGTTCACAATTCATTTCAAGCAATTAAACACAATTTGTTTTCATTTATGACATGCACTCAACAGTCTTTTGTTTCTGAGATGCATCAGTCAAAAGGAAAGAGAAGAGTAAGAGTTTCCCCCTCTTAGTCTTGTTCCAATCCGGAGCCACACCATCACTTGTGGTTCTATGCTCCTTAGCCTCTTTCACTTCAATGTGAATGCTTGGCGTTCCATTTCTTGGCTATGACATTTTAGTGTCTAAGGTCTGTCTAATGCTTTTCAACTAGGGAACCCTTCCCTGTTGTTGCTTACACAACCTTTGGCTGCTAGGACCCACACAGTTCCACTAGCACCATCTTTCATTGATGCTCATACTGAGCTCTTTAGGACAGTCATATGTCCACACGCATCCTCCATATGCTTTCATAGTCCTTTCTTCCAACAATACCTACACTCAAACATTGAATTAATTCACATGTTTAGTGTATTTTCATAGGGTTTATCTCTAGACAAGAGTTTGAGAAAATCATAATCAAATCAAATACACATGTATATTCATAAGTAAGAAGTTGTAAGATAACCAAATACTTATCTGTATCGGATGTCTTCACTTTATTCCACAAGATCCTTCTTCGCTTTCCAAGCATTGGATTTCCCATGGATACAATAATGAATGTTGGGATAGTACGTAGGCTACTCCACAACCATTCAAATGGGCAATGCCAGGCCAGTACATCAACTAGTTTTTATCAATTAATTAGGGAATTTTTGGCCAGCACGCCGGCTGCTCCACAAGATCAAGTGGTTAATGTTCCCACCAACTATTCTCTGAATTTACCAAGAATTTTATAGTTCTTTCAGGGTCCTTGCTTCCTGTAATGGCCAAGGTTTCCAACAAAGAAACAACAATGTATTAGCTTGGTTGTCATAAGACTTATACCTGAAGTCTTCATTATTCCAAACAAGAAATAAATGAAAATGAATACTAATCTGTATTGTGCATTTTCCTCGCTACTCCACATGTTTCCTTCTCTGCTTGACAAGCCTTGGATCACCTGTGGGGTGGATGTTTGGCCAGCACACATGCTGCTCCACAACATCATCCGAATAGGTAATGCCAAGCCAGTGCACCGACTTGGTTTATCAGGCATCCCAAAAAATCAGTATGCTAAGCCAGTACGCCGACTGGGTTTATCAAGCATTTCAAAAATCAGTATGCTAAGCCAGTATGCCGACTGGGTTTATCAAGCATACAATAACCATTTCCAAGCCAGTTCTCCAACTGGGTTTGTCAAGAAATAACACCCTTCACCAATACCTCCACAACATGCAAATAACCAATGCCAAGCCAGTACACCAACTGGGTTTGTCAGGCATTAATTTAACAACATGCCAAGCTAGTACACCGACTGGGTTTATTAGGCATCCAACAACCTTTTGCCACAACACCCAAATAACCAATGCCAAGCCAGTACACCGACTGGGTTTATCAGGCATCCAGCAACCTTTCTCCACAACACCCAAATAACCAATGCCAAGCCAGTACACCGACTGGGTTTATTAGGCATACAACAACCATTTCCAAGCCAGTACATCGACTGGGTTTATCAGGCAATATGAACAACATAATATGATTATGTGGCTCCTTCGCTTATGTAAACCAGTGGTTCCCTCCAGGAACTCCATAGGTGACTCACTTGACTGCAGGATAGCATGGCCCCACAATACCCACTCACAATACACAAGGATGATACCCCTTTTCTGCAATAGAGCTCCTCGGGCCTATCCATCTCTTATAGTGTCCTTTAGTGTGAGCGTAGAAAGGTTACCACTGCCCATACAGTCCTCTTCATCACCCTTGCTTCACTTTGCCTCTTAACGTGCAACACCAAATTGCATTTGTGTAAGCTGTTAGCACAAGAAGGATAAGCAGGATCATCAATATTGCTGCTCAAAAATCGTAATCATATTTCATATCATTCACTATCAAGTATTGAAACACTAAGAATGCGTCCATTCCCTTAGGGTGTAGTCAATATTGAAACCCTAACATAACCCATCACCCGAAAGGTATGCATCCCTTTCCAATGTGAGCCATGTAGGCCTTAATCACACTCAAGTAGTTTGGAACAATAATGAAATAATAAAACATGCTCTGCATATTAAATCTAATAACCAGACATGTATATCCTTATTTAGGGTTACTAAATACTCATTCGTTTCACAGATGTATATTTTCTTCATTTGTGAAGAATGGGGGCTCCCTTCTTTGAGTCAACAGTCCTTCGGTTTTCCACCCCAATCTTTTCACATGCCTTCTTGGCATAATTTACTGTCTCACTCACATGCTTTACCAACATGCAGTTTGGCTGAGACATTATCAACATTTACAATGGCGTTTCAACCGAAACCCATTTCCAAAGCATGGGATCCTTCCCATCTAGTTTGGCTTCTGCAGGCCATCACACAGGATCTTCCTGCAATGTGTCATCCTAACACACTTTATCAAATAGCCAAATAGTCAGCAAAATTTAGCAATAAGCTTCAAATATGATTGTTCCATAACCAATCAATTGCATTAATAATTAAATTCAATATGAATTTACAATTCTGTCTCCTACAGAAATTGATTTGCTTAGCAATGAGTCTCTCCTCATATTGTTTGGCTCTTGTAAGTGGTATCACTCTGCCCATTATGGTTTCACCCTTGCTACCATACATGAACATCCACCTATAACATGTCCTCCTGACACAATTCTATATAAGCCAAACAGTCATTAGCAATTATAAGCAAATTCTCAAATCTGAAATTGTAAATCTGTTTTCCTACAGAAATTAGATTTGCAACTATGAGACTATTCTCATAAACTTAGCCAGACAATTTTCAGATTTGTTTCATGCATAAATTTACAACCATGAGAAACTTCTCATAACCTTTGGCTTCTGCACATGGTAGATCTCGGTCTTTACTATGGACTTATCCTCATTGTCATACACAAGACTTTTCTACCTGAAGACTGAAACTTCAATCAGCCAAACTCGTTGTGAGTATCTATGCACATGATCATTCATTGCCATAACAGTCACTGAAGTGATCTCAGAATTATAATACTCAATAATTCAAACACCTTCAGCTGTTTAACATTTGAAATGCAATGAAATATATATACATTTCTATATATGCATCATTATCACAATAAAATTGCAAGACATAGTCACACTATCCATGCAATTTAAATAACTGTAAATACTCATTACTTCATATTCCATGCAGCTCTGTCCTTCCAACAAAGTGCTCTGGTAGCCCATCACATGTCTACCTTCTTCATGCAGTCCTTCTCCTACATTCATAGCAGCTTATGGAATGGTCTCAGGATTAGCAATAGTCCACCATTTCATCTATTATATAACTGCATTTAAACATATATATGTCACACCCATGCATTCACACAACGCATTTCAACATGTGCACCTACACATGCATGCATATTTACAACATTAACCAAATATTTCAATGCACATCTCTTCAATGCCATCTTGCATGATTTCATAAATACTATGCATTCAAACATACTATGGCCTAACCATGATTACTACATACAGCATGCACTACCATGAGAGGTCCATAAGTCCTCAGTTGCTTTGGTTGTTAAACTCACAACCAATATTCACAAATGGCATGATATGAATTCGTATGAATGCATTGAGGTTTCTATAAACTATAGGGTGTAAGGCTCCTTGCCTTCATTTACCCACACTTGACCATACTTGGTAGGTTAACATTCACATTTAGGCACTCAATACCACATGAAAACCAAATCATCATAGTTTAACTGTAGTTGAAGGGATCTTACCAAATCCTCCTTCAACATTCATGCAACTAAGCATAAATAACCATTACCTACATGGCTGTCATTAACATCGCTTGATGTTACCTGATCAGTTGGCCTCTTACCAAGGCTACTCCATCCTTTTTCCAACATCATGATCATGGATTTGTTGCACCATCCTCTCTTCATAAGGTTGTATGCAACAATCATCATCCACATCGTTAGCCATGCTTCGGTTGTCTTTGGTCCTACAACCAATGTGAACATGACTAATTATTAGCAACCAAAATAATTATCTTAAGTGGCTCATTGCATATGTAAAACCTCACTATTTTACTAATATGCAATATCATATACACGCAAAAAACATTTTCACATGCAGTGTGCAATATGCCATCTAGTACATATTCACTTCATCTATCTATCCTTTTGCATTTCCAGCATCCCTATGCCATAATTTTCAGTATAGACAACTCAGGAAATATAAATATAATAGCAATGGAGGAGTTAAGGAATTCTCCCTTTATTAACATTGCCTTACTGCTCCCATTGCTCTTCTGCAAGGCATATTACAGCCAACTACTCTTAATGCAATTCCTGCTTCTCATTCCCAAGCATAGAGAATGCATTTCACACTTTCAATGACTGTCTTCCGGGGGACGACGTGGATCAAGGGGGCTTGCCCCCTTGTGGCTTCCCTGCGCCACTACAAGGCAGGTTGAGGGCAGCGCCCTCATTTTTTTTTTGTAAATCCTTCAATTTCATGCAATCTGATGCACAAGTTCCATGGCATTTTTCAACTTTCACCATCTGAAAAATCTCCCTGGAAAATGGCTGAAAATCCTTGTTTCGGAGCAACTCAACGAGTTCTTCCGACCTGTTTCGGGCCAACTCGCTGAGTTCTTCTGGTCGAAGACTCAGTTTTTCCTTCCGATCCGTTGCGGACCAACTTGCCGAGTCCTTCTGCTGTTGCGGGGCGACTTGTCGAGTTCTTCCGAAATTTTTTCTTGGATGCCGAAAAATACTTAGAAAAACCTTCCGCTGTTTCGGACCATCTTGCTAAGTTCTCCCATTGTTTCGAAGCAACTCGCAGAGTTCTCCCGTGGTTTCAGAGCAACTCGCCAAGTTCTCCCGCCATTTCGGAGAAACTCGCCAAGTTCTTCCAAAATTTTCTTCGCCGTAAACACTTAGAAAATTTTGAAAATTTTCGGACCAACTCGCCAAGTCCTTCCGCCATTGCAAACCAACTGGCCGAGTTCTTCCGCCGTTGCGGAGCAACTCACCAAGTTCTCCCGCCGTTTCGGATCAACTCGCCAATTTATCCCGAAATTTCCTCTTTGACGCCGAAAACACTTAGAAAGTTTTTTGGACCAACTCGCTAAGTCCTTCCGCCGTTGCAAACCAACTCGCCGAGTCCTTCCGCCGTTGCGGACCAACTTGCCGAGTTCTTCTGGTCGAAAACTCAGCTTTTCCTTCCGATAACTTCGGCGCAAACTCGCCAGTTCTTTCCACAGTTTCGGCTCCACTCGCTGAGTTCTTCCGCCGTTTCGGCTCCACTCAGCGAGTTTCCCCAAAATTTTTCCATTTTTCGGTGAACTTTGTTAATTTTCTGCTGACTGCTTTGGCCCAATTCGCTAACTTGAGCCGACCGTTTCAGCAGAACTCGAAATCTTGCGCCGAAACCAACTTAGCATAAAAGCTCAAAAACACTTAGAAAATTTCAAATTTCCAATTTTTTTTCTAAATTTTCTTAATGATTACTACTGAGCAGGAAGCATACTTACCTTTGCAAATTGTGATAGATATCCCATGAAGGCCCAATGCTACAACCAGCAGCTCTGATACCATATGCCACGTACCCACCCATTTATCCAATGCAAGGCAGGGAACATGATGCGAAATTCAGGGCTTTCACATGATCTCAGCCCATTCGTTAGATTCATATAATTAAAATATGAATGTGCAGATGTAAAACAAATCAATTATGCATAGCGGAATTAAAACAACATCCACACACAATTCATGCTCATCCAGCATATCAAAATAATCATTAATTAAACATTGCAGAAGTAAATACATAGACATAAAAACACTTATCTTCATTTTGCAACTGCCCCAAGCAACTAGCTATGTCGCTACAACGTTCCACCCAACCATAGGCTCTTCGACAACTTATACTAAGTCCATCCGAAGGCAACCCCCGAGCTAGGCATGATTCTCACAAGGAAAGGGAACATTCCAGCTCGTTCACTGCCAATTACTCATTTCATCTCAGCCAAGCCAGTCCACAGCTGGGTTTATCAGGCTACATTTGAACCATGGATGCTTATTCTCAAGCTCAAGCCAAAGCAATGGACACCCAAATCCCATACCCCAACATTCTCATTTATCACACCGCAAGCACAAACATTGGGCATAGATACCATTTACAACAAGGGTATTTTACAAAACAGGGTCCATGGGTTTTTCCCAAATCGTGGATCACTAAAACAGACTGTGGAAAGAGTAATTCGATTTCAACCCCAGGGAGTAAAACCGATTTCTCCCCACTGGTTATGATCCTTTCCAATGGCCTAAACGACCTCCAGGAAGACCCAAAAGCATGTTGTTCTCTTCCCCACTGGTAATCAACACAAAAACGCCCCTTCCCAGGTAAAAGATGAAGGGAAACCCAAAAAAACCATGGAGGAAAACGCCCAGGCAGCTAAAGCTGCATGAGGGAGAAAGACTAATGGTTGCATAATGGCTTAAAGAGCAATTTCGTGGCTCTTTTCTTGCCCAAGGAGACAAACACAATTTTCCATGAAGGGTGGCTTTCCCATACCCGAATTTGGACAGCCATACCTCTCCATTCCCAAGGCATTAACTACCTCAATCAACTCTTGGGAGAAATCAATGGTTGGGTACAAAAGTCAACATGGGTAGTTGAGGGTTTGATGGGTTCTCTCATTGACATTTGGCTTGAACTGATTGGCTCAAGGGTTTGAATGTTTTCCCTCCCAATTCCTTGTGAAATCATGCCCCCATCTCTTTGTTGCATTGTATAGCTAGTTGTGGGTATTTTTATTAAAATGCATATTACATGATGTTGAAGTTCCAATGTGCCTGGCTAGCATGCAAACCATATGCATCAATAAATTGATGGCGGGGCCTTGGCCTTGAGCTCCTCACCACGATTTCATAACAATATTACATCATTTAAAATGTTAAAGTGATAGGGTCTAGATGGGGACGTGACACCCATGTTATCTGTCAACAAGGTAGATTTTCTTCCAATAAGATGGTGACGTGACATTTTTAAAGCGTGAATTACTGCTAATAACTCTAAATCATAAGTAGAGTAGTTCTTCTCATGTATTTTCAACTTTCTAGACTCGTATGTAACAACATGTCCCTCTTGTGTTAGGACTCCTCCGAGTCCATCATTACATGCATCGATGCATACTATAAAATCCTTATTAGAATCTACTATCCTCATAATAGGCACTGTAGTTAGTAATTCCTTTAGCTTCTTAAAACTGTCTGAACTTTTATGATCCCACACAAATTTCTTCCCTTTCTTTTGTAAGGAGGTTATGGGGTTTGCAATCTTTGAAAAATCCTCTATAAATTTTCTATAATATCCAGTAATATCTATAAATGATCGTACATCCGACACATCCTTAGGAACCGGCCAATCATTAATGGATTTTATCTTATCGGGGTCAACCGAGATTCCTTCTTTAGAAATTATGTGTCCTAAATATTGAATCTTATCCTTGTGAAAGTCACACTTACTAAACTTAGCATATAACTGATGATCTCTCAGAACTTGTAAGATAATATGCAGATGCTTGTCATGTTCTTCTTTGCTTTTAGAATACACTAGAATGTCGTCTATGAACACAATAGCAAACTTATGCAAGTATTTGTGCAGAATATTGTTCATTAAACACATAAATACAACCGGGGCATTAGTCAATCCAAATGGCATGACTACGAACTCATAATGTCTATATCGAGTTCTAAAGGCTGTTTTAAAAATATCCTCATCCTTCACACGAACTTGATGATATCTTGACCTTAAATCAATCTTTGAAAATATGTTGCTCCACGCAGCTGATCAAATAGATCGTCTATGCGGGGAAACGGATATCGATTCTTGATTGTCATCTTATTCAGCTGGCGATAATCTATGCACAGTCTTAAAGTGCCATCTTTGTTTTTAACAAATATAACAGGTGCTCCCCAAGGAGACACGCTAAGTCTTATATAGTTTTTATCAATCAGTTCCTTCAATTGTGATTTCAACTCATTTAATTCTAGTATATTCATCTTGTATGGAGCTTTAGAATTTAGTACCGCTTCCGGTATTAAATCGATGGTAAAATCTAGATCTCTCTTAGGAGGTTATCTTGGAATCTCTTCAGGAAAAATATCTTGAAAATATTTTAGGATAGGTATATCTTCTAGTTTTAGTTTATCCTCTTTAGTAATCAACTCATCATTCACTATATTTACTGCAAACATTTGACATCCTTTTCTAACTGTTGTCTTTACTTGCATAGCTGGAATCTGTCTAAGTGATGTCTCTCTTGGAATACCTTTTACTTCTATTGTTTCTCCTTCATCATTTAAACATGTAAAACTCTTCCCATAACAATTCATAATGACATTATGGGATTCTAACCAATCCATTCTGATTAAGATATCATAGGATCCTAAGGGTAAAACATTCAACTTGGTTTGTGTCTTTAACTGATTCATAGATAAAACACAACTTTCAATAAAATCAGATACTTTTCTTTTTGTTCTTGTTGCTAGTCTAACTAACCAGGATTTATTAAATTTTTCTGTTTTCAATTTAAAACTTTCTACAATATCTGGTGATATATAACTTAAGCTAGCACCTGGATCAATCAAAATAGTAACAGGGTGGTTTTGTAACATACCTTTAATCTCTACCATAGAGACCCTATGCTCTGCTTGCCTGTTGTCTAGTGCTGCATTAATTATGGGCATCTCCCTTGCCAAGTCTCCAACAGTAGGTTCAGTCTGTATGGAATGAATATTGTTAGCTGTCTGCTTCCTCTTGGGGCATTCTGATGCATAATGAGGATCTTGACACTCAAAACATTTGATAGGTGACTTTTGGTCATTAGTTCTAGTAGCATTGGGAGTATTTCTAGGAGCTGTAAAATTCTGCTGTTGATTATTTCTGGGATTGTTTCCTTGAAAATTCCAATTCTGAAATTTTTTCTTTTGGAAACCAGAATTTGCACTATACCTGAAATTTTTCTTTTTCATCTCAAAGTTACTGGGTTTATGATTTTTCCAATTTGATATCCCTTCTCTTTTCTGATTAGTGTCATAACAGAAAGTTGCTTTCCTCATGGACTCTTCTAAGGTCTTTGGATTGTCATACTCTATTATGTCCTTGATGTTGAAAGGTAGACAACTCAGGTAGCTTTGAATATTCAGTTTTTTTTCCACGAGGTATGGCACATACCTTAGTAAATTCAGAAATTTACTGTTCATCTATTTCATGTTCATAGTTCCCAGCTTTAAATCATAGAATTCCTTGGATTTTTCTTCATAGTATTGTTCAAATAAGAACTTTTTCTTGAAATGTCTTTTAAAAGTGCTCCAATTCACATCCTTGTCTTTGATGCCCTTTACTCTTTTGATGTCCTGCCACCAAATATCTGCCTTCCCAATCAAGTTTTATATTGCCATCTTTTCCTTCAATGATTCTGAATAATCATAAATTTGGAAATACTTCTTCATGCCGGACGACCATGCTTCTGCTGTCTCTCCTTTCTCATTTTCACCATTGAAGGTTGGGGGTTTGATTTTCTTGAACTCCCCAGAAATCTGTTCATACTGTTTGTGACTTTTTCTTTTGGATTTGTAGCCTCCTTCGTTGCTATCACTTGAATAATTTCGTTTCTTTTTGTGTTTTTCATTAGCAGCTTCTGATGATGTTGAAATGTTGTTCGCATCATCAGTTTTCATTTTCTTACCCCTGTCTCGATGAGGTAAATCTTCAATCTTGGAGGTATTTTCAATTTCTCTATACGGTTCATCAGTTGGGCACTGTTCGAACAGTACTTGATTAAGTTCTTCTTGTGCCTTCAGAATTTTCTCATTGTCTTGTTTTAAAGATCTGATTTCTGCTTTTAACTCTTGAAATGCATGTAACAATTCTGATGAATTGTCATTTAATTCGCCATGGAATTCTTCTTCATAATGTTGTCCCGTGCTATGACTCTTGGGTCGAAATCTGTCCTCTATATGTTCAGCTGATCCTTCCATACCTGTAGCTTAAAAACAATTTATGTATAACACAAATAGTTTAAATTTTTAATTAGTAAGATTCTTGCTGTAATAAAATTTTCTGCTGGGTGTTCTTTGGACCTTTTTAGGCCTAGAGTTCGAACGTGAGCTCTGATACCACATGTAACATCCCGTAAAATAACAAAAATTTTAAAATAGCAATAATTATCGAAGTTGTTAGTGTGGAACATATAAAATAGTTAAATTCTCTTAACTAGGATAATTAATAACGATGACACGTCAAAATTTCTCAAATAAAATATGATATTAGTTGTAATTTCTATTGTGGATTAAATGGATGCTAAACTCTTTAACGAAAGACACTTTATGATCGTAACACAAGAATGCAGTCTTCAGATCTGTTTAAGTTCTAAAAGTAATTATATGTTGTACACAGGTTTGTATTATTATGATGTTCTTGATGACGTGCTGACAGTTTGTTTTGTATGATGACGAAGGGGTCCTACGAGGTACCTTGGGGTTTACTTAGCTACGTTTAGCCAAGGCATTTGAATCCCGTTTCCATGTGCAGAACATAGGTAAGAAATTCTACAACAAACATGAGTTAAGAGTACATGTGTCTTTCAATTCATTGTTAATGTAATATGAAAATGCTAAGTACTTCCTTGCGAAAACAAGTTACTGGAGGTATGGATATTTTGGTTCCAATTCTAATTTACGAACTGGATTACAAACCTTTCATTGTTATTACAATCACGTCGTCATTGCTATAATTATTATCTATAAAAATCATTTTAAATTGACTATTATTATTAATGTCAAAACAGTGTTACCAATGTCCAATGATAACTCTATTAGAAAGCTTGTGGAAATAGTGTTTATGCTAATTCAAATTTGAACTATCATTACACTTTGTATCAACAGAACTTTAGACTATCCTAAGTCCCCAATTTATCATTTGATTAACGATACATATTTAATATATGAAATATATAGTGATTATAGTTTTTATGCTATGAACTTAGCATAATAGTGTATATCGATACCATTTAAACTATACCTATAGTCCCACATTTATCATTTTGATTTGGCAATACATTTGATTTAACATTACATAGTTAATATGGGAATTACATAGTGAATATAGTGCTTATGCTAATTAACTAGCATTATAATGTGTTTCAACACAACTTTAACTATTCCTAAATGACTATCCATAAACTATAGAAATGAAATATATACACTCTATAGTAAACTATGGATTCACACACCTACATTGGCATGTATTACTATTGTTACGATACCTAGCAATAAACTATAGAGACTATTATAAAATGTGATCCATGAATATAACATTGCAATGATTTCGATGTTGACAGGGTATTAAGTTTGGTACTTGGCATGCTTTCCAAACTGACGTTGACAGGCCCTAGCATTTACATCACCTATCTGTTATGTGAAGTGGAAAGCTCGGTTGGATGGTCTCCACGTGAATTAGTTTGTAATGAGCACCAAAAATGTTGAGCTGTGCCATGCACTAGCTCTCGATCTATTGACTTGGAGATTTGGTAGATGAAGTAATCAATGTGTATTGATTGCTATGGTTGCTCGAATATCAACGTGCCCAACTTGGCAGCTAAACCACCGTTGATCTCTACAAGATCTAGGGCTTGGAAGAAACCCTAGTCTTGTGTTGGTAAGTAGCAATGTATTGCATCCTGGCATTCATTTCATGTTTTTGCGGTGAGGTTTGGAGAGCCGACCGGGTGGCTACAATGTAGGGTTTAGAGTTTGTTGTGAGGAGGACTCCTTCCTCAGTTTCGAACCTTAGACTTGTGAGATAGTGTTTAAATGTTACAAGCTTGTGCACTAGAGCCACGATACAGCCATGGTAGTTGTGTATGGTTCTTCTGTCAGTTGTTGAATGTGATTTGTACTAGGGTTCGATTCTCCAATTTATGAAATCTCTTCTGAGTTTTGAATTCGCATTTGCTGCAAACACCATCAGGCTTCGTTGCTTTTGTTGGAGTGGTGTGTCTAAGTTCAGGAGCTTCGTTTCTAAGGGTAAGTGTTTATGATAATGAATGTAATACTGTGATACTTACTTTTATATTTGCGTTTTCTTGTTTTTAACCCTTCAAACTGTGACTTGGAAGGTACCCACTTCGTAGGAGGTTCCTATGCATAAGATTTGGAATGGAGATGATGCATCTACTTCCTGGTAAGCCCCGGTGGTTTTTGAAACCTCGTAGGTGCTTTTGGCATGGTTTAGTTGATGAGTGCGATGTGCCGAGAGTTGGAAATACATGACCTTGTTGGAGTGATGGCCGAGTGTTAAGTTTTAATGTCTTATTTTGATAAATGGTGTAAAGAGGATAACCCTCAGTTGTTTAAGTTGCTATTCGGCTCTGCAATGAATGTTGCGTCATCTTGAACTTGTTTTTGGTGCTTTTGGTTGTTTAAGGGAAAATGCTTGTGTAGATTTGGAACCTCGAAGGGTCTGTAATGTAAGCTCTGTCGAATTTTGGTTATTCTATTGAATGTGAAACCAAGAGCCGAGGGTTCACTGTGATGAACCTGCAATAAGTAATTAATGAAAACACATGAAATAGTACAAATAACAGAACTTAGAATCACTTTTATATTGATCGCATGCCACTTCGAGGGGGAAATGTCCTTTGAGCAAGCTCAATACAAATAAATTCATGGTGCCTTCATAGGCCTCAACGCACACTTATATACGAAGTCTAGGCGCCAATACTATGGGTCAAAACCATGGGCCAATACAAACTATGGATCAACAATACTATGGGTGACTTAGAAAGCATGTGCGCCAAACAACAATAACACAACTATGGATCAACAAATACTACGGGACGACTTACAAAGCATATGCGTCCAACAAAAATATACTAACAAAGTAAATAGAAGGGTTGACATGGGTTCCTAATATTCACTTGCACCTGTAAGACAATGGTTCGTTTTGTAATGAAATTTTCTGCTTAAAATGATGGTTGAGAATCGTTTGTTTAACTGTGGGTTTGGTTTTGAACAACAATAGTTGTCTCTAGCCGAGAGTTATGGTTTGCATGACTGATAATAGATAGTTCCCTTACTTCGTTATTGTTTTTAAAATAATGATTTAGTAAAATTTGGTATTCGTATTGTTTTGAAATGGCAATGCCATAAGTTCGATCTCATTTCAATGAGTGAAACCCCACCCTGTAGGTGTAGTTGGAAATCTTGCTTGTACTGAGCTTTTGAACCCAAAACTGGGCCTTAACCTGTGTATGAAAAAGATTTCGACACTATATATGTTTCTAGTTAGGGTTGTAAGCTATTTTTAGACATTGATACAAAAATCGTACTTTCTGCTAAGTGATAATTAGTGTCTTGTTGGTAATCTCGATATGTATAAAAGATATGGTTATATAAAATGTTAGTTAGGGTTTGGAAATTCATATATGCTTTAACCTCAAAAATAAATGTCTAATGTTTTCCATGAATGGCTTGATGAGAAGTTTATGAACTGTGTACTAAATAAACATTTAAAATCTAGAGTCTGTGATAACATAGGGTTTTTATGCTACTGTGCAGGTATTTGTATTTAATGCTTGAAATCTAATATGATAATTAGTGATGAAATAATAAGTGTTTACTTATAACGATTCTGTATAGAGAATATTTTTGTAGCTGCTATGTTTCTTAGACTATGAAGTGCTTGAGAAACATGGAATTTATAATATTGAATTCATATTGTTGCTATCTGAAATTGATGGAGTTGAAATGGAAAATATAAATCTATGTAGAAATAAAATGTGTTTTTCTTTTATTTAAGAAATAGATAAATGATACACACCTATTTATACTATATTGTACTATTTACTGCGTTTTAACATATGATTGAAAATATAGAATTCAACCAGAAAAACTACTGTGTTTATCCTTTCATTCAAATGGCATTCTGCCTATCACTCATCTGTATTAATTTTTCTTTTCTGTACTAGAGTACTATACAAATAACAGTATGGGAAAAATACAGAAAAGAATTTAATCATTCATTTCAATTACTTAATCATTCTTGAAACATATCATCCTTAAGTCAGAAAATGAATTAGTTCTTTTTGTATAACTGTAAATAATAATTCTACCATGCAGAAAATATTTAACTGTAAACAAAAGTAAGAACAGTAGAACCTGGTTGACTATAGGAGAAACAAATGGACCAAGGAACCTGTTCCACCCAACCTATTCCTAAAGACAGCGAAGTTACTTGCCTTAGGACCCCCGAGCTTGTTCACTGAACCACCACGAGGAAGATTCTGTAGAAACCATAGTACATCCACTTGTAGTAGAATATAGATTATCCAGTCATAAAGACTGAGCAATCAAAGAGACCTGCACCAGCACCTCTGGCCTTCCTTCTCAGAATAACTAGTAGACTCACAATTGCACTCTCATATAGCCTCCCTATTTGAATCTCTCAGTGATCACCTGATACACTTGACGAATATTTCTGCATAAAATATTGTAGGAGTTGCCTGCTCAATTCGAATTGCCTTATCTAGGCTGCCCAAGCCTTTTAGTGGTTAACTGGTCATTAATGAGCTGACTTCTCTCTTCCACCCACCTGGGGGATAATGCCAGATATTTAGGGGTAGTTGTCCCATAACCAACAACTAGTGGTGGAGTGCAAATGTTGCCATCTATCCCATGCTTTCTAACAGCTTCCATTCCTCCTAGTGGGTCAGTGAACACTCATTTAACAGTTCCCTTGGGTGTTTTTCTCCTATTTTAATTTATTAAATAATAATAATCAGTAATTACAATCATCCTTGACCGAACTTGCTCATAATTACAAAACTTTGTAATTATAATTTAACATAAAGTATTTTGCAAATAAAATAATATTCTCAAAATTTGGGTAGGTGACAACAGCCCCCTCTACGAATAAAATTATCCCATGCCTGGATGTCATTATCCAGGGAAAGCCAAATAAAACACTGAATTATGAGTGGAAGGTTTTGTTGCCACACATATTTATACCACCACTAGAGAGGAGTAGCATCATAGAAGAAGAATGACTCATAGGCCAATTTTGTCGAAACAGTACCTGTAGCTTCATTCCAGGACCATGCTGATTTGTCAGAAGAATCCTTCAACTGGATGTTAATTCTTTTAAGACCCATAATGTAAGCCGTACATTCCAGACTCATTGAACCTGAAAGACCCAATTGCGCTGATGATATCCAAGAGTGACCGCCAAGTCTAGAAAGGTGGAAAGTGGCAATCTGATTCAATGTAAAGAATCCATTACACCAAGGATAGGGTACTCCCCAAGTCTGATCTCCCTACCATTTCCGGGGATCCATGATAACCAGTTGGAAATAGACTCGAAGGAGCTTAAAATCCCACTCCAGAAATTCGATACCCCCTTATGGTTCTTGTTTCTTGTTCTGGACCATTGAATCATAGAACCACCTTTAATGTATTTTTCTTTTATCAGTTTTTTCCAAAGGATTATGAGAAGAGAGCCCAACATAGGATTTTTGTAGCTAAATCCTTTGCAAATAGTTGGATGTTCTTTAAATCCCAACCACCGAGATGTTTAGGGTGGGCCAATTTCTGCCATTCCACAAGATGATACTTATATTTTTGAGAGGGGGTCAATGAAGGGTATACTCCATAGGTCATGAGTTGGGAAAAATACATAAGGGGATAAGCATTGGCATACATCAATGTCTTTGAACTAGAAAGTATGATACTCCCGAGAGAGTCCTTAATAGACAGAACACAAGGCTTTTACAAAATGAACATTGACGAATTAAATCCAAATGAGTGGTGTAACCAAATTCTAAAAATAGAGTGAGAAAAAACAAACTCCTTGTATAGAAAGAAGATAGGGGATAAAACTAATGACCCAAAGGAATGAAGAAGTAACCAAATCAAGACAAGTAATAGTAGGAGATAGAAATCACTATGAAGCACAATTCCCAAACCTAAACCCATACTAGTGGGGAGCCTCCTTGAGTCTACCTTTGTCACAAACAAATTGAAATCATGTGCACTCAAATTCCTCTACAACTATGATGATACCATAGGGAATGCAGAGGTTAAGTGCAACCCGTGGAGACCCCAAAATAAACCATAATTAGGAGTTGGTAGCAACATTAACCCACGTGCGAGAGAAATGATGAACAGAGCATCCATGTCTCTAAAATGATTACAGTGTGATGTGTAAACTCATAGGAGCATATGGGAGGTGTCCCACAGATCCTTATAAATATGCTCATGACACGAAATTGTGATGGATGAAGGGGTAAAGATTGAGTCTTAATCTTATGGGATTGAGAGATAGCATTTGTTCCCCTCATTTTCAATTAATTGACCTTGGTGCATGGTGCTTCCTCTTTTTGCTTGATTACTTGCTACACTATTTAGGTCTAAGAACATGGAAACATTGCACCTGGTAGAAGGTATCCATAATGAGTTCAACTCCATTCATACTTCTTTTGAGATATGTATCACTTGGAATGTGCCTCCCTTGAAGATATCTAAGAATGATCGTTGCGATCATTGAGTCTCCTATAACTGTAAGGGTTTTTTATCCTTTTTTGCTTGCTATTTAAAACCTATTTCATAATGTTTGAATCTTAGCTTGATTATTTATAACAACCACAATACCCTAGGTATAAGAATGTTCCTTATTTCCCTTAGGGTCATAAAGCACCCCGTTCCCCCTCGCTCTATGCCTGCCATCCCTAAGTTATTTTGTTTCTTATATAACACATTATTGAATATTTATTTTATAAATTCATCTAAACTTACTATATATATATATAGTTTATGTAAACATTAAAACCTACTTACATAAATATTAATAGTTTATGTAAACATTAAAACCTACTTACGTAAATATTAAAGTGCATTATTAACCTGCTTTATTTGTTTACAAATGAATAACAATAATTCAATAAAATAATTACAAAATAAATCAAATTTCTTGAAACATTGATTTTATAGAATTCTTCAATTTTAATATTATCAAAGTTAATATATGTGAAAGTTTTGATTAGTTCCATAGGATAGTTCAAGAAGTTATGATCCATACATGCGATATCTCTCAATATAAAGAAGATCATATGTTCGATTCTAAGTACCTCTTTACACCACTAAATAAACTTATGCCCTAAAGGACTCTCAGTTTTTTGTACTATTTGAATTATCGATGTACTTTTTAATTCAACTTTAAATAACAAAAGTATTATTTGTTTGATATGATATGAAAAAGAAAACTTATGCCCTCGGGATTATAGTTAACTACCTATAAAATTACTTTCCCAATTTTTGGACTTCTACACCGAAAATCACTCAACTATGTTGCAATCGAAATGATAGTTAACTACCCATAAAATTACTTTCCCAATTTTTGGACCTCTATATCGAAAATCACTCAACTATGTTGCAATCGAAATGAAAATGCACCTGAAATCATTACCAAAGAAATCATTTTTAAATATGACATTAAATATTGTCATAGTGGTACGAATCTCCAACTCATTAATCGATTATAATAAAACAGTTTAATTTAATTCAATGTCCACTACCCTCTTAAACTAGAAAAAGATAACATGAACAAAGTATTATATTATTGCTGAAAGGTTACAATTACTTTTCACATAAGAATACAAAGAACAAAACAAATCTAAATATACCCATATTAAGAAATCACCAATGATAATCATAAAACATAAATATTCAATGGCAAAGTTGGCTTTTCACATAAGTATAACAAATTTAAATATATCCATATTAAGAAATCACCAATTATAATCATAAAATCTAAATATTCAATGATAAAGTTGGTGGGTACAAAGTGTTTATTTTTCAAAAGAAATCCCCACTAAAATCTAAATATTCAATATTACATTTTAATATTTTATTTTTCATAAAAATATTTTAAAAATTTAAGTGTGTGCAATTACATATCAATTTTTAAATAATCATCAATATTTTACATTTATTCAAAGTTATTAGTTGTATTGATATTTTGCATATATTCAAAGTTCTTAGTTATGTTTATAAATAGTTTAAAATTTTGAAATATGTAAAATTTAAGTATTGAGGGATTTTTGCTCGTGGTTTTGAATAGTTCACTTATCACTCATTGCATCTGGTAATGCTCACAAGGGTGAAGAAGTGAGATTGAGACTAGTGAAATGAATCGCATAGCATCAATCATCACCTCCAGGGCTTGCACCTGTAACAAAGACTTCTAGGGAGGTCACCCATCCCAAGAATCCTTTAGCTCAAGCATGCTTAACTATGGATTTGTTTTCCACAATCAAGCCCACTTAGCTTGCTACCCCATTTGCAAACCTTAGCAAGTATTGTGTCTTATTAACTATTCAATTAGAGCTCCCTTGACTCTTTTATTTAAGTATTGAGGATCTTTCGTAGTCCATCATATGAGATATCATTATTGGGATTATTTACATAGATTAAATCAATAATCTATGACCCATATCCCATGAGTATAGACGCAACTGACCAATTTCGTGGCTTCCTTGAAGGAAGTAATTCAACATAGTATGAAGGTTTTTGGACATGGCGGCAGGCACCAACTAGGTTTTTTGCAGACGACAGGCCGTTTGCAGGCTTGTCACTGTCACGCTTGCTGCATGGGTTTCGAGATGCTAGTTTTACGCGGTTGAAGTTTGTGTTTTCTTGGCAGATAAGTTATCTGGATTAACTTTGTTTTACTACGTCCCTAAAACCTTCCTATTTACTGTCATCTTTCCTTCGTTACCGCTGTTATGGAGATGGAAGAATTACTTGACTTTGGATGTGAGCATCTGGTGCCGGGAGATATATGGGTATCGCCACCTGGTGATCCTCGGGACAGGGTTGGAGTTGGGTTTCAACGTGGTTTTGGGGACAACCGGTTACTATATGAGGGTTTTACACACAATACTGTTTATTCTGTGGTGTAAGGCTTTGCCCTACCTGCTACACCGGATAGTACTACAGGCAATCCTTTCTTCACTGCATTGGACGGGATCTTGAAGGTAAATGACCGGGATTCTAACATTTGGAGTTTTTCGGGTGCTCATGCTCCATTATTTTTTCCGTTTAGGTCGCCGTTGGGTATTAGTAGCGTTCTGGATTTTCTGAATTCTACAAGCGGAGCAGGCTCGGGATAGTCTGTGGTAGGTATCGGTATCGATGGGAACCCTCTGGTTCTGGAGCTCAACACAGAGGTTGAACTTATTTCTTCACCTGAACCCGGATTTATTGCTGGACTCCTTGGCATTGTTGAATAGCGTGGTTTTCCTATCCCTTCCTTTGGGGACGGCCAGGATTCTGCTCCTCGGTGGGGGAGAGGAGGTAATGAAGGAGAGGCATGTTCTAAGGTTAAGGTGTGGCGTAAGTGGCTTCAAAACACGGGGAAGGCACCAAATTACTCCTTGGGAGAGGACATTGGTTTTCAACAAATCTTACAGATGATCAAGACGGTGCTGGTAGGGAAGGTTTATGGCCGTGCGGTGGCACTCAAAACTTGTTAGGATATCTCATCATTCACTTTTGTACTTTGCATGCATGCATGCATTCTGCATGTATTGCATGCACCCGCATGCTACCCAGTCATCAGTATGGTACCTCCAGCACCTAGTCCTTAGTCTCCCAGCACTCGGGAGCTACTTTCCACTTAGATTTAGCCCTGCTAGCCTGTCATGCGCCCAGTTCCCACCTTCCACTGAAGAAGGGCACCTTTCTCACCTACCAGTCCAGTTACACTTCAGTTATCACTCCGATTTACCTCCGATTGACCCATAACTGATGTTATCACTTCGATTGACCTCCGATGAGACATGACTGACAGTTTTGAGTGCAGTTAAGCCCTCATGCGCCCTCCACTGAGCCTCCATCCCTAGATTAGTGCCACTTACCATCAGTTACACTTATTACACTTAGTTAGAATCAGTTAGACTCAGTTTGACACTTGTTTGATAGTGACTTGTGCATTGATGACCACCACTGATTGATGATGAGGACTCCTAGTTGGAGCCAAGCTATGCCATTCAGTTAATTCGAATTACCTCAGGAAAATCGAATTGCTCACTCATTGTGACAGTATGGTATTGTATTTTCACCCTTATTGGGATATAGAGCACTGATGCATGCTTTTTGCACAGTTTACACCATATTTTATGAGTTTCATCTATTGTGATTGATTTACTTGTTCATTAGATCTGTTGTGACTAATTTTACATGGTATCAGAGCCATTGTAGGGACAAGATCTCTTTTCTACAGGTGTTCTACACGAAGATTTGAGTGAATTTGCTCAAAATTACTGAAGTTTTGGCATGAAAGATCTCATGTGCATTCGCTCATGTGCATGCAAAGCAGAAAAATACACTCCAATCCACTCTAGAAGCTTGAGTTTTCCACATAATTCCTGGATTTGATACATTGGACCCATTCAACTTGCTTGATCTCCAATCCTAGGTGTGATGCAACTCTAAAAGGGTGGATTATTCGACCTTACTGTTCTTGTTTTGATTGTGATTTGTAGGTTAATCATTTTCACCAATTGCATTCGCTCTCTTGTGTTTGACAAGTTCTTCTACATTAAGTGCACTCGCTATTTGAGATGGAATACTCTTCTTCCAAGCCAGTTCTTACTCCCTTCAATTATTTTGAATGGAAAGATGATATGGAGATTATATTACGCTTAAAAGGGTTCTATAGAGTCAATGTTGGCCTCGAATTGGAGCCAAGCACATTGTCGGAAAGAACCAAACACTACAATAAGCTTGATGAAGCTTATGGTCTCCTTTGCCTCTCCATTTACAAGGATCTTCACTTCCATCTCAGCGGATTGAAGACTCCAAAACCAATATGGGAGCAACTTGACACACTTTTTGGCAAGCAGGATGAGCTTAGGGCTTTTCAATTAGAGAATGAATTGATTGCTCTTAGTCTTGCGAATTTCGAGACCATCAATGAGTTTTTCACAAGATTCAAGCACTTGTCATTGCAGTTGAAGAACAATGGTGTTGTGAAAGAGGATAAGCAATTGATCCTCTCCATTCTCACAAATCTTGGGAAAGATTACTCGGTAGTTGTCTCTACTTTCAATTCCGGTCGGCTAACTACCCCGAATTGGAAGATGCCTTCATTGAGTCCGTCACAAAAGAGCATGATAAGTTGATTCAAATGGGGTCCATAAACTCCAAAGATTCAGCCCTCTTTGCTAAAGGATCCAAGAATTCGAATGTTAAAGGAAAGCAAAGGAAAGAGAAGCCCAAATTCGAGCCTACCAAGCAAAGAGATAAAGGCAAGCAACCGGAAGCACCATCCGGTTCGAGGAACAAGTAGAAGGGTAAAGAGGGAAAGGAAAAATCTAAATGTTCATATTGCAACCGTGGCTTTCATCCAGAAAGGTCATGCATGAAGAAAACAATAGATCAAATGGCCCTCCTTTTGGAAAAGAACAACATATGTCTTCCCGATGGTGCACGAAAGAAGGATAGGAATGATGATCATGAGAGAGGTCAAGCACTCATGGCAACTGTTTTGAAACCCACCACTCTATTGATAGATTTTGGTGCCTTGAATCATATGGCTGCAAACATTGACTCCTTCTCTTCATTTGATCCAATCAGCTCCATCCCCATGCATTTGCGAGATGACTCAAAAATTTCTTCTAAGGGCAAAGGTACCATCCATGTAGAGCATGGAAGCTTCCAGAATGTTCTCTATGTTCCTTCCTTGGCTTCAAATCTACTTTTTGTGTATCAAATGACACACACTGGTGAACCAAAGCAAGTTACATCCAGCCCTATCAATGTCAAAATTTATGATATCAAAAGTGGAAGACTTATTGCAGTCGGAAAGGAAAACCACACTGCAAAATACTTTGAGTTTTCTCACTTTGTGTCGCTTGAAAATCCCACTACTCTCTTCACTCATGGAAACGAGGTTAGTAGGATTTGGCATGAAAGGTTTGGACACCTTAATTACAAGTATTTGTTGCTGCTACAACAGAAATCCATGGTATATGGTCTTCCACAACTCCGTTCCTTGAAGGGAATTTGCCCCGGTTGCAATATTGGGAAGCACCCCGAGCACAGGTTCGACCGCGACAAAGATAGTAGAGCTTCCACCATTTTGGGCCTCATACATTCTGATATCAGTGGTCCACTGCCAAATATTTCCATGAATGGTTCAAGGTATTCTTTGACATTCATCGACGACTTCTCCTGCTTTACTTGGGTATTTTTTCTCAAAAACAAGTCAGAAGTGCTTGGAAAATTCAAGGATTTTAAGGCTTTTGTTGAGACCTCCACTGAGAGAAAGATAAAAGCTCTTAGATCTGATAATTGCGGAGAATATATCAAGACTTATTTGCTACAAATTTGTGCCGAAAACGGAATTCAGATCCAACATACAGTTCCCTACACACCCTAGCAGAACGGTGTAGCGGAAAGGAAGAATCAGTCACTGAAAGAGATGGCTACTTGCATGCTTGATTCAAAAGGTTTGGCTGCAAATATTTGGGCTGAAGCCATTAATGTTGTTGCATATATTCAGAACCGAGTTCCACATTCATCTGTGAAAGGTAAAAATCCTTTCGAAGCATTCTTTGGTCGCAAACCGAATGTGTCCAATTTGAGGGTTTTTGGCTCCACTGCATGGAATAGAATTCCTTCTGATAAGAGAAAGTCTTTGGATCCAAAAAGTATTGAATGTATCTTGATAGGATATGGGGAAGAATCAAAAGCATATAAACTCATGAATATCATATCCAAAAAGGTATTCATAAAGCGAAGTGTGAAGTTTGAAGAACTGCTGCCAGATCTGAAACTAGTTGAGGAAAACACTGTCGATCTGCACCCTCCACAAGAAGAAGATTCGAGTGATTATGAAGAAATAACTGGATCTGATATCTATGATATTATATCAGAATTTGATGGCCATGAAATATCAGGTTCGGAATCAGACCATAATGATCCTCCTCAGTTACCAAAGTGGGCCCAAAACACTCTACAATCTGCTCCTCCAAACATTGGAAATCCTGCTGATCCAAGGAGAACAAGAGCAGACTATCAAAGAGAAGGTATGGCTCTTTCTTTTTCTGATCCATTATTATATAAGAAATTTTATTTGATGATTGGTTCAGATCCCAAATCATACTATCATGCCCACCGAGATCCACGATGGAAAACCGCCACGGATGAAGAGTACAATTCTCTTCAAAAGAACAATACATGGGAGCTAGTTTCTCTTCCACCTGGAAGAAAATTAGTTCAATGCAAGTGGATCTACCGCACGAAGGTTGCTTCTGATGGCTCTATCAGCAAATACAAATCTAGGTTGGTGGTAAAAGGTTTCTCCCAAGTCCAAGGTGTGGACTACACTGAGACTTTTGCACTGTTTGCAAAGATGGATTCCATCCGCCTAGTTTTGGCCATTTCCGCATCTAAGCACTAGGAAGTGCACCACATGGATGTGAAGAGTGATTTTCTACATGGAGACCTTGATGAGGATGTATATATGAAACAACCAGAATGATACATATCAGATCCACCATTAGTTTGCAGATTGAAGAAATCTTTGTATGGATTGAAATAGGCCCCAAGAGCTTGGTACGCAAACATGGACTCCTTCCTTCTTTCTCAGAATTTCAAAAGATGCAAATATGATCCTAATGTGTACCTACAGCAAGTTAAAGGTAATTTTTTTATTGTGGTTTTATATGTTGATGATCTTCTCATTACTGGTAGCACTCTCCTTACAATTAACAAGCTGAAAACCGCTTTAAATCTAGCTTTTGATATGAGTGATTTGGGCTTGCTTAAGCAATTTTTGGGCTTGGAGATAGCTCAAAAATTTGATGGGATCACATTATCTCAGAAAATGTATGCTAAATACCTGCTATTAAATTTTAATATGGCAGAATGTAACGCTGCTCCATTTCCATTCCTCTTAGGAATCAGTCTTGAAGAGGGAAATACTACACCGCTTGCAGATTGCACTATGTATCAACAGTTGATTGGTTCACTTCTCTACTTGACACTCAAGGCCTGGTATATCTTATGCCATGAGTGCTGTATCAAGGTATATGCAGCATCCCCATGAGATTCATTGGCAGGCAGCCAAACGGATCTTGCAGTATGTGCAAGGTATGAAACATTTTGGCATACATTATGCTGCAGATTCTGAGCTAGATTTCATTGGTTTTACTGATTCAGATTGGGAAAGTGATGGCATAGATCGGAAGTCCACTTCCAGATATGTTTTCATGATTGGACATGGGCCTATTTGCTGGTCAAGAAAAAAGCAGGAAGCCATTGCACTTTCTTCAGTAGAGGCAGAGTATCGAGGGGCAGTCAATGCCTGCATTCAGGCAGTTTGGTTGCAGGGTATTCTTTCCAAGTTTGATTTTGGTAGCACAACTTCGACTATCCTATTTTGTGACAATCAAAGTGCTATTAATATATACACCGATCCAGTTCAGCGACAAAGGACCAAACACATTGAGATTCATATGCACTACATTCGAGAGTTGGTGCATGATCGCACCATCATTCTGCAATATTGCCCTACCGATGAGAAAATTGCAGACATCTTCACCAATAGCTTCACTGAGAAGAAGTTCTCTTACCTTCGTTCACTGTTGGGGGTGAGTTCCATCATGGTGGAGACAGATTAGATCCATTTTTATGTTTATCTTGAGGGGGGGCTTTCTTCCCACTAGGTTTTTCCTCTTTCCTCACTTAGCTTATTTCAACATTTTTTTGGATTATTATATTGGGGTGACCTTTGGTCTCGGTAACCAGGGCCCTGCATTTTATTTTTTACATCATAGTATAGCTTGAGGGGGGGTGTTAGGATATCTCATCATTCACTTTTGTACTTTGCATGCATACATGCATTCTGCATGCATTGCATGCACCCGCATGCTTCCCAGTCATCAGTATGGTACCTCCAGCACCTCGTCCTTTGTCTCCCAGCACTCGGGAGCTACTTTCCACTCAGATTTATCCCTCCTAGCCTGTCATGCACCCAGTTCTCACCTTCCACTGAAGAAGGGCGCCTTTCTCACCTACTAGTCCAGTTACACTTCAGTTATCACTCCGATTGACCCATAACTGATGTTATCACTTCGATTGACCTCCGATGAGACATGACTGACAATTTTGAGTGTAGTTAAGCCCTCATGCGCCCTCCACTGAGCCTCCATCCCTATATTAGTGCCGCTTACCATCAGTTACACTTATTACACTTAGTTAGACTCAGTTTGACACCTGTTTGACAATGACTTGTGCATTGATGACCACCACTGATTAATGATGAGGACTCCTAGTTGAAGCCAAGCTATGCCATTCAGTTAACTCGAATGACCTCTTTAGGCAATTCGAATTGCTCACTCATTGTGACAGTATTGTATTGTATTTTCACCCTTATTGGGATATAGAGCACTGATGCATGCTTTTTGCACAGTTTACACCATATTTTATGAGTTTCATATATTGTGATTGATTTACTTGTTCATTAGATCTACTATGACTAATTTTAGAAAATTGTTATAAATTGGGTTTCACAGGTGTGGTTGCAGCAATTTGGTTATGTTCCTTAGGTGGTGGTGTTCGTTGGTGGATGGTTTGCATTCCATTTTACTACGGAACAACATGCTCTCTGGGCACTGGGAAAGAATTGGAACTTAGTGAATGTTTCATTACTACTAAAACCATGGAACCCTCTCTTCGAATCCAGTCGGGAACGCATGGACACTATTCCCTTGTGGGTTCGACTACCTGGGATTCCGCTGCATTATTGGGTTGAGGAACATTTTCGAAACATAAGTAATCTCTTGGGATCCTATTTGGATGTTGATTTCTCCTTTGTTACTTCCAAGATTAATAAGGTAGCATGTATCCTGGTTAACATAAATGTGCGGGAAGGTTTAGCTGATGGAATGGACCTTCATTGGGGACCCTGTGTTTTTCCTCAAATTCTTGATTATGAAAATGTGCCTTTCCGATGCCGTAGATGTCACGAATATGGTCACCCGACCATTGACTACCACATCCTCCTTCCTACTTTGAATGGATCTCCCTTACACTGGTATGTTGAGAAGGGGAAAGGTGTGGAGGCACAGGGGGTTGGTATACATGATTTAGCTGCTCAGGTTCCAAGTGTTCCACTGGTTGTTTCTTCAGACGATGAGACCCCTATGTTTGAAGATGCTGAAGTTCCCGATTCGGGCTTTGCTGCTAATTTGGATGTGGTTATTTCTGCGCTCCCTTTAGCTGAGATCTACGGAGAGGTGCAGAACACCTTCTTACGACCGTCGCCCTCAGCTTCGGGTACTTTTCCTTCTCCTTGCACTTCTCCGTCATTTAATTTCTTTTTTAAGAACTTAACTATCCCTGGACTTGAATGGTTGGAAGGCCTTAAAAACCTGTACATCTCTTCTCAACCTCTGTTCCCTAGTTCTCTAGCCTCCATTTCCTCTTCATTGGTCTCAACTCCTGACCCCCTTCTTCAGGTCATTGATGTTGTTCCCCCCTCTGAAGTTTCACATGTTTCTATTACTCCTGTGGATCTTCCACAGTCGCCCACTGGCTCGTCTGGGAAAGACAAGGGTCATTTGGGCAAGGGTCGTGGACGCAAATATTTTTGTCCAAAGCAAAGTCCAGAGCATGCTTGGACATGCTGGAAGGCAAACAACTCTCCATAGAAAGGGCACTTAGAGCTGTGCAGGCCCAGAAAAGGGGCGCTGATGAAGATTATGTCCCACAATTGCCGGGGTCTTGCTGGTCCCTCTAAAAGATCAGCGTTGCGGTGGGTGTTGGATCTTGATCATCCAGATTTACTTTTGTTACAGGAAACTATTGGGGGGGGGCATTGAGGTGTCTGAGAAGTTGAATGGATGGTTCTCGGGTTGGCATTTTGAAGCCTTGTATGCCCATGGGCAATCAGGGGGTTTCGCTGTGGGTTGGCACGAGGCTCGTATCAAGGTCACCAATCTGCGGGGGATGGATTTTGTATTGGGCCTTTCCTTTCGAGCCCTGGATTTTGATAGAGAGTTCACTGTTGTTAACATTTATGGTCCTTACTGTAATAGGATTCCTTTTTGGGAATCGTTGTTGAATAAATATTTGATTAAGGGAGATTCTACTATACTGGGGGGGACCTTAATTTCTCTTTGGGTCAGGCTGAAGTTTGGGGTCCTCATGCTCAGTTGGATCCGCTCACGGATTTTTTTATCAGGAAGCTAGTTGAAGGTAATTTGGTTGATGTTGAACCTGTTTGTCTTAAACTCTCCTGGAGAAACAAATGGGTGGGGGAGGATCGAGTTGCTAAACGTTTGGATAGGTTCTTGTTGGCGGATCCTTTCGTGGAGAACTATTTTCATGTTTGACAATGGGTTGGTTCTGGTGGGTGTTCTGATCATGATCCTATATTTCTCAAGATTAGGAATGGCCCTGTGAAGCTACCATCCCCACTGAAATTCAATAAAACGTGGCTGAAGGATCCAACCTTTTTTTATTTATTTCAGTCAATTTGGATACCATATAGGCTTGGAAGCAACATCTCGGCTGATTTTCAGTTTGCTGAGAATATCAAAAACCTGAAGGGACCGATTAAGAAATGGGTGGCTGAAAAAAGAATTAAGGAGGACCATGAACTCAAACTGATTGAAGTGGATATTGCAACCATTGCAATGGGTACTGGAGGGTGTTTTCTGACCATTGAGTCTAAAGCTTCTTTGGCTAGTGTTGTTGTAGCAACATCCCCCCCCAAAATTTTGTACATATTGGGGCCCCTCCTTTAAAATTTTTAGAAAGGCTGCCTCAAGGGGCTGTTCCCAGCTTTTATCTTTGATCTCCAACAGAAAATATTGCCATAAACCTTTCCAATTTTCTTCCAAAGGACAGAAAAGGAACTTAGAAAATTTTCCCAAAATTTCGGAGCTTTTCAGACTATCTCCCCGCAGTTGCGAAATTTTTTGAGTTTTCATCCCGAAAGGCAGAAGCCTTTGTTTAAACCTTTCGAAAAGGAACTTAGAAACTTTTTTTGAAAATTTGCGGAACGTAAGAAAGAAACTCCGCGGAAGCATTTAGCTTTTGCTCCCGAAATGGCAGGAACCATTCGCATAAGCATCCCGAAAACTTAGATTTTCCTCTCGTGGTTGCGGAAACTATTCGGGAAAGTCTCTCGACATTTCAGAGTCTTTCGGGCTATCTTCCCGCAGTTGCGGAAGCCAAACGCATAAGCTTCTCGAAAATGACTTAGAAAATTTTGAGCGTTTTCGGGACGTAAGAAGGAAGCTCCATGGAGCCTTTCAGTCTTTTCTCCCGAAGCGGCGGAAGTCTTTTACATAACTCTCCTGAAAAAATTTAGAAGTTATGGTTAAAATTGCGGGAGCTATTGCCGAAATTCTTCCGAAATGGCAGAGGAATTCGAGGAAGCCGCCCGAAAATTGCAGGAGCCATCCGCCAACCTTCCCCGGGGCCGCTAAGTGACTTAGTTTTTTGAAAATTTTTGAAGTCTCGAAGTCGTGGAAGCCGTTCACCAAAGCCTTCTGCAATTGCGGAAACCTTCGCGGAATCGTTCCGAAACTTCACCGAGAAAGCTTTGCGGAACCTTTGATTTTTCTTCCCGAAACAGCGGAACCTTTTAACTTATCGTTTCGAAACGCCGAGGCACTCTCGCAGAGCCGTTCGAATTTTCCTTCCGCAACTGCGGGAACCTTCGCGGTTTTCATCCCGAAATCTCTCCGAGAAAATTCACGAGAATCTTCTGCGGAAGCATTGGCGGAAGCCTTCCGAAACTGCGGAAGCCATTTGCGAATGCTTTCCACAATTTCGAAGGCTTTCACGAGTTCATCCCGAAAAGGCCGCACAAAACTTAATCGTTCACGTTCCACTTTACGGAAGCCGTTCGCCAACTCCTCCCGAAGCGGCGGGACATTTCGCGGAATGATCTCCGCTGAAATTTGCGGAAAGATTCATGTTTCACTCCTGAAACGCCGAAGGGCTTCAGCGTAACCTCCTGCAATGGCGGGTGAAGTTCGCGAGTCGGTCCCGCGAATGGCGGTCGCATGTGGATCGAAATTCCTTGACGTGACCACGGCGCATGATATTTAAGCTGCGTTTAATTACGCCAACTACCACATTAAACTCGCACGTGCTTGATATGTTTAAATAAACGGTGGGGGCTCGAGCCCAACAGTGTTATTTTTTTCGATTGGAAAAACTGTTGGACGCCGCGCGACCGTTCCAGCTCAGCTTGCTCGACCACGATTCACGGCCACCTCATCCAACCATCTTCACGGTGCTAGGTAGGGTGTTCTAACCGTTAAAGTTGTTTCTTCCACACGTCAAGTTACTATTGGGTTGTCCTTTTTCTTGAAGATGATTGGTCTAGGTTGGATTTTGACGGGCAAAATGCTCGTCATGGGCTACTTTGCCCGTCAAATTACAGTCGAAATTCCATTGTTTTTGTCATACAAAACATAGAAATATGAAAATGTTTGAGCGTCAACTCTGACAGGTGAAACTTCCCAAACTCCTACCCTTGCCGCAGGCATCGTTAGTTTGTGGCTTTTAAAAGTCCCCAAGCCCCGTTAAGGTCTCGTCTCTATCAGCCGAAAGCCAAACCTATAGCCACCCGGGCTTTTTCATAAACCTTAGTCCCGGCCAGCCGCTACCCCGTTTAACTCCTAAGACAGGCGCCATCGCCCCTGATCAAACCAGCCGTAGGATGCCCCATCAAATATTATAAATAACAATAGCATATGGGCTAAAACCCCTCTCCTGTGTGTCAACACGGAGGGTCCTCCCTGGTCTCGTATTAAATTTGTTTCGACCTCAGACTCGCCCGCCACTAATCATTAAAAGCACTGTGACGAAGGTCACCCTTTTTCCTAGAGCTAAACCGAGAGCAGGTTGCTTCCGCAACATGCTTATCCTCGCGGGAGCATTTCCAAACCTGCCCCTTTAAAAGAATTAGGATGACTAAAATCTAGAACTCGTGTTTGAAATGGTGTATTTTGACTTCCTAACATGCAGCTTCCCATTGCATTTATCTCATTGACATGTTAAAATGGTGATGCTCTTTGTAAAATCTCACAGTATGTTAATCATGTTGATAATGATGTATATTTGGTTGCTACCAGGGATAAGTCAAAATGCCAAAAGGTGGGAAGAAGAAGGCTAAGATGACAGAGAAAAATCCTGCACCACTCAAAACTGAGACCTCACTCTAGGATACTAGGTGCACCACCGGTATTCCTCCAGAAATCCACTGGGGTGACATTTACAGAATGATCCGAGACCAGGATATCCCGGACATGTTGCTAGAAGAGGGGAAGATTTATCTCAATATCAAAGCATCAGGCATAACTAGAGCTGCTACCCGCCCTGAACTATTCCCCTGTGCTGAAGTAATCGGATGGATACTCCAACACGCTGATGCAGAAGGAAGAGTGATAAATGACAGCGGGAAAGTAGCCATTGCCTCATTCCACCCAGCATACATTGCCGCAGCCTATAAATTTCCCCGCTCCCAGCAAGCTCTGACTGATGAATGGCTGGGAAAAATGAACAACGTTGAGATGGCCAAAAAGCTACTAGTCGCAGGAAAACATTTGAGAAAGAAAGGAAATGACGAATATGACGTACAGAATCTGAGACCTCCTTTCAGATTGATCGCCTTGATGCTGTGCAGAATATTCGGCATGCCTGATGGCACCATGTATAAGATTCAGTGGGTCCCTATTATCCACTTCGTGGCGTTTAAAGGAACTGTGTTTGACTGGGCCACTCTCCTGTCAGATAGTTTGGCCTCGACGATAGTTGCTGCAAGAGAAGGACTAGCATTGAAGAAGGCAGAATTTTTCATGTCCTCATATCTCATTGATTGCATTTTGCCCAAGGTGGACTTCCCCAAATTGGGCTGCACTTGGGATAAGGCCACCACCCCAGTTTATACCACTTTCAAGATGATGTGGGCCCAGAATTACAAACCTAGCTACAAACTCATCTGTGAGGGGTTCATCATGCCCCTATATGAGAAGATATTCAAGGAGGAGCCCAACTGCCTGTCAGAGAACGCTGTGGAAGTCCTTGAGGATTACGGGGATTTTTACTTTTCAGAGCAAGGCACCTACCTCAGAATGTTTGGAGGGACTAAGGCCCCATACATTTTTCCTCAGTATGCCACAGATTATGTGGTCCTCAAGGAAGCAGTAAGACAAATCTTCCTGGATGGAATTGGAGCAATGCTCCACAAACAGCATAAGGCTTCCTTTCCCCCTCTACCTTTCTGCATAGGCACTTACAAGTTCTCGGGGGTTGCCTCAGCCGGAGAGTTTGTTCAGGAGCTGAAAGCCTTCCACTTCGGTGAAGTGATCTTCCACAGGAATGACAGGAAGGGAAAAGTGGCCGAGCACTGTAAGGAAATATATGCTCATTTTGAGTACTCGCACTATCCCGATGCCGAGGAAGAGGTATTCAGGGGCATCAACAACATGGCTGAGCTGCGAACCTTTTTCCAAGGTAGTTGAGCAAGTTCTAGCTCCACCAAGATCCAGAAGACTAGCCAATAGAAGGAGAAAGAAGCTGATGATGCCCGAGCTCAGGAAGAGCTCAGATTAAGAGAGGAAGCGAGGTTACTGCACTGGAGGCCGAGGAAGACAGGTTGCATCAGGAAGCTGAAGCGGCAAGAATGCAACAAGAAGCAAAAAATGAAAGGCTGCAGAAAGAGGCTGAGGAGGCCCAGCAGCAGAAAGAGGCTGAAGATGAAAGGCTACGGAGAGAGAATGAAGATCAGCTGCAAGCTGAACAAGCTGAGGCAGAAAGGAAAGCGGAAGAAGAGCTGAAAGCAGGGGAAGATGCCCAAGAAAGTGGGTCCGGCGTCCAAGACATGGAAATAGACGCACCTCAAGTAGGTGGCTCTGGTACCCAAAATGTGGGAGTAGACCCAGCTCAGGAAGTCCAGACCCCACCTGCGAAAGAAGAAATAGACATTATGGACTGCCCAATTGTCCCGTACACTCCATTGGGAAAACATACGGTGTCCAGTTGGAATGAGTTTGTATATGACAAGAAAAGGAAAGCAATGGTCCTCAAATCGGAAGAGAGGATCAAAAGTCCCTTCCAGGAGGACATCTTTACCCACCGAGAGGTCACCATAATGCAGAATACAGATAAAGATCCCTTTGCTATGGCATCCGCAGTTGTAGAAACATCAAAAGCATCACTGGACAATGTAGGGGTTATAGTTAGAGAAAATGTATTGACAAAGAAGAGAGCTCATACGCTACAACAGACTGTGGCTAATGAGAAATCCCACAGGGATCTTGTGGTGAACAAGTATAATTGCCTGTACGCCGAGCATAAAGAGCTGTCAGACAAATATAACCGGTTAGAGGAAGAGAAGGAGCAACTATCAGTCCTAATGATGATTGAAGAAGCAGAAAAGAATGATGCAGTAGCCAGAGTGTCCCAGCTTGAAACATACAAGCGGGCATTAGCTGAGCAATTGGAGCAGGCTGAGAGCAGAACAATGGACATGTCTCCCTTCCATGAGCTGTCCTGCAGCATCCTAAAGCAAATGCATGACACTCAGGAGCTAATCACTAATGAGGTTTGCAAGCTCAAGGCCATGGTGGTCAGGTTAAAAGAAATTAATGCGGAGTCCCATAGGCTCAAAGCCAAGCATACCCATGTTAAGGCAAATATCTTGAGCCAAATAAAATGGCGAGAAGGAAAGGGGGATTTCCCCACACATCTACCATTTAAGTCTGTGGAAGGTTTTAATGAAGACATAGCCCTTCTGGAATTCTGCAGGAGCTGTGGTAGTAAGCTAATGGCCAGTGTGCAAGGGACAAGGGATAGAATCAACGGTCTATATCAAATAATCAAGGGAGTGCATGACAGCTGCAAACTGAATTTCCCACAATCCCTCGATGACTTCCCGGATTCAGAACAACGCTTGGCTGAGCTAAAGGAAGAGCTGGGCATCCAAACCGAATATGTGAAGAAAATTGATGTCCTAGCAATTGATGACTTACAACATTATATTGGAATGTCATCAGTCCACAATCATTTGCTGAAAGAAGTGCATCAAGTTGTAGTAGCAGAAGTTCAAAGCATTGGAGCAGAGCTCGGGAAGAATGTGACTTCTCAGAAAATCTTGTTCCCTGCTGCAGCAAACATAGTCATAAGGGACACTGATATGTGGTATAGCTACATAGCAGAAGAAGAGAATAAGGCGGAAGTAGCAGCTCTTGCAGCAAATCCAGACTCTTCTCTCCCAGCAGTGGCAGATATTCCAGCCAGTTCGACTCCTTCCTCCCAAGCCATTCCAGCAGCAGCAGTGAGCTCTATTCCCTCTTCTCCAGCAGTGGCAGGAACTCCAGTCAGCTCAATTCCTTCTTCCCAAGTAGAAGCATCAGCTCCAGTGGTTTCGAGTGCCTCTCCTAAGGCAACGGCAGCAGCAAATGTTGATTTGGGCGACCTCTCTTCAAGCTGAAGCACGCGTGCAAGAATGAAAGCGCAGAGTTAAAGCGTGAACTCTGATTTTTTTTGTATTTTTGGGACTTTTCAGATGTGTAAAAGCGTGGAACTATGGGACAGTTGTCCCTATTTTCTGTTAAAATAATTTTGTAATGAAAAGAGAGTCACATTATGTCTGTTATAGGAGAAAATTTCTGTAGATGACAAGTGGAAGAGGCCAGATGGAAGCCCAAAGGGCAAATTTGTAATTATAAATAGAAGTTAGGAAGGATTAGAAAAGACTTTTTGGCAGGGAATGAAATTTTGAGACCTGTACGAGCTATCTTGTATTGGTTCTTTGAAAATCGAATTTTCTAATAAAAGCCTGGAGATGGACGTTTTGCATGGGAACGAAAGATGGATATGTATTGGACTATTCTGATGATTTCCATACTGTAATGTGAGATCATTCCTACTATCTGAATTATTTCTTTGTAGCAATGATTTTTGCTCCTTCCTGTGCAAACGATTTTCTCTATTTTGTGAGCAATGAATGTGTTTCATATTAAATCAGGAGCTATCTGCTGATATCTTTATCTTTGCTGTAGAGTTCTCTTTTAGATTAAATGGCTAGCTGCTCTTTCTTTAAGATAACTCCTATAGCTCATTGTTCATACCTTTAAATTTGCTCCTCGCAGGGATCTTTAAATTTATTTCAGTTTGTTTACACTTAGATCCGTTCTTTCATTCTTTCCGTTTAGATTAGATAATTTTGCTTCTTTCTTTGATGAGTAATGAAATGTGTTTTCTATTAAATTAGAAGCTATCTTCTAAATATCTTTTATCTTGCTGTAGCTTTACCTGTAAGAATTGATGGCTATCTGTTCTTTCTTTATGATAGCTGTTACAGCTCATTGCTCATCCTGTAAATGTGTTCCCTGGAAGGATAGGTAGATTTACCAGTTTTAGACTTAGATCTGTTTTAGTTTTGCATTTAGATCAGATATAAATTAGGCACTTGCATCTCATTAAAACATAAAATCTAAAGAAAGGTGGATTGGGCCATAACCGGTATAATTGGAATTAAACTCCAAACCCACGGTTGCCGGAACTGCTAACCGGACGGATTCCCTATACCAAACGGTAGATAATCTAATTGGGATCATCTATCAGGGAGAATCCCTTTCTGATTGATGCTATGATATCCGAGGCATCAACAGTTTTTGGCGCTAGAAGGAGGGCCTGGAAGTGCATGGATGATAGAGGAAAATCTCCCAATGCCACAGATGACACTGAAAACCCGCTTAAAGAAAGCATTTCAAACAGCCCAGATCTTGAATTATTAAATCAAGAACGCCTCATTTCTTATCCTGAGCCTCAGGAAGCTTTATACGCTGTCCCTTTTACAGAAATAGAGGATTTGAGAAGGCATACAAGATCCTACGTTAGGCATCTAGGTGGTTTAAATGCTGTCAATTTCCTCCCTAAGAAAACTACCCCTAGAAAGGAGCCACAGTATACCCGAGATTCGATTCTTGTTCAAAGTTTTGAAGAAGTTGTGAATCTGACTTTGGAAGAAATTTCAGACACTCTTAACAAGGCAGATCTTGAAAACTCAGAAAAAATTTCAGACCAAGAAAACCTTGAAGAACTAATTACTCCAAAGATTACCCCCCAGAAGTCACCTTACAATTCTCCACCAGGGTCTCCACATCCAAACATGGCTGTACTTGCTTGGAGAGCAAGCGGAGCGCTGAACCTAGCTGGACCATTCCATAATCTTCCTAAAAACCCAGAAAAGGTCTTGCCTAAGTTCGATCCAGGGAAAGCCATTTTGGCGGAAGATCACCTCAAGAGTTTTTACTTAGCTCTGAACCTTTTGAACGTACAGCATGAAGACGTGGTCTGCAGGCTGTTTCCATATACATTCGATCCAAACGTATCATCATGGTACTTTAGCCTACAACCCAGCTCAATCTCTAGTTGGGATGAATTCAAAAATTGTTTCTTAAAGAAATACGGAAACCAAAAGACTGTGGCAACGCTTATGAAAGAGCTCTTAACCATGAGAATGAAAAAGAAAGAAAATGTTCAAGATTTCAATCAAAGATTCACAACGCTGTTAAATAATTTCAGTGAATCTAATAAACCAGCAGAGGAGTCTCTGATTGAATACTATACAATAGCTCTTGAAGGACCAATAGCAATGTTCGTAAAAAGGTCCAAGAAAACTACCTTGATAGAGAACTTTGAGGAAGCTAGAAAGGTAGAAGAAGAAGCTGATAGCATTGCTAAACATGCCTTAGATGTAGAACCAAAACCAGCAGCTAGCGAAAAACCTTTGCTGCTCACTAGAGGTAAAGAAAAGACATCTACAGACATGGAAAATGTAGTTAAGATGATGCAGAAATTATCTAATAAAATTGTAGATCTCGAGAAAGACAAGGCTGCTAGCACATCTAGGAAACCTTTCAAGCCATTTTATAAAAGAAGGGAATACGGTGCTCAAACTCATCCACCAATGAATACTTCTCATGTCTTAAACTTGAATGAAATCGGGATGGAAAATTTCTGCACTTTCCATCAAGAACCACATTCGGAAAAGAGCTACCCGCAATGGATTAATTCCATGAGCTTAGTCATGAACCAAATGCTAGATTCACAGATCCCAGACCAAGATGATTCTCCAGAGGAATCGAGCCCTGACTTGGAGGAACCAACCCCGAACACTACTATGGTGCTATGGGATTGGGTACCTATGACTGAATCAGCAGAAGAGGATCCCATAGATAGCTCTCCCTCTACTGTAAACGTTGCTACTCGCAGCAAAGGCCCAATTTCCGATCCTATGCCAAGCGCAGCTCCTTATAATCCTAAAGTTTCAAAAGAGCCGCCTCGGAGGCATATAACAATTATCCCACAACAACCCAAAGTTAACCAAACAACGACCAAGCAGCCAAACGCTGACTCCTTAGTTCAGCCACCTAAGGTCACAACAAGTAAAACAGATCAGCCAACTCGAGTTGGGAACGAATCTGACATAGGATACGATATTATTGAAGATATCAAGAAAGTCAAAGCGAATGTGTCAATATTTGACATGTGTAGCTTACCCCATCAACGAGACAAACTGTTGCATGTTCTACAACCCCAAATCAGCACTCCATTAATGGATTCTCAAAACAATCCTGAAATTAATGAGGCTAGCATCGGTGGGAAATCTAAATCTCAAACATTGTCGTTCCTATTGACTTTTGAAATTTTTAATCACAACATTCACAACTGTTTGGTAGATTCTGGAGCATCCTCAAACGTTATGCCACTGTCAATTTGTAAAAATATTAACGGGCAGCCTGTGCCGTCTCCAGCCCAAATTATCCAATTAGATAGGACTGCTGTCAAGGTTATTGGGGAGATGAAAGATGTTCTAATTAGACTATCAGCTGACCCTAGAGTCTGTCAATTCATTGACATAATGGTGGTCGATATTCCTGAAGCTTATGGGCTGATTTTAAGTAGGGATTGGTCTACCAAGCTGAGTGGCTACTTTGCTACTGATTGGTCCCACCTATGGCTGCCTTATCAGAACATGCAGAATCAGATTAAAGTTCTTAGGGAACCTCATATGAAACAAAACGTAACTTAGTTAGAAGAAAAAAATGAGGCCATAGCTTTCTCATCCTCGGTTCTGGGGAATTACTTCTTAGACATGGATCTGGGTAATTATCAGTCTGAAACCATTAGCCATGAATCAGATAAACAGTCCGATCTCGTTCATTTCTCTCGGACTGATGATGTTGATTGTAACATAGTCAATTTAGTTACTGACATAGATCACAAAGAAACTAACTTAGTTGAATCTAAAGATACCTTTTGGACATTATACTTTGATGGTTCTAAAACTCTGGAAGGATCCGGAGCTGGTTGTGTTCTAATGGATCCAAAAAAAAACAAGTATTTTTTGTCTTGTAGATTAGAATTCGATTGTACTAATAACACCGCTGAATATGAAGCTTTGGTACATGGATTAAAGAAGGCCATCGGCTTAAATGTTAAGTACCTGAAGGTCTTTGGTGACTCCGAAATAGTTGTAAGATAGGTAAGGGACACCATTCATTGTCTCTCACCTCACTTGAAGGGTTATCAGGATGAGGTATGGGATTTAATTATGCATTTTGACGCTTTCAATATAAAATCAATTCCTAGATTGCAAAATTCTACAGTTGATTTGTTAGCAACATCTGCTTCTAGATTGGTGCCATCAAATAATAAATGCTCGATTGAATTGATTTTCAGGCCTTCCGTTCCCGATAACATCACAAACTTCAGAGTCTTCAATGATGATGAACAAATTATCAGCTTCCTAACAAACGAAGATAGCTTTCAAGGAGCTGCAATAGATGAAGAAGAACACGATGCTGATTTGCTGAAGAAGGATGAAGAGAAAGGAAATTTCATCCCCAAAGGGGTAAGGTCCCTCGAAATGCTGTTCGATCTTCAAAATAAGTTCAAAAGGCTATCTAATACCAAAACTAACAGCTCATCAATGCAACATGAGTTAGTTAATTTGGGTACCGAGGCAGAACCAAAATTTTTCAACCTTGGCAAATGTTGTTCACCAGGAGAAAGAGACAGGTTCATCAAATTGTTTAAACAATACAAGGATGTTTTCGCATGGACCTATGAAGATTTGAAGACGTATGAAGTCCGCATTATTCAGCATGTTATACCAATGAAAGCAGGCGTCAAACCATTTTAGCAACAGTTAAGAAGGATGCATCCCACTCTAGAACCACTGATCCAAAAGGAATTAAAGAAGCTCCTGGACGCTAAGATAATCTTTAAGGTCCGGCATTCTGAATGGGTTGCAAACCTGGTTCCCGTAAGAAAGAAGTCAGGAGAGATAAGGCTATGTGTAGATTTCAGAAATTTAAACAGAGCTTTAGATAAAGACAACTACCCCGTCCCTTCAATGGAACAAATCCTTCAAATGGTGTCAGGATCCGAATTGTTGTCTCTCCTCGATGGTTTCTCTGGCTACAATCAAGTGTTAGTAGCCGAAGAAGATCGTCTTAAGACTACTTTCCGAACTAAGTGGGGAACTTTTGCATACAGAAGGATGCCATTTGATCTGATAAACGCAGGAGCTACATTCCAAAGGGCGATGGATATTGCCTTCTGAGGATTGGGTGGAGAATGCGTGGTTGTATACTTAGATGATGTTACAGTCTTTTCAAAGAAAAGGGAATATCATGATGTTCATCTAAAGCACATTTTTTATCGCTGTCGGAAATATGGTATTTCCTTGAATCCCAAGAAGAGCGTATTTGCTGTTCCCGAAGGTAAGCTCTTGGGTCATATCATCTCCAAAGGGGGAGTGTCAATAGATCAAGAAAGAGTCCAAGCTATTAATAAGATTCCAATGCCTTACAACAAGAAGTCTATGCATTATTTTATGGGCACCATCAATTTTGTCCGCAGATTTGTTCCGGATTTCGCGCAAATTGTTAAGCCATTGCAACAGATGGTTAAACAAAGCATGCAATTCAAGTGGATAGACCTGGAGAAGGATGCATTTAGAGATATCAAGGCAGCCATAGCTAAGGATCCTTCCTTGAGGAGCCCAGATTTTGATAAGGATTTCATCTTGTATACCTTCGCTTCGGATGACTCTCTCGCAGCTGTACTCACACAAAAGGTGGAGCTGGGGGACGAATACCCAATTTCATTTATGAGAACTAGTCTGCAGGGGGCTGAGCTGAACTATCCCATGGTTGACAAGCATGCATATGCGGTCTTCAAAGCAGTCAAGCAGTTTAGGCCATACATTCTGAAGAACAGAACTAAAGTCATAGTTCCCCACCTAGCTGTTAGATACCTTTTCATTCAAAAAGAATTGGGAGAAAGGAGAGGGAACTGGGTCACAGCTATTCAGGAATATGATTTGGAATTTAAACCAGCCACGATCATCAAAGGACAAGGCCTGTGCAAGTTACTTGTGGGAAACTCGACTGATGAAGAGCAACGTTGGAAGAACGAAGCTGAGCTAAATTCGGTTGAAGTATGTCATCTCTTCACAACTCCCCAATCATGGTATAGGGATCTGGTGCACTATTTACATCAGGGATATCTACCTGAGCACTGGAACTCTAAGCAAAGAAGGGCACTCCGCTTGAAATCAGCACCTTATCAAATCATTGATGGGATACTTTTCAGAAAAAATTATGATGGAGTTTTCCTTAGATGTTTGGAGAAGAAAGATGCAAACAAAGTTGTTAAGGAATTGCATGATGGCCCCGCAGGTGGACATTATTCAGGTGAGACAACAGCACACAAGATATTGAGAGCTGGTTATTATTGGCCCACTCTGTTCCGAGACGCCCACACGTATGCACGAAACTGTGATGTATGCCAGAGAAGTGCCGGGAAGTTACCCAAGGCAGCAGGACCATTGCAGCCGGTGATTATTTCTGAGCCTTTTGAGCAGTGGGGTATAGATGTTATCGGAGAGATAAATCCAAATTCTTCGTTGCAACACCGATACATCCTGACGGCTATCGACTACTTCACTAGATGGATGGAGGCTATCCCTTTACGCAAGTTCAATGAAGACGCGGTCATCAGCTTCTTGAAAGAGAACATCATAACCAGGTTTGGGGTTCCAATTTCCCTTGTTTTTGATAATGCTACTTATTTTTCGTCTTGAAAAATAAATGAATTTGTTTATGAATGGGGAATCAAGTTGCATTATTCAGCCAATTATTATCCTCAGGGGAACGGATTAGCTGAATCCTCAAACAAGAATCTGATTAGAATTCTTAAGAAGACTGTGATAGAAAACTAGATAAGTTGGCATGTATCCCTCCAAAACGCCTTATGGGAAGATAGGGTGACCCCCAAGAATGCTTTAGGTGTTTCCCCTTTCAGTCTTGTCTATGGCAAGGAAGCCATCCTTCCTCCAAACATCTTACTCCTATCCTTACAGTTATCCAAAGCCTCTCTAGGTTCTGGTAGCCAAGCCTTACAATCCAGGATCAACACCCTGCTTCAACTTGAAGAAGCCCGACAGAAAGCTAAAGATCGATTCCATCAACACCAATACATAGTTAAGAGATGGTTCGACAAGAGGAAGTCCGGTAAAAGAAGTTTTGAAGTTGGGGACTTAGTCCTGAAATGGGACCATAATCACAAAGGCAAAGGAATGCATACGAAATTTCAACATCTATGGGTAGGCCCGTACCAAATTTAGGCAAAACTAGGCCCATCCACTTATAAATTGACAAATCTCGAGGGAGAAGAAGTAACCCTTCCTCTCAATGGCCTCGCTCTGAAACAATACTTTGCGTAGTCTCACTGAGACTTCATGTACATAAATAAAGTTGCTTTTATTGTTGCTTTAGCCTTTTTTTGCTTTATTTTTCGGCCATTTTGTTTCTTTCATTATCATTTGAACATTTGCAACAAGTTTTGTTCTCTGAAAGCCCCTATGGTTGAGTTTCTCGTTGAGGATAGGTCTCTCAAAGAAATCTCGCAACCCATGAGTCTGGAACTATGCTCAAGTAAATTCTGTCTGTTGTGCTCTCGCTGAAATATTCAGAAGGAAGGAAGCCTACTCTGCTAGTCACACTAATCCTTTTAAAATGGCAGAGACCCATGACCATCTTCATTACTATCTCTGGGCTCCACCCACTCTCACACTTAAAGGCATCTCAAGAAGGTTACCAAAGTTGGACCCATGGAAAGTAGCACATCTTGAGGACATAGGGTATTGGAATGACTCCATGTTGCAAATTTAACAGCCAAAATGGCTTATATTCAAGAGTCTATTTTCCAGAGATTCTCGCCTCAATTAAAGCATGGCTGAGACAAAAGCAAAAGACATGTAAAATCAAGAAGGTTGTCCAAAAGGCTCAGCCCAAAATGGGCTCCTCTCCATCCGTGAGGTTTGATCAAATCAATAAAATTTCTAACTCACACAAAAGGACATTGTGGATTGAGGAGCCTAAATCAAAGATCATGTCCAAAGAAAATATCTCTGGAAGGCTCAAACAGCTAAGCTGTCCAAAGTACAAACATCCAAAAGGATGCAAGCAGCATGGGAATGAGGAACAAGAGCAATAATGTCCATGAGAAAGTGTTGCAAATCCTGTGGAGTCCGGCAGTAGTGACCATCTGAAAGATGACCCTCCTAAAATGAATCTCATATGTTGGCCCTTCGAGAGTGGTGAAGATGTCTCGGTCAAAGCTCCCCTTCCCCAATGGCTAGCAGGTAAAGCACCTTCTTCCCCTCGCATGAATTTAAGCGCTCAGCTGAGTTCTACACCTAAGATGGATGTCTTTGATGAGGTAACGGACCATGAAGAGGAATTTTTTTTTAGAGATCTGTGTTCGCCAACGACTCGCCATTGTTGTTGTAGCAACATCCCCCCCCCAAATTTTGTACATATTGGGGCCCCTCCTTTAAAATTTTTAGAAAGGCTGCCTCAAGGGGCCGTTCCCAGCTTTTATCTTTGCTCTCCAACAGAAAATATTGCCATAAACCTTTCCAATTTTCTTCCAAAGGACAGAAAAGGAACTTAGAAAATTTTCCCAAAATTTTGGAGCTTTTCAGACTATCTCCCCGCAGTTGCGAAATTTTTTGAGTTTTCATCCCGAAAGGCGGAAGCCTTTGTTTAAACCTTCGAAAAGGAACTTAGAAACGTTTTTTGAAAAGTTGTGGAACGTAAGAAAGAAACTCCGCGGAAGCATTCAGCTTTTGCTCCCGAAATGGCGGGAACCATTCGCATAAGCATCCCGAAAACATAGATTTTCCTCTCGCGGTTGCGGAAACTATTCGGGAAAGTCTCCCGACATTTCGGAGTCTTTCGGGCTATCTTCCCGCAGTTGCAGAAGCCAAATGCATAAGCTTCTCGAAAATGACTTAGAAAATTTTGAGCATTTGCGGGACGTAAGAAGGAAGCTCCGTGGAGCCTTTCAGTCTTTTCTCCCGAAGCGGCGGAAGTATTTTACATAACTCTCCCGAAAAAATTTAGAAGTTATGGTTAAAATTGCGGAAGCTATTGCCGAAATTCTTTCGAAATGGCGGAGGAATTCGAGGAAGCCGCCCGAAAATTGGGAGAGCCATCCACCAACCTTCCCCGGGGCTGCTAAGTGACTTAGTTTTTTGAAAATTTTTGAAGTCTCGAAGTCGCGGAAGCCGTTCACCAAAACCTTCCGCAATTGCGGAAACCTTCACGGAATCGTTCCGAAACTTCACCGAGAAAGCTTTGCGGAACCTTTGATTTTTCTTCCCGAAACAGCGGAACCTTTTAACTTATCGTTCCAAAACGCCGAGGCACTCTCGCGGAGCCGTTCGAATTTTCCTTCCGCAACTGCGGGAACCTTCGCGGTTTTCATCCCGATATCTCTCTGAGAAAATTCACTAGAATCTTCTGTGGAAGCATTGGCGGAAACCTTCCGAAACTGCGGAAGCCATTTGCGAATGCTTTCTGCAATTTCGAAGGCTTTCACGCATTCATCCCGAAAAGGCCGCACAAAACTTAATCGTTCGGGTTCCACTTTACGGAAGCCGTTCGCCAACTCCTCCCGAAGTGGAGGGACATTTCGTGGAATGATCTCCGTTAAAATTTGCGAAAAGATTCATGTTTCACTCTCGAAACGTCGAAGGGCTTCAGCGTAACCTCCTGCAATGGCGGGTGAAGTTTGCGAGTCGGTCCCGCGAATGGCGGTCGCACGCGGATCGAAATTCCTTGACGTGACCAAGGTGCACGATATTTAAGCTGCGTTTAATTACGCCAACTACCACATTAAACTCGCACGTGCTTGATCTGTTTAAATAAACGGTGAGGGCTCGAGCCCAACAGTGTTATTTTTTTCGATTGGCAAAACTGTTGGACGCTGCGCGACCATTCCAGCTCAGCTTGCTCGACCACGATTCATGACCACCTCATCCAGCCATCTTCACGGTGCCAGGTAGGGTGTTCTAACCGTTAAACTTGTTTCTTCCACGCGTCAAGTTACTATTGGGTTGTCCTTTTTCTTGAAGACGATTGGTCTAGGTTGGATTTTGACGGGCAAAACGCTTGTCATGGGCTACTTTGCCCGTCAAATTACAGTCGAAATTCCATTGTTTTTGTCATACAAAACATAGAAATATGAAAATGTTTGAGTGTCAACTCTGACGGGTGAAACTTCCCAAACTCCTACCCTGGCCGCAGGCATCGTTAGTTTGTGGCTTTTAAAAGTCCCCAAGCCCCGTTAAGGTCTCGTCTCTATCAGTCGAAAGCCAAACCTATAGCCACCCGGGATTTTTCATAAACCTTAGTCCCGACCAACCGCTACCCCATTTAAATCCTAAGACAGGCGCCATCGCCCCTGATCAAACTAGTCGTAGGACGCCCCGTCAAATATTATAAATAACAATAGCATCTGGGCTAAAACCCCTCGCCTGTGTGTCAACACGGAGGGTCCTCCCTGGTCTCGTATTAAATTTGTTTCGACCTCAGACTCGCCCGCCACTAATCATTAAAAGCACTGTGATGAAGGTCACCCTTTTTCCTAGAGCTAAACTGAGAGCAGGTTGCTTCCGCAACATGCTTATCCTCGTGGGAGCATTTCCAAACCTGCCCCTTTAAAAGAATTAGGATGACTAAAATCTAGAACTCGTGTTTGAAATGGTGTATTTTGACTTCCTAACATGCAGCTTCCCATTGCATTTATCTCATTGACATGTTAAAATGGTGATGCTCTCTGTAAAATCTCACAGTATGTTGATCATGTTGATAATGATGTATATTTGGTTGCTATCAGGGATAAGTCAAAATGCCAAAAGGTGGGAAGAAGAAGGCTAAGATGACAGAGAAAAAACCTGCACCACTCAAAACTGAGACCTCACTCCAGGATACTAGGTGCACCACCGGTATTCCTCCAGAAATCCGCTGGGGTGACATTTATAGAATGATCCGAGACCAGGATATCCCGGACATGTTGCTAGAAGAGGGGCAGATTTATCTCAATATCAAAGCATCAGGCATAACTAGAGCTGCTACCCGCCCTGAACTATTCCCCTGTGATGAAGTAATCGGATGGATACTCCAACATGCTGATGCAGAAGGAAGAGTGATAAATGACATCGGGAAAGTAGCCATTTCCTCATTCCACCCAGCATACATTGCCGCAGCCTATAAATTTCCCCGCTCCCAGCAAGCTCTGACTGATGAATGGCTGGGGAAAATGAACAACGTTGAGATGGCCAAAAAGCTACTAGTCGCAGGCAAACATTTGAGAAAGAAAGGAAATGACGAATATGATGTACAGAATCTGAGACCTCCTTTCAGATTGATCGCCTTGATGCTGTGCAGAATATTCGGCATGCCTGATGGCACCATGTATAAGATTCAGTGGGTCCCTATTATCCACTTCATGGCGTTTAAAGGAACTGTGTTTGACTGGGCCACTCTCCTGTCAGATAGTTTGGCCTCGACGATAGTTGCTGCAAGAGAAGGACTAGCCTTGAAGAAGGCAGAATTTTTCATGTCCTCATATCTCATTGATTGCATTTTGGCCAAGGTGGACTTCCCCAAATTGGGCTGCACTTGGGATAAGGCCACCAACCCAGTTTATACCGCTTTCAAGATGATGTGGGCCTAGAATTACAAACCTAGCTACAAACTCATCTGTGAGGGGTTCATCATGCCCCTATATGAGAAGATATTCAAGGAGGATCCCAACTGCCTGTCAGAGAACGCTGTGGAATTCCTTGAGGATTACGAGGATTTTTACTTTTGGAGGGACTAAGGCCCCATACATTTTGCCGCAGTATGCCACAAATTATGTGGTCCTCAAGGAAGCAGTAAGACAAATATTCCTGGATGGAATTGGAGCAATGCTCCACAAACAACATAAGGCTTCCTTTCCCCCTCTACCTTTCTGCATAGGCGCTTACAAGTTCTCGGGGGTTGCCTCAGCCGAAGAGTTTGTTCAGGAGCTGAAAGCCTTCCACTTCGGCGAAGTGATCTTCCACAGGAATGACAGGAAGGGAAAAGTGGCCGAGCACTGTAAGGAAATCTATGCTCATTTTGAGTACTCGCACTATCCCGATGTTGAGGAAGAGTTATTCAGGGGCATTAGCAACATGGCTGAGCTGCGAACCTTTCGCCAAGGTAGTGGAGCAAGTTCTAGCTCCACCAAGATCCAGAAGACCAGCCAGCAGAAGGAGAAAGAAGCTGATGATGCCCGAGCTTAGGAAGAGCTCAGATTAAGAGAGGAAGCGAGGTTACTGCAGGAGGCCGAGGAAGCCAGGTTGCATCAAGAAGCTGAAGCGGCAAGAATGCAACAAGAAGCAAAAAATGAAAGGCTGCAGAAAGAGGCTGAGGAGGCCCAGTAGCAGAAAGAGGCTGAAGATGAAAGGCTACGGAGAGAGAATGAAGATCAGCTGCAAGATGAACAAGCTGAGGCAGAAAGGAAAGCGGAAGAAGAGCTGAAAGCAGGGGAAGATGCCCAAGAAAGTGGGTCTGGCATCCAAGACATGGAAATAGACGCACCTCAAGTAGGTGGCTCTGGTACCCAAAATGTGGGAGTAGACCCAGATCAGGAAGTCCGGACCCCACCTGCGGAAGAAGAAATAGACATTATGGAATGCCCAATTGTCCCGTACACTCCATCGGGAAAACATATGTTGTCCAGGTGGAATGAGTTTGTCTATGATAAGAAAAGGAAAGCAATGGTCCTCAAATCGGAAGAGAGGATCAAAAGTCCCTTCCGGGAGGACATCATTACCCACCGAGAGGTCACCATAATGCAGAATACAGATAAAGATCCCTTTGCTATGGCATCCGCAGCTGTAGAAACAACAAAAGCATCACTGGACAATGTAGGGGTTATAGTTAGAGAAAATGTATTGACAAAGAAGAGAGCTCGTACGCTACAATAGACTGTGGCTAATGAGCAAGCCCACAAGGATCTTGTGGTGAACAAGTATAATTGCCTGTACGCCGAGCATAAAGAGCTGTCAGACAAATATAACCGGTTAGAGGAAGAGAAGGAGCAGCTATCAATCCTAATGATGATTGAAGAAGCAGAAAAGAATGATGCAGTAGCCAGAGTGTCCCAGCTTGAAACAGACAAGCAGGCATTAGCTGAGCAATTGGAACAGGCTGAGAGCAGAACAATGGACATGTCTCCCTTCCATGAGCTGTCCTGCAGCATCCTGAAGCAAATGCATGACACTCAGGAGCTAATCACTAATGAGGTTTGCAAGCTCAAGGCCATGGTGGTCAGGTTAAAAGAAATTAATGCGGAGGCCCATAGGCTCAAAGCCAAGCATACCCGTGTTAATGCAAATATCTTGAGCCAGATAAAATGGCGAGAAGGAAAGGGGGATTTCCCCACACATCTACCATTTAAGTCTGTGGAAGGTTTTAATGAAGACATAGCCCTTCTGGAATTCTGCAGGAGCTGTGGCAGTAAGCTAACGGCCAGTGTGCAAGGGACAAGGGATAGAATCAACGGTCTGTATCAAAGAATCAAGGGAGTGCATCAGAGGTGCAAACTGAATTTCCCACAATCCCTCGATGACTTCCCGGATTCAGAACAACGCTTGGCTGAGCTAAAGGAAGAGCTGGGCATCCAAACCGAATACATGAAGAAAATTGATGTCCTAGCAATTGATGACATACAACATTATATTGGAATGTCATCAGTCCACAATCATTTGCTCAAAGAAGTGCATCAAGCTGCAGTAGCAGAAGTTCAAAGCATTGGAGCAGAGCTCGGGAAGAATGTGACTTCTCAGAAAATCTTGTTCCCTGCTGCAGCAAACATAGTCATAAGGGACACTGGTATGTGGTATAGCTACATAGAAGAAGAAGAGAAGAAGGCGGAAGTAGCAGCTCTTGCAGCAAATCCAGACTCTTCTCTCCCAGCAGTGGCAGATATTCCAGCCAGTTCGACTCCTTCCTCCCAAGCCATTCCAGCAGCAGCAGTGAGCTCTATTCCCTCTTCTCCAGCAGTGGGAGGAACTCCGTCCAGCTCAATTTCTTCTTCCCAAGTAGAAGCAGCAGCTCCAGTGGTTTCGAGTGCCTCTCCTAAGGCAACAGCAGCAACAAATGTTGATTTGGGCGACCTCTCTTCAAGCTGAAGCACGCGTGCAGGAATGAAAGCGCTGAGTTAAACTGTGAACTCTGATTTTTTTTGTATTTTTGGGACTTTTCAGATGTGTAAAAGCGTGGAACTATGGGACAGCTATCCCTATTTTCTGTTAAAATAATTTTGTAATGAAAAGAGAGTCACATTATGTCTGTTATAGGAGAAAATTTCTGTAGATGACAAGTGGAAGAGGCCAGATGGCAGCCCAAAGGGCAAATTTGTAATTATAAATAGAATTTAGGAAGGATTAGAAAAGACTTTTTGGCAGGGAATGAAATTTTGAGACCTGTACGAGCTATCTTGTATTGGTTCTTTGAAAATCGAATTTTCTAATAAAAGCCTGGAGATGGACGTTTTGCATGGGAACGAAAGATGGATATGTATTGGACTATTCTGATGATTTCCATACTGTAATGTGAGATCATTCCTACTATCTGAATTATTTCTTTGTAGCAATGATTTTTGCTCCTTCCTGTGCAAACGATTTTCTCTATTTTGTGAGCAATGAATGTGTTCATATTAAATCAGGAGCTATCTGCTGATATATTTATCTTTGTTGTAGAGTTCTATTTTAGATTAAATGGCTAACTGTTCTTTCTTTAAGATAACTCCTATAGCTCATTTTTCATGCCTTTAAATTTGCTCCTCGCAGGGATCTTTAAATTTATTTCAGTTTGTTTACACTTAGATCTGTTCTTTCATTCTTTCCGTTTAGATTAGATAATTTTGCTTCTTTCTTTGATGAGTAATGAAATGTGTTTTCTATTAATTTAGAAGCTATCTTCTAAAGATCTTTTATCTTGCTGTAGCTTTACCTGTAAGAATTGATGGCTATCTGTTCTTTCTTTATGATATCTGTTACAGCTCATTGCTCATACTGTAAATGTGTTCCCTACAAGGATAGGTAGATTTACCAGTTTTAGACTTAGATCTGTTTTAGTTTTGCATTTAGATCAGATATAAATTAGGCACTTGCATCTCATTAAAACATAAAATCTAAAGAAAGGTGGATCGGGCCATAACCGGTATAATTGGAATTAAACTCCAAACCCATGGTTGCCGGAACCGCTAACCGGACGGATTCCCTATACCAAATGGTAGATAATCTAATTGGGATCATCTATCGGGGATAATCCCTTTCTGATTGATGCTACGATATCCAAGGCATCAGCAGCTAGGTTGGAAGGAAGGAGAAACCTTATTCTTATGAAGATGGAGGAGACTTGGTGTTTGAAGAGCAGGGCTATATGGTTGGAAAGTGGTGATGATAATTCTAAGTTCTTTCATGCATATGCTAGAGGAAGGCGGTCTTCTAACACTATTTGGAGTCTACAAGATCATCTGGGCACAGTACAACACTCTTTTGATGGGATGTCTGTTGTGGGGGTTCAACATTTCCAGAACCTGTTCAAGGCATGCGAGAGGGTAAATATCAAAGAAGTCATTCGGGTGGCACAACTGTTCCCTAGGTTTGTGGAAGATGATGATAATAGGAAGTTGATGGATGTTATTACGGCTGATGAATTGAAAGAGGTACTTTCAGGTTTTAAGAAAGACAAAAGCCCTGGGCCTGATGAATAGACGATTGAATTATTTCTAGGCCTCTTTGATGACATTGGAGAGGATCTTCTTAGATTGGTAGAAGACACTCGGATGGAAGGTAAAATATCGGCAAGCATTAGTTCTACCTTCATTGCTTTAATTCCAAAGGTGGATACTCCTTCATCCCTGAATGATTTTCATCCTATCTCGCTATGTAATTGTGTCTATAAGATAGTGACAAAAGTTATTGCTCGGCGCCTTAAGGCCATCCTTTCTTCTCACATATTGAAGGAGCAATTTGTTTTTTTGGAAGGCCGTCAAATCCATGAACCATTGGGATCGCTCAGGAGGGCCTGCAAAGTATTAAAACTAAGAAGCTGAAGGGGGTTGTTCTAAAGATCGATTTATCTAAGGCATATGATAAAGTAAGTTGGCTCTACCTACGACTCCTACTTACTCATCTGGGTTTTGACATCAGTTTTATCAGGTGGGTTATGAGTTGCCTAACCACTGTATCCTTTTCGGTCCTCATCAATGGGGCTGCTACACCTTTTTTCCATTTGGTGCATGAATTGCGTCAGGGGTGCCATTTATCGCCCTTGCTCTTCCTATTGGTGACAGAAGGGTTGATTCGGGCCATCATTAAGGTTGGGAGGTCGGGTCACTTTCGGGGAATACAGGTGGCTCCAGGTTATTACATTACCCATCTGCTTTTTGTTGATGACATTCTCATCTTTTGTTCGGGTTCTAGATGGGATGGGAACAAGTTAAAAGAGATTTTGGATCGTTTCTCTTGTGCTACTGGGATACATTAATGCTGGTAAGTCCACATTGTCTACTAATCTTCTGTGTGAGGTGGATTTGCAGGTGTATACTCAATTATTCCCCTTTTTGCATCTAACAATGCAGAATGGGATGAAGTACTTGGGTTTCAACCTGAAACCAAATAATTATACTAAATAGGACCGGAAGTGGCTGATTAAAAAACTGGAAAAAAGGTTGAAATGTTTGAGCTTTAAGTGGTTGTCTAGGGATGGAAGATTGATCCTGGTCAAGTCAGTTTTGGAGGCTATCCCGGTTTATTGGATGTCTTTAGCTTGAATTCCCCGGGGTATCGTGGAACAAGCTAGATGCCTTTGCTTCCGTTTTCTGTGGAGTGGCAAGGGGGATAATTTTGTTTCTCCCTGGGTCAAGTGGGAACGTATTGCTGTGCCCAAGGCTGTAGGGGGTTGGGAATTGAAGAACAATTTATCCTTCTCCACGACTCTGGCTTCTAAGTGTGGATGGCAGTTGATCAAATCTGGAGGGTTCTGGGATCGGGTTTTGATTCATAAATACATAGTTCCTGATTCTGTCGATAGTTGGATTTAGAATCCAACCAAAACACATACTGGGGGATCGGTCATATGGAAGGCCTTGGTAGCATCATTTCATATTATTGAATGAGATTTGGCTTGGGATGTTGGAAATGGTCACTTGATCCGGATTGGACGGGATCCGTGGATGGGCTGTGAACTTTAGCATTTGATGCCGAAGGGGACTATTGAAGCCCTCGATCACAGGGGCATTTTATTTCTTCATCAACTTGCTGATTAGTAGGAACTATTATTGGGACGTCATGTCTGGCTTTCGACCAGCTCTTTCGGCCTTGGGGTGGTAGAGGAGGAGGCATTGGCATGTTACATTAGGGCTCTTTCAACAGATCACATTACTCTAGGGGAACAAGTGGATGAAATTTGTTGGGATGGGGATCCTTCGGGCAATTACACCCCAAAAGCGGGGTACATCAGGATCAGTGTTGAGCTGGTACAGAGGGAGCTGATGTGGTGGTGGACGAAGGTTTGGAAATTGCCATGTCCTCATAAGACCCATATTTTTATGTGGTGTACGCTTGTGAATAGGGTCCCTACTTGGGATTTCTTATAGAAAAGGAACAAACATGGGACGGGTTAGTGCACTCTTTGTCGTTAAGATGAGGAGACAGTGGGATATCGTTTTCTGCATTGCAATTTCATCACCACTTTTTGGATGTTTGTTTCCAGGATTTTGAGAGTTATTTTTCATTGGGGTGGGGCAACTATGGTTGATGCCTGGCATCAATGGTATTAAAACCTGACTTATCGGGTGTATAGATATCTTCCACTACTTGTTGTCTGGGGTGTTTGGTTAGCCAAGAACAAGTGAGTGTACATAGACACCGAGTGTCTACCTACTCAAATGACTATGAATTGCTGTGGGCACTTTTTGTCATGTAAATGGATCAAACATGTAGTTAACGATCAGAATACACTGCCTGTGGTAATTGACCGCTCCCAACCGTGGAGCTTCTTTGATGGGGTATGTCAAAACAATCACTATGGGGGCAGGGCAATACTCTTTCTTTCACCTACTCATTACTTTGAAATGTCACTTGGCTTGGGGGCTGGGAGTAACAACTTGGCGGAGATTCTAAGCCTTAAATACCTTGTCATCTTTGCTGCCGAGAAGGGGTGTTGGAATATAACTGTCTTTGGGGACTCTCTGAATGTTATCCATTGGTTGTCTGGAAATCAACATTGTTACAACCGTAGACTCTCAAAAATTTTGGCTTCTATTTGGTCTACCACTGCTTCTTTTGACAACTTTGCATGCATAGATGTCTACAAGGAAAATAACGAGGAAGCGGATTGGGCATCGAAAGCGGGGTTGCTGCTGGGAACCGAGCACTGGAAAATTAAAGAATTTACTGATGGCATGGTCAGGGAATACTATCACAGGCCCTTCATAGATTGAAGGCTTACTATGTTTTAGCACCGGGGGAATGGAATTTTTACTTCTGTATAGGACTTATATATACCGATGGATGCTCTTTGACCTTTTTTGGCGGTACCGTGGATAGCTCGGGATCTTGGTGTTTTCATCTATTTTACACACAGTCGGATCTATTATTATGTTTTTCATAGATGTAGATGTTATATCTCATGATCGCCTCTCTCGACTTTATAGGGGTCACAGTATTTGGCTATTTTGGACCATCTTCAAGATTTTGGTCTATATTTTTGTTTGTTTTTTCATGTAGTACTGAAACTTGACACATGTATGTGGTGACAGTCATAGTCTTATATTATGATCTTCAAAGATCGAAATGTCACTCTTAAAGAGTGTAGTAAACAATGTAATTTTTCTCTCGAAAGATGAAACAAAACTATGCTTTTTTCCAAGGAAAAAAAAAACTGACCAATTTTGAATGGTTTTGAATAGTCCACTTAGCACTCATTGCATTGTGTGAAGATCACAAGGGTGAAGAAGTGGGTTTGAGACTAATGAAATTAATAGAATAACATCAATCATCACCTTCGGGGCTTGCACCCGATAACTAGAACTTCAGTTCTTAAATAAAAGAGTCAAGGGAGCTCTAATTGAATAATTAATAAGGAACAATATTTGCTACGGTTTTGCAAATGGGGTAGCAAGATAAACGAACTTGATTGTGGGAAAAACATCCATAGCTAAGCATTCTTGAGCTAGAGGAGTCTTCATATGGCTGATGACTCATGGAAATGTCATCATTTTGTCATTCCTTTTAACCAACCTTTCCCTAATTTTTGTCATCCTTCACCTAAAGAATAATACTTTTTTGATGAAATATGCTCGACCTTGACAATAGGTACTCTTAGTTGTATTCTTTACATTTTATCGAACATTTGAATGGATAATTGGAGGAATTCTATGTCCTATGTGTAATGTCCCCAATTTGAAAATTTTCCCAAATTAGTCAATTTTTGAAACTTGGACTAGTGAAGCCCTGAACTGTCCCAAATGATCCCAAATATTTTCGAATGATGTATGGAGTGGATTGAGGTGTATTAGGAAACAATAAAGCAGCTATTATGTGCTTGGAAAATTTATATATACTTCAACAACTGGCATTTACAATTAGAGAATGAAAGCGGCATAATTACTAGGAAAATCGATGTTGAAACCCCCAAGGGTAGATGGCTCCAAAAGACTTCTAAGGATTTCGAATTGGGTCTGAGAGTGTTTGAAGGGTATTAGGACAAAACAATGAACCTAATGGGTTCTTATACACCATAAAAATACTTCTGCAACATTCATTTAACTTCAAGAGAAAATATGGAAATTTGCTAGTAAATTCGAGGTTAAAATCCCCAAGGGTAGAGGTCACTAATGGAGTCCCAAATGCAATATGAACCTCCCAAATTTCAGAAAAAATACACGGATTAGTTATATGAATTCAATGGGAATCCAAATGCATCATTAATCAATCACTAAAGTCTGTTGCAACTCCCATAAATCAGATATTTATAAACATGTCTTCACATAGGGGGAAATGATAGGAAAACTCCACATCTTGCTATGAATTTTGAGATAAATGTTCCAATGACTTGTGTAATGTGTATGAGTATTATTAAGTACATTAATGTATCTACATACATAAATTGGCTGAAAAAAATTGAAACTAAACAACTTCAATCTCTCGCCACAAGCTATAGGGGAAAATGGCACCATTCATACATAGTTTGGCGTTTTTACATAGTTTCACTTGGTATTTAGAACTGAGGTTCTTATGAGCATCAAAACAGATGGAATAAATCATATTACAAATAAATTGGTCCCCTTGGACTCTCCCAAAAATATCAGCATCTCACCATGTGCGCCCTTCCTCCAAGAGCCAAAATATGAAGAGAAATGTGAGAGAGATGTGGGAGCAAGTTGAAGAAGAAAATATCATGAGCAGCCCTGTAGCTTAAACCTGCAACAAATGACTCCATTGTAGCTCCAAATTAAAGGTCTAAATAGCCTCTCCAATTTCCAATTAGGATGGGAATATTTCACCCTCAAAATTGGTACTAAGGCAAGTAGAGTAAACACTCCAATAGCATGGACAAGATATGCTCTCCAATTTGCAAAATGAGAAATGATCAAAATCTGATCTCTTTATTTCTTATTGTATTTTATTAACCTCCCAAGGCATCCTTATCTCAAATTTCCTCCAAGAGACTCATCCCAACTCAAGTTAGGGAGAGATTCCCATGAATGCCACTTGTCCAACTTTTCCTATCTCTCATCCTCCATCAATTTGAATGGGTGAATCTTGGCTGCCATAAATCCCCTTGTGTGCCCTCTTGGAGGATATTTTAAGCCTTGACATGTCATATATGTCAGATGTCAGCAATCATGTTTGAACTTTGTCATAGGTGTCATAGAATATTCATCATTGTTGTCATAGTATTTAGGGAATCTAACTCCAAGTGTCACAATTCCTCTAAGATGCTTCTTCCTCTTCTATGGGAGTTACTCTTCCACTCTGAATCGACCTTAAATTATTCATGCCATGAATAATACCTCTTAAACTCACCCAAGTATGCTACCCTTCATGTTGAACTCGAATTGGTGAGAGAATCATACCAAGTGTAGTGGGGAATCTTGCCACATGTGGGTCCCACAACCTCTTATGTGCCCTCATGATCTAATGACACCTTATTTTATTTTTATTATTATTTATTTGACCCAGTTAATGTCAATTTGTAATTCTAAGGTCCCTTTGGGTCTTTTAGCTCCCTTATCCAAACTTTTAATGTTTCCACCCCCAACCTAGAGAACTAGTAATTTTTCTCCATGATAGTTCATTTGGATGCGAATATTACAAACTCTAAATGGGAATTTTCTCTTAATGTGACCCACCTTGTCCATTTGGATCTAATTTTACATTATTACTAACTTGGACATCATGCTTGGCAATTATTTGACCCTTAGCATCAATTTGACAAACTATCATGAATATGGCTAAGGGGCTTAGGCCATTGTGACCCAATGAAAGTTTTGGGGACATGACAAATCCTCCCCTCCCAATATTGCTTGTCCTCAAGCAATTTCAAACATGGATTTTGAAGAACCTGCTTTCTTTCCAAAACTTCCCTTCTAAAACTCTAAGTAGTGGCACTCATGCACTACAATTGTCTGCTTCCAAAAGCAAGGAGATGTAGGCTTTTCTCTTCATATTGATATCCCCCATGACATCACTGTTGGGCACTGGAAATGCCCCTTTTTTACCACACTTATTATATCATTTTTCCCTGTTATACCCTACTTTCATAAACCATATACAAGCCTTTCTTCCAGATCAATCAGCAATCCTGACAAGGTATAATTCATTATTGCTTCATTTATTTTATGCCTAAGATTGTTATGGTTATGAATTCTAGCCTTTGATTTATGATAACTTGTGTTTATTTCATTAAGTAAAGATCAAAGCACAAGTGTATTAGCTGCAATGCCTTGGGAAAGAATCACATGTGGTGCCAGCTGTTACTCTTCAAGATTTAATTCCACATATTAAAAGGGACAACACATCTTTCCACGTGAAGCTGTAACATGACTTCACTGAAATAAAGCATTGCTACAATAGAAAGGACACCTCCTAATTGGTTAATCCATTGCTCCATTGACTGCCAGAGTAACAACATCCTTCATGTCCAACGACCTCATTCAATACGGCTGTAACAGTTCAGTTGTAACTCCACAACATGAAGATCAGATATATTCATTGTTGTGCGAAATTAGTGGATCACAAATTGTATTTTGCATGTATAAATATGGGAAGGATTTCCAAGTCTGGGGGTTGGTTAATTATCATTTTGTGCAGGCTGTAACAGAGAGCTGAGACTGTGGATTACCATCTTTAATAAAGAGCAGAGTTCTTCATATTTCCGTGTCTTAAATTGTGGTAGTTCACGACGTCTCTGTTAGAAGGCCAGGGCCCGCCTTCTCACAAAGATTGCCGAGTTAAGTAGGTAGTTTAATTTATTTCTTGTTGTGTGGTGTGGATTCGCATTAGGCGTGATTAGTGTTAGCTGCAACAGAGAATTTACAATTGCATTCTTTCCTGGTAGTTTATCATTGCATAGTCGCAACTGTGTCGTGTGACAGTCGATTGTGTAGGTTAGTTTAATTGATGCATGGTGTGTTAGAATTAGCTGTTACAACCAAGCTCAACTTCAATCCCTTTCAGTCATTTATGCTTTCTAGGATTTCCAATATTTATCAATTTAGATTTCAAACCTTATTTCTAATTCTGGTTACTGTTGTATCTTTATTTGAATTCAATAGATTAGGCAGATTGTGATTGAGTTACAGTAGCTTCTAGATGAATCATTTTGGTAAAGATTGAATACTGTAGTTTTATAATTATAGGATTTAACTTCTTGCAAAAGTAATCTAGTTCATTTTTATTCTTAGATCAGTAACTGCTGGGTTGATTGTTGTAGGAAGATAATTGTACTTTGAATTCCTAGATGTATGAGTTAGATTATTTTTATTTATGGAATGAGTTTGGTTGAGCAGATAGGTAGGATAAGTTATCTCCCTTTTACTCAATCAGCTACTTGAATTGTTTATGCATAGATTGTGTGTATTGCCATTGCAATAAAAGACTTCCCTAGGTTGACAATTTATATTGAGCATCTTGTGTGTTGGTTGTAATTAATTAGCATATAGGGTGACCAACATTTTGGCGCCGTTGCCGGAGATGGTAATTTATAGGCATAGATATTAGTTGATTTCTTTAATTTCATTTTGGTTTAATCATTTAAAACATGCATGAATACAAGAAAACAAATTGGGAACCCCCTTTGAACACTAACACTGCAGGTGGAAGAGGTCGAGGTCGTAACACAGGTTTGGGAAGACAAACATTTATCGATGATATAATTGCTAAAGCTGATTCTTCTACCAGACCACCGCGAATGTCTACAGGAAGAGGAAATTCTATTCCTCCCAATCTTGAGAATTCAGCATCAACGGTGGAGAACGCAACGGGACCATCTACTCCAAGTCCAGAAAAGAAACCTCCTGAAGATAAGGGAAGTGTTGTGGGTGCACCAGATAGAGAGGAGATTTATCATATTAATGAGACCAGAGTTACTAAAAAAGTGTGGTTGGAGACTCGTCGAGAAGTAGAGGAATAGAGAAGGCGAGAAGAAGAAAGGAGGAAAGAAGAAGAAGCAAAAGCAGAGGAGGAACGAATAAAGAAATCCATTGAATTTGGGAACAACATGGCTAATCGAGAACATGAAGGAGAGAATGAACACCAGGAGAACAAGGAAGAGGAGGTGGAAGATAATCATCCTGGTGACATGGTGGTCACACTTGAATTCCCTATCCTCCAGACACCTGGGGCAGCTCCTATGAAAAATATCTCATCATCAGTTCTCCCAAATTTCCATGGTAAATATTCTGAAGATCCCAATGAATTTCTTTTTGAGTTTGACATCCTCTATCGCAGTTATGACTATACTTCCAGTGCTCAGCAGTTGAAACTATTCCCAGCCACCTTGAAAGGAAATGCTCTGCGCTGGTTCATGAGTCTAGGGTGTGAGACCATTACTACTTGGGATCAAATGAAACAAACTTGTCTTTCTAAATATCAACAATATTGTAGAACCAGAGATAGAAAGGAAGAGTTGTTTAAAATGGTTCGGAAGGAAGAGGAGAGCTTGGAATATTTTGTGGAAAGATTGTTGTATAATTTACAAAGGTCTGGCCACACGACAATTGGAAAAGATGTACTCAAGATTATCTTGCTATGAGGAATTAGAGAATATTTCCTTGATATGTTAAATTTGTTAGGGAAAGGGGATATCTCGAAGGAACCTTTTGAGAAGATCATTGAATTATGCCGAAAGTACTCAAGGGGATCCTCTAGAACTAACAAATGAGACAAGGGTTGAGATCAAGATGTCTTCACTAGGACCCAGAAGTCAGCTAGTGGAGGAGCCACTTGAGCAGAAATAGACAACTTACTGGAGAATTTTAAAATTGATATGATGAGTTCCATTTCCTCAGAGTTAGATGTTTTGAGAGAAAAACAGAGGCAAGTAGTAGAAGATCTTACAATTGGTGTATTCTGTCCTAAATGTAGGAAAAATCACCCACTAAAAGAATGTCCGCTGGAAAAGGAAGAGATATGTAGGATATGTGAATTGGAGCATGACACCAAGGAATGTCCTTCATTACCCAAAGTCAAAGCAGTCCTGCAGGCATCCCCTTCAGATGTGGAATTACAGGATTACTTTATTGCACAGAAGAAACCTTGGCAGCCTCACAATCAAGGTATGAATCCATATCCATAAATTTTCTTGAATAATATGAATGGTATGAACAATATGAATACACAATTCCCTTCACATTATTCTAATAACTAGTGGCATCCATCTCAGAACCCAATGCAAAATCCTAAATCTTGGACACCATGGTCACAATAGTCGAACAATCAAGCTCCATGTAATTCCAACTAGAGAAATTATTACCAAGGAAATAACTTTCCCCATCACCAGACTCAGTATCAACAATACCCTCCTCAATAGTATCTTCACCAACCATATCAGCAACCACAACTCTAATTCCAAAAAAATGCCGCACCTATGAATGCACCTCTTCGACCACAACTACCTGCACAACCTAACCCAAACCCGAATAATAAAGCAGTTCATCAGTTTGAGACTGACAACATGCCTGCATATTCCATCTCCCAAATTCCCTGCAATGATATACAATTATGATCAGGGAGGGTAGTGGAACCCATCATCAATAAGGATGTTCCATCCCCAGTGATTGAAACTTTAGTTAATCAACACTTTGAGAATATGGTTAATTCAACAATCCCCATCATTGAGGATGCTGACATTCCTACCGAAAAAGTAGCTGAAACTCAGGAAGTAACACATGATTAAGCACAGCCTACACAATTGATAAGAGAACCGCCATATCCTGAACGATTGGCCCTGCAGAAAACAGTGGAACAACCTCGATTCAATCTCCTAGGAGAATTAAAAAAATTGTATGTCAAAATCCCACTATTACAAGCCCTCCATGACGTGCCCATCTATGCTAAGAATGTTAGCGATTTATGTGTTAAGAAACTAGGAAGAAAGCCTAGGGATCCTCCCACTGTCCATGTATTGGGAAAGCTTTCCGAATTAATGATGGGGAAAACCCCTGTGGAAGAATATGATGACCCTAGAAATCTTATTGTTATAGTTCACATAGGAAACACACAAATCCCCAACGTATTGGTAGAATTAGGTGCGTCTATTAATGTTATGACCATAGAAATTCTGAAGAAACTTGGACTCACTAACCTTCGGCCAACCCCTACTATTTTATAACTTGCTGACAGATCAACAATCAAGCTTGAGGGGATCTTGGATGACCTAGTAATCTCTGTTGACTCGTGGGAATACCCTGCAGACTTCTTGGTGTTACAGCCAAAGTATTAGTTGGGGGGACACCCGCTGATTCTAGGGAGACCATGGTTGGCCACAACAAATGCCTATATCAGCTGTCGGTCAGGATCCATGACTATCTCAGATGGGACTAAGATCAAAATCCTAACCTTATACCCTCCATCCCGACCAAGCACAGAAGCTGAAACTGCACTTTGGGTGGATTTGGAGGAGGAGGAAGGCGTTCAGCCATTATTAATGATAGGGAGAGCCTCAACTTTTAACGATGAAACAGAGGATGGTACCATTAACAGTTTCATCAGTGAGCCCACGTCCGTCAATAAACATGTTTACTAGTTTCTTGACAGTACATTAGATGAGAAAGAACAAGAAAATATTACGGAAGAAACTCTAGTCAGTGATGCCAATATAATTCCAGTTCTCAAAAATTTGAAAAGTGTCCCAGTAGAAATTGAGCCAGGGAAAACATTGAATATCAATCCAAACCTTGTGCACAGTGAGCTGGAACAGTTGATCACTCTGCTGAAACAACATAAATGAGATTTCGCTTGGGAGTACATAGACATGAAGGGTATTCCTTCTAATCTGTGTACCCATCACATTTATATTAAGAGCGACTCCAGGCCAGTGTGTCAACCACAACAAAGGATGAACCCGAACCTAAGGGATGTAGTGAAAGAGGAAATCCAAAAACTTTTGGAAGCAAGATTTATATACCCAATCTCAGACAGCGAGTGGGTTTCTCCACTCATGATTGTGCCAAAAAAGAATGGGAAATGGAGTGCTGCATGGATTACAGAGAATTGAACAAAGCAATGCAGAAGGACCACTTTCCCCTACCTTTTATTGATCAGGTCCTTGATACCTTGTTTAGGAAGAAGTATTTTTCTTTTCTGGATGGCTTTAGTGGCTATAACCAAATCCATATTGCTCCAGAAGACCAAGACAAAACCACTTTCACCTGTCCCTGGGGCACCTTTGCATACAAGGTAATTCCTTTTGGGTTGTGCAATACACCAACCACATTTCAAAGATCAGTGATTGGAATATTTTCAGAGATGGTAAACGACTGCATGGAAATTTTTATGGATGAATTCACTCCATACGATAGTAGTTACAAAGAAGCATTGAAAAATTTAGAAAAGGTCTTGAAACGCTGTGAACAAAGCCATCTATCTTTAAGCACTGAAAAGTGCCATATGATGATAAGCGAGGGCATAATTTTGGGGCACTTCATCTCTTCTGATGGTATCCAGGTAGACCCATCCAAAATTAAGGTAATTGAAAATATACCAACTCCTGGAAAACAAAAGGATGTGCATAGCTTCTTAGGGCATGCTGGCTATTACAGAAGATTCATAGAAAAGTTTTCCAAAATAGCTTCTCCTTTGTTCACTTTGTTGATGAAGGATGCACACTTTGTTTGGAATAATGCATTCCAAACAGCCTTTACTGATCTTAAGAAAAGGCTATCTACAACACCCATCTTACGAGGGCCCAACTGGGCTCTACCTTTTCATATCTCTTCAGATGCTTCAAACACTGCCATTAGAGCAGTTTTAGGACAACAAGAAGGTAATGCCCCATATGCAATTTATTACGTTAGTAAGAACCTATCCCCTACTGAACTAAACTATACTATCACTGAGAAAGAATTCCTTGCCATAGTTTATGCCATCAACAAATTTAGACACTACATTACTGGATACTCCACTTTTGTGCACACTGATCATTCTGCCATCAAATATTTAATGAATAAACCAATCACGAATGCTAGAGTTACTAGATGGCTTCTACTGTTACTGGAATTTGATATCACAATTATTGATAGACCAGGGAAGGAAAACGTTGTTGCAGACTTTTTTATCTCAACTTACTAATAGTGAAGACAATTTACCAGTCGAAGATTCCTTCCCCGATGAACATTTGTTTGCAATATCATCTTATTCCCCATGGTATGTGGATATTGCTAACTTTTTAGCTGTAGGTAAGCTTCCAACACATCTGTCGAAGAGAGAAAAAAGAAGATCATACAACAGAGTGCTAGGTATTGCTGGAACGATGGACATCTTTTCTACACAGGGCTTGACTTAGAAATCAGAAGATGTGTAAGAGAAGATGAAATCTTCAGTATCTTGAAAGATTGCCATGATGAGTCCTATGGGGGACACTTTGCTGACAAAAGGACAAGTCATAAGGTTTTAAGGATGGTTTATTTCTGGACTACATTGTTCAGGGATGCGAAGAAGTATGTTCAGGCGTGTGATAACTTCCAGAGGATGGGCCAGCCCAACAGATTAGATGAAATGCCTCTTCAGCCACAGCTCGTGGTTGAACCATTTGACAGATGGGCTCTGGATTTTGTAGGGCCTATCAACCCTCCCTCAAAACAAAAAGTTCACATCTTGGTTTGCACAAATTACATGACCAAATTGGTGGAAGTTGTAGCCTTGGTCAAAGCTAATGATCAGGCTGTAACTGATTTCCTATATGAAGAAATTTTTACTCGATTTTGAGTACCTAAGGAAATCATTAAAGATGGTGGACCACAGTTCGTGTCTCACAAATTGGAAGCCCTATTATAGAAGTTTCACATTCAGCACAAAATAACCTCTCCATATCATCCACAGGCCAATGGCCAAGTGGAAAGTACAAACAAGGTCATCGAGGCTATTTTGACAAAGACAATGAAAAGCCATCATAAAGATTAGGCTGAGAGACTTCTAGAGGCACTGTGGGCCTATCGCACTACATGGAGTAACACCACTAGTTTTTCCTCATATGAATTGGTGTATGGTAAGAATGTTGTTTTCCCAATTGAATTTGAAATCAGAACTTTGAAGACGACTGTAGAAGCAAACCTTGATTTATCAGAAGCATAGAGGAATCGACTGAATCAGCTTAATGAATTGGATGAGAAGCGCACAACTGCAAGTGCATCATACAACTTTAATCCAATAGCAGCGCTCTAAATGGCATGATAGATTTATAAAGAAGAAAGTCATATGAGAAGGAGATTGGGCTCTGTTATATGATTCACGGTTTAAGAGGGATTTCAAAGGAAAATTGTGCACTCGTTGGTTGGGACCTTATCAGATAGATCGAGTATTTGACAATGGAAAAGTCCGGTTGATCACCATTGATGAAAATATGACACCAATATTTGAAAATGGTCATTGGCTGCAACTGTATCACAAACCGATCTCAAAGAATGCTTTCATTTCACATGTTGCAGCTGATCCAGATTATCAGTTAATGCCAGGGCAGGGATTTTTCTCAACCCCTATGAATTTAAAAAAAAAAACTGCAATTTCCACACATAATTTGTACATAAATAATTTGTTTTCTTTCTGTATTTTATCTATTTTTCCTTTACACTTGATCGGGTTTGTTTTGAAGAACTGTGTGCAGGAATTAATTTGAGGAGCAATAGTCGTGACTGGGCCAGACGATTGCAGACACCTTACATTGTTTTCCTGATCTAATAAAGCTCTTTGAAGAAGATGGATGATTCGTCAGCCTTCGGTAGCCAGCTGAAATTTTTTCCTGTTACTCCATTCTGTGCAACTGCGACTCCTTACCTTGCTCATTTTCCCAATTTTCCCAGCTATGACTCCGCTATTTTCATCCATTTCACCTTTTCCAGCAGCTGTGAATCCGCTATTTTCATCCATTTCACCTTTTCCAGCAGCTATGACTCCACTATTTTCATCCATTTCACCTTTTCCAATAGCTGTGACTCTGCTATTTTCGCCCATTCTGCCAAGTGTCGCAGCTGCGACTCCGCTATTTTTTTGTCCATTCTGCCAAAGTTTCGCAGCAGTGACTCCGCTATTTTCATTCATTCTTCTTTTTTCCAGCAGCTGTGACTCTGCTATTCTTTCCTATTTTGCCAATTTTCGCAACTGTGACTCCGTCATATTTCGCCAAACTCTTCCCAAGTCTTCATTTCTAGTTATAATCCCATCAGATTCCTCTTATTCATCAACTGCAACTCCTCTAGATTGTCTGTCTCTTAGAACAATATCGCTACTGATGATTTGACCAGGCTCTAATTTAAATGATGACTCCACAGTTCCAATCGCAGTCTTCCAAGAACGAACAAAATTATTGGGTCGTCTCGCTTATCCATTAGCATGGATGTACTTATGAACTTGGTTGGTGGTGGCCAACTCATCTTAGCACATGCGTATTTATGATCTCTTAATGGAAGTAATGACGAAGTCGGTTTATGGTGGCAATTTAAGGCTGAGCTCATAACGCGAAGGTACGAATTCTGACCTTTTACATGATTAAGCATCAAATTAAATGTGGCAATGATGAGCACGCCTTGTATTTTGTCCCCATCAACATATTGTACACACTTAACTGTCAAATAATGTGTCAGGATTAATAACATGACCATCACCTTACCCGATTCGTACCAAAATTCCCTAATTATGCCATTTTCCCTTAATTGTATAATCTAACCGCAGGTTGAAAATTGCGCCATCTTTCCTAAAATACCCAATTTCAAATTCTGGTTATTACATGAATGCTCGTAGGTTGCACCTTCCATGTTTGAACCGATAATTGTTGTATTCGTTATATGAATTACGAAGAGAGGTTGATATGGGTAATCTGGTTAGGCATGAACTTGAGAATACAGAAGCTCTGCGTTCCAACGCAAAATTTTTTGCCATTTTTGCAGCAGCTGGGTGGACCGAATATTTTCAACGTTTAAGCGTTTTCCACATCGAAACGACATTACAGTTTGTTTTTAACTTGACTTATACTCATTCTGAAGTCAAGGGGGTATGCATCAAGGTTACAGAGGCAATTATATCTGAGGTTACTGGCTTACCCCAGGTTGGGAATAAATTGTTTGGACAGAAAGTTCCGAATGCAACTACAATAAGGGAATTTATTGCAGTAGGGGATAACAGTCATCCAAAAGGCCGTGGAATTGCATTGGAATCATTACCTCGTTCCTGGGATCAAGTGTAAATTTTTCTGAAGAAATATATCTCCTGTGAAGGTAGGTACCAAATTGTCTATTTCTCTGAATTCCCCTTATTATCTCATCTACGCCATGGAAACCTAGTTAATATGTCGTTTTATTTTTTTAAGATCCTACAAAACATGGATGGATATGCAAGAACAACCCAACACCCAGTTTCTTCTCTCACCAACCATGGTTTAATTAAATTGTTAATTTTAAGAGCCCTTTCACACCAGAATTTGACCTGAGCACAATTTCTTGCTAGGGCCGAGGTAATTAGAGAACTTGTATTAGAATTGGGGGGTATTGGAGAAGGAGAAGAGGACCAGAGTCCCTCAAATTCAGTTGGGGGGGAGGATGGCATATCGGCAGGAAATCAGGCTGAAAGAGAAGAATAAGTGGATATGGGGGAAGCTGCAGTAGCAACGAACCGTGTTATAGAGGAAATGGTGATGGAAGCCATGGCAGATGAGGTAGTAACATTAGAAGCTGCAACAGTAGCAAATCCTATAGGGGAAGAAACAGACCCAATTGAAATTGCGGTTAGGGTGGCGGCTGAAGCAGTGGAAATGGCGTCATTAATAGCTTCAGCAGAGGGAGCTGAAGCTGGAGTAGCTGTTGAAGCTGTGACAGTGGAAGCTGCAACTGCGGAAGTGGCAATGCAAGAAGGAGAGTACCATGCAAAGGCAGCAGAGGAAGGAAATATGGAGGTGTTGGATGTCGCATCCTCCCCGGAAATCAGGGGAACTATTGTTAAAGAAGAGGAATTCGTTTCTCTCTCTAAAAATGTGGAAACCCCTATGTCACAGAAGAAAAGAAAAAGGTCAGGAAATAAGGGTCAGACAACTATGCCAGCAAAGAAGAAAAGAACCAAAGCCGCTACAGCAGCAACAGCATGCAGTGAAGACGAGCCATTGTAATTTGTGAAGAGAAGAAGGACTCGACCTATGGCAGCAGCAGAGACAACATGTGCAATTGGGGAAAATATTGAATTACCCACAACAGAAGCAACTTGTGTAATTGGGACAGGCATATAAATTCCTATTTTAAACCCCAAAACACCTATTGTCACACAAGAACCTGCTATGGACAAACCTCAAGTTGAAAACCTCCTTTATGAAAATGAACTGTTAAAAGAGGAAGTGCAAATGGTTCAGGATGAGTTGGAGAAATGGAAGGAAGTGACTGGGCAACATGGATAAAAGAATTTGAATATGTTAATAGAAGCTACAAATTTGCTAGAAAATTCATCCCCTGCTTTGGGAAAGGAGGAGCAAGGAGAAATGGTATGCCTAGAATGTGGAGACATATTCTTTTCAGTAGGGCACAGGGTTATAGTGTCAGGAAGGGAAGCACAAAGTCTTGTACAGATAGAGCAAGAAGGAGAAAGAGCACGAGAAATGGAGTTGATGGAGGGGAACGAGAAAGAAGTTGACATAATCCCTGATCTGGATTTAGGAGAAGATGAAGCAATGCAATCCCAACCATCAAGAAATACTGAGCTATTCCAGGACCAGTCTCATATTTCAGAAGATGTCGAGGTAATCCAAGATCAACCTCATCAATTTGAAGAAATAAGCGAACAGGGTGCTATTACACAAGAACCGGCATCCCTGAAATTTTTTAGTGAAGTTGCAACTCAGATAACAATTGCTGATATTGAGGAACAAGGAGAAGACACTATTACACAAGAACCAGTGTCCTTAAAATATTTGTTGAGACTGCAACTCAAACTGATGTTTCTGAGGTAGAATTGAAGGGACAGGATGCTGCCACACAAGAACTAGCATCCCCAAAATTAGGTGCTGAGATTGCAACACAAGCAGAGGTCACTGCAACACCAATGGAAGATGAGGTTGCTACGCTGTCAGTCCAAAATAGGCAAGCTGGAACATTTGGTGATGAGGTAAGAATGCTACTATCTCAAGGCATCATTAATTTAGATTCTGATGATGAAAAAGATGTGGAGGATAGAAGGATTCAACGACTGGAGAAAAATATTTTCTCACTAAATCTTGAGCTAGATAAATGGAAGAAATATATTGCTCAGTGCAGAGAAGGGATGGTCCCCCTCCATGAACATAGGAATACTATGAGGGAATTGAGAGAGAAATGGGTTGAGAAATTGTTCTTCCATAAAATCCACTGGGAAAATGTTCAAAAAGAGTTGGCAGAGTTGAAAAAATTCAAATCCATGCAACAAGGGAAGGACCAATTGTATATTCTTTCCCGTGAATTGCTGAGTTGCAAGGCTCCATCCCCTTCTTACCCTGTCTTTCTTTATGAACATACAACTTTATTCAAGATGAGGGCATTAAAGGAAGGAAGGCCATTTGAGCTAGCAACAGTCTCCCAACTTTTAGAAAATTTCATGGAAAGTGATGACGAGGAGCAAAATTTGTTGTGTGAATCATATTTACATGATAAAGCCTGCTATACTGACTCTCATTCTAATCCTGTGCCCCATTTGGGGGATGTTCAGCTAAGAGCGTTTGCTTCTTTTGTCATCAACCATGTAAAATGGCGAGATTCCTTCCAAACTATCACAAATAATGAGGATAATGCCACTCTTAGGATTATAAATGAACCTCAGCTTCCAATAGGACTCAAAGCCAGGCATGCAAAGTCTCTCGAGTTTCCTGAGATTGTTCAGCACTTGGAAAATCTACAAGAGATAATCATCACTACCTGTGTCTAGATAGTTTCTAGCAATCAGTAGTATGACCTAGAAGGTAGTGAGTACAGATGGTTATATTCTTCCCCATCTTTGTAGTAAGGGGGACCTATATTGTTTTGAAAATTTTAAGCAAGTTTTAACAAGGGTGCCTGGGTATGTCAGTGCAAGAAAAAGTGTGGACCCTGGTGGCTTGGGCTAAGATTCAGGCTTCCCCTCATATGGTTTCCTGTGAGTCCTTATAGAAAAAACTATGTTTTAACTAAAAAGGAGGAAAAGCAGTGCTGGGAGAAGTGGGCTGCTTGTCATGGATTTGTGCATCATGGGGAATCAACGGAACTTGCCTACAATATTACCAATCTTCACAGGTATAGTTTGGATTCAGATTCAAACTAGTGGAAGTTGTTGCATGAGGACATGCAAATGAATAGTTGGGGGGAGATGTTGGGCCTTGGAAATGCCCCTTTTTTACCACACTTATTATATCATTTTTCCATGTTATACCCTACTTTCATAAACCATATACAAGCCTTTCTTCCAAATCAATCAACAATCCTGACAAGGTATAATTCATTATTTCTTCATTTATTTTATGCCTAAGATTGTTATGGTTATGAATTCTAGTCTTTGATTTATGCTAACTTGTGTTGATTTCATTAAGTCAAGATCAAAGCACAGGTGTATCAGCCGCAATGCCTTGGGAAAGAATCACACGGGGTGCCAGCTGTTACTCTTCAAGATTTAATTCCACATATTAAAAGGGACAACGCATCTTTCCACGTGAAGCTGTAACAGGACTTCATTGAAACAGAGCATTGCTGCAACAGACAGGACGCCTCCCAATTGGTTAATCCGTTGATCCATTGACTACCAGAGTAACAACATCCTTCATGTCCAACGACCTCATTCAATACGGCTGTAACAGTTCAGTTGTAACTCCGCAGCATGAAGATCAGAGACCTTCATTGCTGCACGAAATTAGTGGATCACAAATTGTATTTTGCATGTAAAAATATGGGAAGGATTTCCAAGTCTAGGGGTTGGTTAATTATCATTTTGTACGGGCTATAAAAAAAGAGCTAAGACTGTGGATTACCATCTTCAATAAAGAGCAGAGTTCTTCATATTTCTGTGTCTTAAATTGTGGTAGTTCACAACGTCTCTGTTAGAAGGCCAGGGCCTAGCTTCTCATAGAGATTGTCGAGTTAAGTAGGTAGTTTAATTAATTTATTGTTGTGTGGTGTGGAGTCGCATTAGGCGTGATTAGTGTTAGCTGCAACAGAGAATTTACAATTGCATTCTTTCATGGTAGTTTATCATTGCATCCTGAATAGCTGCAACTGTGTGGTGTGACAGCGGGGAAATTTTTAGGGGCGAAATTTAGCCAATTGGCTATTTTTTGGACTTTTTTCAAAAAATAAATTCGCTATTTGGTCATTTTTAGCCTCTATTATCGCCTATATTTACATAAAATATGTTTTTTTAGCATAATATTCACCAAAATTTACAAGTCTCAGTAGTAAATCGTATGTTTCATATTTAATTTCACCTACCAATCTATATATATGTTTTTTTCAATCCAAAATAATTGCCTAGAATACTATACTTAGGTATACTTTTATAATCCTTAAAAAATACCCTGTGTGACAGTCGTCTGTGTAGGTTAGTTTAATTGATGCATGGTGTGTTAGAATTAGCTGCTATAGCCAATCTTAGCTGCAATCCCTTTCAGTCCTTTATGCTTTCTAGGATTTCCAATATTTATCAATTTAGAGTTCAAATCTTATTTCTAATTCTAGTTGTTGTAATGTCCCCTTCGCCCATCATCAAATGCAGGGAAGGAAACATTAACAACACACCGGGCTTTTGTAAACTTAGCCCCAATATGTTTCCTCATAAAATATTAACAATTAAAAACTTCTCTATACAGATGTAAACTTCAATAAAACATAGCGGAATTTAAACATAACAACACATATAAGCATAGATTCGCATCAGCATATTTATCTCAAGCAATCAATAGGCAGAGAATTCAATCCCCTACTTGAGCTACATCATATCAATTTCAACCTCATGAATACATAACATTCAGATTTAGCACATTGCAGAAGAACACAGATTGTATATAATTTAATCCACGAAGAATACTTATCTTGCAACGCAAATTTCCAACGACTGGCTACGTGAGAGCAACGTTCCACCCAACCATAGATCTCTGTCTAGCCTGTATTCTTTCAGCAGAGAGATCACCCCCGAGCTGGGCTGTGTATCCACTAAGGAGGAACTAGATGGCTCACTCACAGTCAGGGTTTCACTCAAATAACCATGCTAAGCCAACACACAGTTGGGTTTTTCAAGCATGCAATAGGAGATGGAGGAGGATGCTAGTCCACTAAGCTCAATCCCAGAGCCACATACACATCATGCTGGACTCAGCAATCCCATCCTCTGTTCATACATCCACTCTTGGATTTCTCACAACTCTGTCACAAATACTCAAAAACCGTCACTGATTTTCTGGGCAGTTAAAACTGGGTTTTCCCATGGATTTTGGGGTAGCTATTGCTCCCAAATTCACCCCAAGGTTGATACCAACGGATCCCCCATTGGATTTCACTGTCCAATACCCATTCTGGGCGTTTTTGGCTTCCCAAAACGTGGGTTCATTCCAAGTCGCGATTTCTGGTTTTTCTCCTTGCCGGGAACTCGTTTTTGGATGGAAAATGATGATGGGTTCTTTCACCATGGAATGGGGATGAGAATGAAGCAATCCCTCATGAGGTTGAGTGACTTCTTGTACAAGAAAACAGAGCCCATACCTACCCATACGAATTTCAGGGCTGCCCATGCTCCATTGAAGCCATGGGCTGACATCTCAACCACTTTCTTACAACAGGAATAAATGTCATCTAGAAAAGTCAAATGGGTTCTCATAATGACATTTGGCAACCTATGGTTCAATCCCATAGCCCCCTCACCACTCCCTAGTGGATACACGTGGCCCCTTGTCATAGTTTACCTCCATAGCCAGTATTAGAATTTTATATTGCATGATGTTTATTTACATCCTATTACAATTTCCATGGCTTAAGAGCACATGGGCATCAAATATCAAATACTTTCCCTTTAAATAAAATTCGGGCTTTCACTAGCGGGGCCTTGGCCTTGAGCTCCACGCTAGGAAAACATACATCACATGTACACATTATTTACATTAAAGGTTATTATATCCTAAGGGTCGAATTGGGGGTATTACAGTTGTTGTTGTATCTTTATTTGAATTCATTAGATTAGGAAGATTGTGATTGAGTTAGAGTAGCTGCTAGATGAATCATTTTGGTAAAGATTGAATATTGTAGTTTGATAAGTATAGGATTTAACCTCTTGCAAAAGTAATCTAGTTCATTTTTATTCTTAGATCAGTAACTACTGGGTTGATTGTTGTAGGAAGATAATTGTACTTTGAATTCCTATATGTATGAGTTAGATTAGTTTTATTTATGGAATGAGTTTGGCTATGCAGATAGGTAGGATAAGTTATCTCCATTTTACTCGATCAACTACTTGAATTGTTTATGCATAGATTGTCCATATTGCCATTGAAATAAAAGACTTCCCTGGGTTGACAATTTATATTGAGCATCATGTGTGTTGGTTGTAATTAATTAGCATATAGGGTGACCAACAATCACCACTAAACACCAAAATATTAATTAAATCCATCAAAACAAATTTGCACAATTACTCTTTACCTCTTTCATATTTTGGAAACTCTTTCTGATACCACTGAATAATTCTTTGAAGTTGCCACTGAGTTTCCCAACTTTGAGTCTTCAAGATTCTATGAAAATTTTAGAGAGGAACCACCTTCTTGCTACTGCACTGCTATGATTAAATTCATCTTATTAAGTGGGTACTCAATCTCCCATACTAGTTGTTTCCAAAAAAAAAAAATTGAAACCAATGAGACTAAAAATTATCCCAGGGTCCCATTGCTTGTATTGCACTCTAACAATTAGGAGTGATCTCCAACCCATACCATGAGGAAAGAGAATTCATGGATCCCATTTACTTGTATGCATTCTTCCAAACATCATAAGTACAAAATATATATCATCAACTTACATAACAACATAATAAAAATGTACATCAAGGAGGTGCCTCATCAGAGAATCATGAAAGTGCTTGAACCTCCAAGTAGACCACCATTTTCCAAGTTCATACAAGCATCAAGTGACCAATCAAATCTGCTCCAATGACATAGGTGAGGGTCCCATATCCTATATTGCTGCTCCAAAAGGATGTAAGATGCATCAAAATAATCAACCATGTGTTATTTCATCCAAGAAGTGAATGAAGAACCTCCACTAAAATCTGAACCAAGTAGGGAGCAAAGAAAACAATGAGCCTTCAAGGGGCTTAGAGAAGTACCATTTGTTCATCTATGAATATGTGTATCATCAAGAAATAAAAGAGGATGTTTCTACCACTAATAATTTGCTCCAATCATATATCTATTCACCCAAGTATTGGATGAAGTTCTTCCAACATCAATTGAACTAAGCAAGGAACAAGGAAAATCACGAGTCTTCAAGTGACTCAAGTGAACATCATAAGTGAATCCATGTATATGTGCATCATCAATAAGTAAAAAAGGATGTTTCTGCCAATAAGAATTTTCTCCAATCATATATATCTTCACCCAAGTATTGGATTAAGTTCCTCCAACATCAATTGAACTAAGCAAGGAGCAAGGAAAATCATTAGTCTTCAAGTGACTCAAGTGAACATCATAGGTGCATCCATGTAGATATGTATCATCATAAGGTAAAAAAGGATGTTGCTACAAATGTAAATAAGAAAGTGCTCTAATTATTTCATCATCTAAAGGAGAGATAGGAGTTTCATGCTCCTCATGTGGCACCATCAAGAAGAAAATTTTCACCCATCCTTCATTAGGATGAATGCTTCAAAATATGGAAGTGTAGGATGTAGGAGAATGAACCAACTCACACAAATGATCAGAATATGCAAAAGTGTCATCATGTGTAGGCTCCATAATGGTAGGATCATGTACCTCCCTCAAAAGGGAAAACAATTTCCTCATAGGTTGGTTCCAAGGTAGTGAAATCATACACTTCTTCAAAAATTGTGTAAACATTTCCAAGAGGCAACTCAAGTTCCTCTTCCACCATAGCAAGTGATTGGTTCTCATCAAGCTCATCTTCAAACACATCAAGAACTTCAATTTTCCATGTTTCTCATGATCCATCATGTCATGAGAATCGTCCAAGCAATCTACCATTTGACAATTTGAAACATAGGAGGAAGAACAAGTATCTTGCAACCTATCAAGAAGTTGCTCATTTTGCATTTTGAGCTTATGAATATCCACATTATTATTCAAGTATCCATCATGTAACAATTCATTAATCTCAACCAAATTGTTTCTATCAAAAAGAAAAGACATGAAATTACGTTTGATGTTGCACATTGCTCTTTCAATCTTCTCCATGTCTTCAAGGAAGGATGGATCCTTCAATGAAGAAACTCTCCAACAAGAATTTGACACCAATGCTTGAGTGTCAGGGAGTATGTTAAGGGTCTCTTGGATCTTCTTTTCATTCATATTTAATGACCCTTCAAGAAAAAGAGGCTCTTGTAGAGGGACCTCCTCTTCTTTGTCCTTTCTGCTTGGACCAACTTCATTAAGCTCATATGGTGATGAAGAAGTTGATATTGGTTCTTCCTCAACTGCTACACGACCTTCATTTTCATGCTTAATGGAACTTTGGCTTGCAGCAACACTTTCAAAAGTTATCTCTATGTCACCAACATAGAGGTGTGAGCACCCATCTATAGGTACTCCTTCACAGTTCAAGCATCCATCAATAGATTCTCTTTGATTCAGGTCCAATGCATAATGAGTCTCAAAATGATCTTTAGTATTTTCAATGCAGTCTTCTTCATTCTCATGTGATGTTTCTTCATATTTTTCAAAGTCACTTAGGAGTGACTTTCGATCCTCTTCATGTAAGGCTTCTTCTACGTTTAAGGAAGCTTCACATTTGGTCCTCCTTTCTTCTCCTTTCCTTTGATTGGTACTTTGTTTGTGCTCCTCCAAGAAAGATGAATCATATTTCCCCTTAGTTTCATTAGGATCAAGATATTTGGAGCCTCTTTTTGAAGAAGATCCATGTTCAGGTACACAGGGTAATCCCAAAAGACCGAACACCTAGAGAAACCACTTCACACAAACAGATCATAGATCGACACACAATGTTTTGACATGGTTAAAACCCTCTAGAGGGAAACAGTCCACGGCCCCAGCCAAATAGCTTCTACGAAGCAGTTTATTATGCAACAGAAAGAAAGTTACAAATGAGCTTCTCATAATCGATCAACTAGAGAATGACCCTCCATGCTCTTTAAATAGAGATCATGGACCAATCGGGTGCTAAGCCACAGATCAAGGGTAGGTATGATCTAAGAGAAGTCGAGCCGTCGGATCACTCTATGTCTAGAACATATCGTGGCCGTCGGATTAAATATTTACAAATGCATACTAATGCATACTAAAGAAACACACTTTACCTAACATATATATTACACAAGTTGATATTAATTAACTCCTAAGTGTCTAAATATCCTAACATCCCCCCTTAAGAACAACTTGGGATAGGATCGAAGGATTTACAAAAGTGACACTATTATGATAAGGAAGGAGGCATTAGAGCCTATCCTCCCTTAATGAGAAATTCTTGAACTCCTAACATAGATCGAAGTTTAGAAAATTTCGCTTCTGTTAGAGACTTGGTTAAGATGTCGGCAACTTGATCATCTTTAGGGAAAAAGAGCACTTCAAAAACACGATCATGAACAATATTTCTGATGAAGTGCATATGTAGTTCAATATGTTTGTTGCGTTGATGTAGAACTGGATCTTTGGCAAGCTTGATGGCACTTTGATTGTCGCACCAAAGTGGAGTAGGCTGCTGCTGCTCGAATCCAAACTCTGAAAGGATTTGTCGAAGCCATAAAGCTTCTTGATTGGCATTAACTGCGGCTCGATATTCTGCCTCTGCTGAAGAAAGAGCAAGAGCTTGTTGTTTCTTACAAGCCCAAATGATAGGTCCAGATCCCAGACTGAAAACATAACATGCAGTAGAATTTCGATCATCAGGATCGCCGACCCAATCTAAATCAGTGAAACCAACCAACAAAGGTTCCCCCCTTGTACTGTAATGAATCCCAAACTAAATTTTACCTCGAATATATTGAAGTAATCTTTTAGCTGCTTTCCAGTGACTTTCATGAGGTGTTTGCATATAATGGGAAATACGACCAATGGCAAAGGAAAGGTCAAGATGGGAATGAGTCAAGTATAAGAGACTACCAACAAGCTGATGATACAAGGTGGCATCTACTTCAGGTGAAGTACAAGTGGCAGAAAGTTTGACTCCAAAATGGAAGGGAGAAGGGGCTGGTGTACAATCTTCCATGTGAAAGTGACGAAGAAGGTCACAAGCATGCTTAGACTGAGAAAGAAAGATTCCTTCTTTGGTTTGCAGGACTTGGAGACCAAGAAAATAATGCAAATGTCCTAAGTCGGACATTTCAAAATTTTGCTTGACTGGATTTCACATGGGTTAAAAGCTTAGGGTCACTACCAGTAAGAATAAGGTCATCAACATATAGAACAAGTATGATGAGATGGTTTCCTACTTTCTTGGTATAGACATTGGGGTCAGAATGGAATCTAGAAAAACCAGTGTCAAGGATAAAGCTATCCATTTTTGCATACCAAGCTCTAGGAGCTTGCTTAAGGCCATATAAGGATTTCTTAAGGAAACAGACAAGGCTAGAGTTATTCTGAACATATCTAGGAGGTTGTTCCATGTAAATTTCCTCCTGTAAATCACCATGTAAGAATGCAGTCTTGACATCCATTTGATGGAATTCCCAGTTATGTAAGGCTTCAAGGGAAAGAACAAGGCGGATGGAGTTCATTTTTGTGACAGGAGCAAAGGTTTCATTGTAGTCAATCCCTTCAACTTGTGAAAAACCTTTGGCAACTAACCTTGCCTTAAGTCGTTCAACACTTCCATCTAATGCATACTTAGTTCTATAGGCTCATTTACATCTGACAAGTTTTCTTCCTTTTGAAAGAGGTACAAGATCCCAAGTATCGTTTGCCATTAAGGAATGATATTCTTCATCCATAGTTGCATACCAATCTGGATTTCTTGAAGCTTCTGCAAAAGTTTATGGATCATGATTCTTGGAAACTTGAGCCAAAAGAGAAGAGGCTCCCTGAAACTGAGAACGTGTTCGACGTTGATCTCTAGGATCACCGACAAGATCACCGACAAGATCACCAGCTACTTCACATGTTGAAGGGACCCATCGAGGAAGCACTTGTGCTGGTGCAACTAGAGGAACATGAGCAGGCGGAGGTGGATTTTCATCCTCACTGTCATCATCAAAAACTGGAGTTGGAAATCTGTTAAAGAAGTTGGAAGTAGAAGAAGGCACAATCGCCGAATCAGGCTCGCAGGCCAAAGATGGCACAACCGCCGAGTTAGGCTCATGGGCCAAGAGATTTTCATCAAATTTAACATTTCTTCTAATGATTATATCATGAGAATGTGGTTGAAGAAGTCTATAACTTTTTACATCTTTAGAATATCCAACAAATATGCACTTTTCACTTTTAGGCTGCAATGCTTTCCATTTTTCATCCGGAATGTGAACCCATGCTTCACTACCAAACACATGGAAGTGACTTACATCGGGTTTAGTTTTACTCCATGAGTGTGATACCTTGTAAAACTTTAGTGGGGGTGCGATTAACTATGTAATTTGCACAATTTATGGCTTCAGCCCAAAATTGAATACTTAGTCCCTTAGATTGGATCATATAATTAGCCATTTCTTTTAAAGTGTGGTTCTTCCGTTCAGCTACACCATTTTGTTGTGGTGTATATGGAATAGTGTGTTGTTGTTGGATTCCTTGTTCAGTGCAGAAAGTAGTGAAATTTTTGTTAACATATTCTCCTCCATTGTCGGATCTTAACTTAATAATTTGATGACTAGATTGTTTTTCAACAAGGGACTTGTAGGCCAAGAACATGTTAAATACTTCGCTCTTAAGTTTTAGGAAATAAACCCAAGTGCGTCTGGAGTAATCATCAATGAAAGTTAAGAAATATTTGAAACCAGAAAAGAAAGCAGATGGAAGAGGACCACACAAGTCACTATGCACAAGCTCCAAGGGAACCGAGGCATGCTAAGAGGCACGTTTGTCAAAACTGTCCCGACGGTGTTTTTCGAGTACACAACTGGAAAAAACACCATCACTGCAAGATACCATCGGAAGACTTGTCACCATATTGCATTTACATAGTTGTTGCAATAAGCGATAATTTAAGTGACCAAATCGCTCATGCCAAAGTTTGCTCAAGTAATCACTATGAGCAACAAAAACTAAAGGAAAAGGTAATGACCCAAAGTTGTTAAATTTGTACAACCTGGTAATATCATCAACAATTCTGGTAGCTAGGACATTTTGAGGATCTTTAAAATCCTTGATTACAACTTGGTGAGGTGTAAACGTCACAGTTTTACCTTCACCGGAATGAGTGATTTGATAGACTGATAACAAATTTGCAAGAAATTCTTGGAACACATAGTACATCACTAAAATGACCATTATCTACTAGAATTGTTCCAGATCCTACAACACTTAGAGATCTATCATCACCAACAAATATTTGTTTCGTGTTACATTCATGCATAGTAGAAAAGATGGCTTGATCCTTAGCCATATGATAAGATGCTCCAGAATCAATGAGCCATTCATTTGAAGTAGAAGAAGAAGAGGCAGTATAACAATAACCAGAAGCACAAAGTGCATGTCCATGAGAGTTAGATTCTGAAGGCAAATCTAGGCTGATGTGGTGCTTCTTCATCACTGCTTCCAAGACTGCCATCTTATTGAAACACTTAGATTCATCATGATTATATTTCCCACAATAGTTGCAATGATGCTCAGTCTTCTTTCCTTTTGGCTTGGATCATTTGTCATTTTTTAAAGAAGGAGCTGACTGAGAGGGTTTGGGGCCCTTGTTTGACTTATTATTGTGAAAATTTTGTTTCTTGGGAGGCTTGGAATTTTCTTTCTGTTGGGACAATAAGGCTTTCCCAGATGTATCTTCATTGTTGATCATTCCAAGATGGATGAGCTTATCTTGCTCTCTAATCAAGGAATCACAAAAGGATTCAAGACTAGGCTCTTGATAGCTAGCTACATTCAAGGATTCTTTCATGGAGTAAAATGTAGATACAAAAACAGAATATGCAGGTCCAAGTTTTGAAAGAATATGATAAATGCATTGTTTGTCTTCCCTCTTAACCTTGCATTCTTCACATAAGAGTTTAAGAGTTTTGTACTTAGATAAATAATCTTGAATGCATGAAAAATCACTTGGATTTAAATAAATCAACTCATTTTCGAGGTGATGACCTCGAATTTCATTGTGTTTACCAAACATAGCTTGCAACTTGTCCCAAGCAGTATCAGGTTCATCAATTCCAGATATGTGGAATCACAAATCAGTAGAGATTGACATCTCAATCAATCCATGAGCTTCATCACATCTATTTGCCCATTTTATTTTCTTATCATCATCAGTGGGTTCTGTTTCTTTCATTGAGGTAATTATGAAAAGTCTCCTACTTCGTAGAACATCCTCCATACGAGATTTCCATGAGAAATAGTTGGAATTAGTAAGCAGAATATCATGAGGGGCGGCCATATTGTAAATTAATGGCTATAAAAACAGAAACCAATAGTCTGGATGCGAAGAGCTAAACAAAATAAGTGGTTTAAACAACAACACTGAAAACTGACTCCGTATGAGGAAGTTATGCTTTAACAAAGAAAATATTGAAGATGTCCCCAATAGTGACATAACAGATAGAGAATGTCCAGCTAAAAAAAAGAACCCCCCTCTTCCCAAGATGAACCTTTGAAAATCACTTTACAATAAAGTTGTTTTAAGTGAATCATTTTTGTAAAGTAAGTGATTTTCATTTTTACAATGATATTACTTTAAATAGTGAAGGAAAAAAAAGAACTTAGGTGACTCACTTTATATTTATATTTTTATTATTTAAGTGAGATGCACTTTTACAATAAAGTAACTTAAAATTAGAAATTGCATGCACTTTTGTTTAAAAGTAGCTTAATAAGACTTGAACTCAAGACCCATTAAGGAATAAAACAACTTTGAACCAAGTGAGTTAATATTAAAAGGTACGTAAAAGAAGGGAAGGAGGAAGGGCTTTTTTTTTTTTTACTCTTCTCTCTCGGTTTCCGTGCTTGCCTCTTTTCCTGCAAATCACACCACAAACCGAAACGAAAAAAAAATTTTCCCACACTTTTGGGGTTAGATCTCGTTAGCTTTCCCAGAAAGTCTACGGTTTCTCTCCGTTTCTGATTTTCCATGATCGTACAAGGTGCACGGCAAAGAGCATACGTAGCCAAGAAAAAACCTTTCCTTTTTTGTTTCTGATTCATAGATATCGCACAAGGTGCACGACAAAGAGCATATGCAGACAGGGAAAGCAACAATCCGAAACTAAAAAAAATCTAATAATAAAAACTTATAAAATATGAGATATTGTTTTTTAAAATAATAATAAAAACGTCATCGTAACATTATACCTTCATATCTGATGAAATAGGCGTTTCTGAAGCAACCAAAAACCGTTTTTGATCAAATGAAAACTATTTTCCAATGGAAATGACGCTCCAGATGCAATGGAACACCTCCCACAACCCAGAAATGCACAGCAATTCCAGAACCAAAAACCCTTTCAAGTTTCGGCAACACCAATTCAAGATCTAGATCATAACCGGAAGGGGCTCTTCATAAAAGCTCTGATACCATGTTCGGGTACACAGTGTACTCCCAAAAGACTGATCACCTAGAGCAACCACTTCACACAAATAGATCACAGATAGACACATGATGTTTTGACGTGGTTAAAACCCTCTAAAGGGAAATAGTCCACGGCCCCGGCTAAATAGATTCTACAGAGCAGTTTATTATGCAAAAGAAAGAAAGTTACAAATGAGCTTATCATAATCGATCAACTAGACAATGACCCTCCATGCTCTTTAAATAGAGATCATGTACCAATCGAGTGTTAAGACATGGATCAAGGGTAGGTATGATCTAAGAGAAGTTGAGCCGTCGGATCACTCTATTTCTAGAACATATCATGACCGTCGGATTAAATATTTACAAATGCATACTAAAGAAACACACTTTACCTAACGGAGATATTACACAAGTTGATCTTAACTAACTCCTAAGTGTCTAAATATCCTAACAATCCAAAAATTATATTCAAGTAGGAAACACTTGCACCCAATGAAGCTTTGTTTATTTCACTGCTCTTTTCACTCAAACAGAAATGAGTTGCTCTCCAAGGTATTTTGCAAGAATGGCATAAACCTTTCTTCACTAAATCCACATATTCATTCTTGGGCCTATTTTCAAACACACAATCAACAAAGTATTCAAAAGGAATGGCCTTTTGGGTATCTCCCTTATACATTCAAGATATGGATATTGTTGGGGCAAGGTTTTACATGTTGCTTTCAATATTTGTAATTAATTCATAGAATTATCCTTTGGTAGTGTGACACACTCATCGTCATCAGACTCAAATTCATAAGAATAACCCTCATTCCTTATGAAATTTTAAGAGGTGTTGCATGATGGCACGTCTTCCTCATACCATTCACATTCTTCTTCATATTGCTCATAAGCATTGTACTCATAGGATTCATAATAATAATAAGACATGGCTGAAAATTATTCTTCAATGTATGATATTAATTTACAGGTGAAAGGACCATGCTCTGATACCACTATAATGTCCCCAATTTGAATTTTTTCCCAATTTAGTCAATTTTTGAAACTTGGACTAGTGAAGCCCCAAACTGCCCCAAATGATCCCAAATATTTTTGAATGATGTATGGAGTGGAATGAAGTGTATTATGAAACACTAAATCATATATTATATGCTTGGAAACTTTCTATATACTTCAGCAACTTGCATTTACAATTAGAGAATTAAAGGCATAATTACTAGGAAAATTGATGTTGAAACCCCCTAAGGGTAGATGGCTCCAAAAGAATCCTAAGCATTTCGAATTGGGTCTGAGAGTGTTTGAAGGGTATTAGGACATAAAAATGAACCTAGTGGGTTCTTATACACTATCAAAAGACTTAGCCAACATTCATTTAAGTTCAGGAGAAAATGGGGAAATTTGCTAGTAAATTTGAGGTTCAAATCCCCAAGGGTATAGGTCACTAATGGCTTCCCAAATGCAGTACGAACCTCGAAAATTTCAGAAAAGAGACATGGATTAGTTCTATGACTTCAATTTGAACCCAAATTCATCATTAATTAATTCCTAAAGGCTTCTTAAAATCCCATAAATCAAATATTTATAAACATGTCTTCACATAGGGGAAATGATAGAAAAACTCCACATCTTGCAATGAATTTTGAGATAAATGTTCCAATGAATTGTGTAATGTGTATGAGTATTATTAATTACATTAATGGATCTCCATACAACAATAAAATCACAGATATTTACTGAAACAAATCGAAACTAAACAACTTCAAGCTCTCACAACAAGCTATAAGGGAAAATGACACCATTCATACATAGTTTGGAATGTTTACATAGTTTCACTTGCTATTTTGACCTGAGGTTATTATGAGAATCAAATACAGAGGTAATACATCACATTACAAATAAATGGGGCCCCTTGTACTCCCCCAAAGATATCAGCATCTACCATGTGCGCCCTTCCTCTAAGAGCCAAAATATGAAGAGAAATGTGAGAGAGATGTGGGAGCAAGTTGAAGAAGAAAATATCACGAGCAGCCCTGTAGCTTCAACCTGCAACCAATGACTCCATTGTAGCTCAAAATTAAAGTTCTGAATGGCCTCTCCAATTTCCAATTAGGATGGGAATCTTTTACCCTCGAAATTGGTACTAAGGCAAGTAGAGTAAACACTCCACTAGCATGGACAAGCTATGCTCTCCAATTTGCAAAATGAGAAATGATCAAAATATGTTCTCTTTATTTATTCTTGTATTTTATTAACCACCGAAGGCCTCCTTATCTCGAATTCCCTCCAAGAGACTCATCCCAACTCAAGTTAGGGAGATATTCCCATGAATGCCACTTGTCCAACTTTTCCTAGCTCTCCTCCTCCATCAATTCGAATGGGTGAATATTGGCTGCCATAACTCCCCTTGTGCCCCCTCTTGGAGGCTATTTTTAGCCCTGATATGTCATATATGTCAGATTTCATCAACCAGGTTTGAAAATTTTCTTAGGTGTCATAGAATATTCATCATTGTTGTCATAGGAGTTATGGAATCTAGCTCCAAGTGTCACAATTTTTCTAAGATGCTTCTTACTCTTCCATGGGAGTTACTCTTCCACTCCAATTTGACATTACATTATTCATGACATGAATAATACCTATTAACTCCCCCAAGTATGTTACCCTTCACCTTGAAATCGAATTGGTGAGAGAATGATGCCAAGTGTAGTGGGGAATCTTGCCACATGTGGGTCCCACAACCTCTTATGTGCCCTCATGATCTAATGGCACCTTATTTTATTATTATTATTATTTATTTGACCCATTTAATGTCAATTTGTAATTCTAAGGTCACTTTGGGTCTTGTATCTCTCTTATCCCAAATTTCAATGCGTCCACCCCCAACATAGGGAACTAGTAATTTTTCTCCATGATAGTTCATCTGGATGGGAATATTACAAACTTTGAATTGGAAATTTTCTCTTAATGTGACCCACCTTGTCCATTTGGATCTAATTTTACATTATTACTAACTTGGACATCATGCTTGGCAATTATTTGACCCTTAGCATCAATTTGACAAACTATCATGAATCCAAATGGCCAAGGGGCTTAGGCCATTGTGACCCAATGAAATTTTTTGGGACATGACACTATGATTACCTTTGAGGATGGTTGCAGATTTTGACCAAAGGACATTTGCACAAGGGAAACTACGTAACCAAGTGTTTCTTGAGGAAGATGTGAACCAAGTTTTATTGCAAAAGCTATGGAACCAAGTGTTTGTTGTGGAAATTGGGAACCAAGTGTTTGTTGTGGAAATTGTGAACCAAGTGTTGTTGTGGAAGCTGCATAATCAAGTTTTTGTTGTGGAAGCTGCATAATCAAGTTTTTGTTGCAGAAGTTGCGAAACCAAGTAATGGATGCACAATATCTCTAATATGGTTTTCTATAACTTGTAATAGTTATTCATTACAAGCCTTTTTATTTGGATAGGAGCGAGATTGATTTTTCTTGAGTTAGAATATGATTCATAGAGGATTGATCCACTTGAATATAAGTAGTATTGTGCAAGATTCACATAGCAAGTTGCGCTTTGGTTGTAATGAAAAGGGATCGAGACATTATGGTTTCCTTTGTAAATTTTTTTTAGTAGTTGAAATGGATCGAATCATAGATTATTAAGCTTAATCGCATTATATATTTGAACATTATGAATGCTTTATTATCTTTGTATAAAAGGGGGTTATTTTCCATTTTGGAGGAGAGGACTGGCGAAGTATTGTGATTATGATGTGACTCGATTAATTGAATATGGTTCCATAACTTAGCAATTATTTCTCATATGTCTTTGTGTGTTTGATTCGTCAATTGTTGTAACTATTTACCGTACTTATTCAGAGGAGGTCGACCCACTCTTGAAAACAGGTACTAAGTGCTAGTTAGTAGAAATATTTAATAATTGCTTGATTGGTAATTAGTAATAATTTCACTGCTATAGATGGTCATTGTGCAATTTGATTTCATACCTGATTGTTAAAATTCATGAGAGAAGTAGTTAAATCTATTATACTATTTGAATATGTATGCTGTATTTATCAATTGATTAAGAACAACTTTGCATTAAGGAATTCCATGGGAAAGGTAACTACAGGTTGTTTCTTGGTTAATCTGTTTTGGTTTTGAGATTGCATTGAATATTTCCAATTTACTACACTTCATATGAGATAAATCAATGTTTGATAACAACTTGCAGCTCACATATATATTTCACAATAACTTGAAAGAAAATATGAACCCTAGTTTTACAAGTTAATGAATTGGTAGTTGATTGTATTTAAAAGAACAATTGATTCACTTGTCATTTTGGCATCGTTTCCGAGGAAGTTATTAAGGGTGCAATAGCACACATGCCATTGGTTTTAGTTTCACATAGTATTGGGATTTCCTATAAGGTGATTGTTGATTGATATTTGTGTACATTCCATACATAGTGTTTGCATTTTAAAAGTTAGAACCCTGGATAGAAGCATATAGTTTGCATGAATCTAAGAAGCAATCCTAGAACATGTGGTGCAATAAGAGCCACCCCCAATAATAGTAGACCTGCGGGTAGAATAGGATAAGGAGGACATTTGAATGCTGATAGTCAAAGAATTCCTCCATTGATATCCCTGTAACGTACCCACCCATCCATCCAAGGCAAGGAAGGGTACCTGATGGCAATCTCTGGGGATTTCGCATAAAACTCAACCCACTCATTAGATTCATATCATTAAAAGAGATGTGTGCAGATGGAAAACAAGAAAATGATGCACAACGGAATTAAAACATCCACACTCATTACTCATGCATACAACATATCAACAGTCATTGAATTAATATAGTGCAGAAGTAAATATATAGGCATAAAAACACTTATCTCCATTTTTGCAACTGCCCCAAGCAACTAGCTATGTCGCTGCAACGTTCCACCCAACCATAGGCTCTTCGACATCTTATACTGAGTCCGTCTGAAGGCCACCCCCGAGATGGGCATGATTTTCACAAGGAAAGGGAACATTCCAGCTCGTTCACTGCCAATTTCTCATTTCATCTCATCCAAGCCAGTCCACAGCTGGGTTTATCAGGATACATTTGAACCATGGATGCTTATTCTCAAGCTCAAGCCAAAGCAATGGATACCCAAATCCCATACCCCAACATTCTCATTTCTCACACCGCAAGCACAAACATTGGGCATAGATACCATTTACTACAAGGGTATTTTACAAAACAGGGTCCATGGGTTTTTTTTTTCCAAATCGTGTCTCACTAAAACAAACTGTGGAAAGAGTAATTTGATTTCAACCCCAGGGAGTAAAACCGATCTCTCCCCATTGGTTATGATCCTTTCCAATGGCCTAAACGACCACCAGGAAGACCCAAAAACATGTTGTTCTCTTCCCCACTGGTAATCAACACAAAAACGCCCCTTCCCAGGTAAAAGATGAAGGGAAACCCAGAAAAAACATGGAGGAAAACACCCAGGCAGCTAAAGCTGCGTGAGGGAGCAAGACTGATGGTTTCATAATGGCTTAGAGAGCAATTTCATGGCTCTTTTCTTTCCCAAGGAGACAAACATGATTTTCCATGAAGGGTGGCTTTCCCATACCCGAATTTGGACAACCATACCTCTCCATTCCCAAGGCATTAACTACCTCAACCAACTCTTGGGAGAAATCAATGGTTGGGTACAAAATTCAACATGGGTAGTTGAGGGTTTGATGGGTTCTCTCATTGACACTTGGCTTGACTTGATTGGCTCAAGGGTTTGAATGTTTTCCCTCCCAATTCCTTGTGAAATCATGCCCCCATCTCTTTGTTGCATTGCATAGCTAGTTGTGGGTATTTTTATTAAAATGCATATTACATGATATTGAAGTTCCAATGTTCCTGGCTAGCACGCAAACCATATGCATCAATAAATCGATGGCGGGGCCTTGGCCTTGATCTCCTCACCATGATTTCATAACAATATTACATCAATTACATTTGAATGTAATGGGGTCAATAATAGGGACGTTACAATCCCTATAATAGATTTCAAGAGTTAAATCATATTCATAAGTTGAAGTTGAGTTTCTTCCTCTTATAGAATAACATGGGTATACATATGAATTGATTAATAGACAACAAGATTCAGATCTTGAAGTGCTATTTAATCTTGTTCATGAGCCATTATATGTTTCCTTTTGAAGGATCAAGGGCTGATGAAAATCCCTTTTAAAGAGGTTTCTTTTAATTTTTTGAAGACAGTATGGCAGAAGATGATGTTGAATATAATACAACTTTGGAATTTCCAATCGGAATTCATGGAGAAGGACCAATGAAAACTATTCCTCTCTCATCCTTACCTATTTTTCATGGATTATCAATTGAATCTCCTGACACCTTCCTGTTCGGATTTGATATTTTGTGTCATATTTATGACTATATCTCTTATGCATAAAAGCTAAAGCTATTTCCTACTACATTGAAGAGTGAAACACTTGGATGGTTTATGGGATTGGTAGAAAATATATAATACATTGGATTAGATGAAGCAACCATTCATACAAAAGTATCAAGACTATTGCAAATCCAAGGATCTACAGGAATAAATCTTTAAAATGACTCAATGAGAAGAGGAAAGCTTAGAATATTATGTAGGGTGGTTTCCATACAATATGTAGTGGTCCAAGCATAGAAAATTAGGCAAATAAACCGCGAGAACGATTATGATCAAAGGATTGAAGGATGAATATGTGGACACTTTAAATTTAATGGGAAAAGGTGATATATCTAAGGTTAAATTTGATGGAATATGCAATATCTGTAGAAGGTACTCAAGAGGAACATTGAAGGCCAAGGGAAGTTCTCAAGGTGACACTGTGGCAATTACAAAGTCAACTATGGGAGGAGTTACTCACACCGAAATAGGTAACTTGCTGGATAATTTTAAAACTAATATTTTGAGTTCCTTAGCATCACAATTGGATATATTGAAAGTCAAACAAAATCAATACAAGGTCAAAAAAAAAATTATCTATCTTTTGCTCCAAATGCAGAGAAAAACATGCCTTAAGTGAGTGCCCACTTAATAGTGTTGAGATTTGTCGTATTTGTGAAAATAATCATTACACTAGCTACTTCCCATGTATTCCTAGCTTCAAAGCAGTATACCAAGGAACAAATGTAGAAACGAAACAAGTATGTTTCATTGCTCTAAGGAAATCTTGACAGCCTCAACCAACCGGTATGAAACAATATTTTTTGGTCACTTGTGGTTAGACCCAGATTCACTACGACACATACCAACAAACAAAAATATATTGGCCCTTTCAGCATTACTTGCGAACATGAAACCTCTCACACGAAGCACCTATGGGAGCTGCAAGAACCAAGCTTCTGCAACAATGAAGAGGGTCATGTTCTACTTTAACATAATATACATTCACAAGACTTCGAAATAGATCTATTAATCCACATAACCATTATCATGATAAATCAGCTACGCAATATATTCTAACAAATAACATTCATCTTCCACTATACTAAGTATTTGTCAATTAATGAGAATTACATAACCAACACATGAATCGTATTCATAAGCATTCACATACATAAGACACCATAGATCTCTACATGGAAACCCAATCGGGATAAAACCATGAAAATTCTTCTCATTATTCATAGATCCCATTACAGAAATCATTCCATCCTTTTATAGATCTGCGCACACAACTTGCAGATCCATCTCTCTCTTACAAAAAAAATCTTTTGTCATTCAAAACAATACATGGGATCATCTACTCTTCATCAAATTCTTTCACAATTCATCAACAACCTATTCTACCCAACCCGTTACATATTTATACTTTTCGGCATAGCCCCACAAGCCACTAAATGGATCCAAAAATCTAACAAACATCCTAACTTACTTAACCAATTTCTTGGTTGACTCAATAAACCACTACCTTTCCCACTATTTACAGGCGTGCTTTTCTTTTTCCACTTTGACGCATTCCCCTTTTCACACTAATACAAAACTAGTTTACAAAACTTTAGGCCCAAGAAATATCCTTCTCAGTTTTTCAATACTTCTTGTCCTCCCCAACATGTGCAATATCCTCCCCCAAAAATGCAATATCCTTCCCCCTCCCAACCATGGTATCCTCCTTCAACTTGGTCGCAATGACCACCACAAGCTACTCAAGGATACTAATGGCCATAAGGATGGTAGGGATCTTCTCTTGGGAACTAACAATTTCCAGCACAACAACCTCAATTACCTCAACAATAACAATTGCAATTGCCTACAAATAACTCTTTAAATAATCCTCCTTTGAGACCTCAACTACTTGCACATCCCAACCCTAATCCCAACAACAATAAATCAATTCAACATGCTTACACTATTGAGCTGCCCGGTTATCCCACATATCATATTTCCCATGTGGAATGTTAGGACATCCATTTCATATTAGGGAGAGTACTTAATCAAGGGACTTCTCCAAATAGAGCATGTCAAGAGAAAGTATAACAACCAGAGACAAATCATTCCAAAAAACAATATGGATATCATTCTCTTGCGGCACCATAACCTATCGTTCCCAAAAAATCAGATCGACCAAAGTATACAGGGTTTCCCAACTTCCTCCATACCCAAAGAGGTTAAGCCTAGAAAAACCCCTCACTGAGCCCGCGTTTGATTTATTGGGTGAGTTGCAGAATGTGTGTGTAAAAATTCCACTAATTCAAGAAATCAAGGATGTCCCGATATATGCCAAGACTATTAAAGAACTATGCATTAGGAAACCTGGAGCATGAAACCAAAGGACCCTGCAAATATTCATGTCATTGGCTAACTAACAGAATTAATGCTTGGAAAATTTTTCTTTCCAAGTATATGGATTTCGATAGCCCAATTGTTGATGTTCTAATCAACAACATTCGCATTTTGAATACCTTAATCGATATAGGTGATTCCCTAAATGTAATGAAAAAGGAAACTACGAAGGCACTTGGATTATTTAATCTTAGACAGACTCCTACGGTTTTAGAATTAGCATAGCGGTCCATTTTTAGACTAGAGGAGATTTTAGAGGATATAGTCATATTTGTGGATTCATGGGAGTATCTTGCTCACTTTATGGTTCTTCAACCAAAATATCGTTTGGGAGGTCACCCTCTAATCCTGGTTAGGACTTGGCTATCTACAACTGACACATATATTGGTTGCATATCTAGAAGTATGACAATATCTCATGGAATTTCCATAAATAAACTTACTTTATATACCCTTTCCCAACTTAGTGAAGACCATGAAATCCCCATGTGGGTATAAGACGAAATTAACAATAGTGAGAGCATCCAATGGATACTTACAATTGATAGAGCGCTCTATTTTAAATATGAAATAGAGGATGATATAATCAATGTCTTTGTTAGCAATCCTTATTCACCCTCTCAACCAATTTTTCACTTCTTGACTTTTGTGATGCATACCTCTGCTCAGGAAAGTCCTATGATAGATCCCTTAACATCAACCCACAACTAGATCCTCTACAAAAAGAACAATTGGTTCATCTTTTACAAGAGTGGAAGGATGTGTTTGCAAGGGAATACATATATGAAAGGTATTCACCCTAATCTATACACTTACCATATTTACATTTAAAATGATGCTCAACCTGTCTGACAACCTCAACGTCGTATGAACCCACTATTAAGCGATACAGTCAAAGAAGAGTTGCAGAAATTGCTCAAGGTAAATTTTTATCTACCTTATATCTGATAGTCAATGGGTCTCTCCTCTAGTGATAGTACTAAAGAAGAATGGAAAATGGTGAATCAACATTGATTATAAAGAATTCAACAAGGCTACATACAAATACCATTTTCCTTTTCATTGCATTGACCAAGTTCTTGGCACATTAATAGGGAAGGATTTTTTCCTATTTTCTTGATGGATTTAACACATACAATTGTTATCAGTAAAAATGGCACTTCTCTATCTGTGACTACATTTCCTTGTCGATCACACAAAATGACCTTATGGATCGAAGAGCCTATTTGATCATAGATGATTTGGCCCAGAATTTGCAATATCCTCCTTCACATAACCATTTTTTGTGACATGTTTTTAGATATAACCACGACTCTCATATCAACAAACTCGCAGGTTAACCGCGATAGTATATATTGACAACCCGTGGGTACTACCTAAAAAGCTGCACCCGCATGTTGCTGGACACTATAATTGTGACTCACTCGCTAGTTTTCAAGAGACACACTTGCGGGTATCTCTAAATCATGAGAAAAAAATATTAAGAGATTATTAGAGATCAGTTATGGTAGTTATCATAACTACCACTACCTCCCTAACCAATTTTATTTTGATTCTATCCTCTCAACATTGCTATAAATACAATCAGAGGGCCTTGAGAAAGGGAGAACCAATTTTTGCTAAAGAAATGTTCGATAAAATTACACTGAAGGAAGAGGAGAAGGAACCCAGGGTCAGGTTTCAATGGTGCCAGTTGCAATACAGGTTTAGTTGATTGCCTTTAATGCTAATAATACATATATTTTCCTTCTCGTAAATATTTTTCCATTGTATGAATGTATGTCTTTGAATCTTTCATGTATTTAATATATTTGTTTTTTATTAAGCATTCATTTCTATTTGGTCAAAATCATTGAGAAGGGTATTTGTTTTATTGCAGATGATCTATCTGGAGCAGTGAAGCATGAGACTAAAGTTTGAAAGCTTGGATCGAACAGGTATTCATTTTGACTTTATATGTTAGTTCTTTTCCATTAAAAGAAGCATTGCTTGTTGTACCTATGTACCATCCTACCTCTGTAACTAATTTACATGTGCGTTGATGATCCCTTAAGCATCTCCCCTAAATCCTCAACCTCTCCTATCCCTTTATCCCTATATATATGAACCCCCTCTCCATTGTTAAGAGAGGAAGGATAGAGTACCTACATGCTGGTGGAATTTTGCTAGGAGATCCTCTTCATCCATTAGGAGGCTAACCATTTGAAATTGGAGGCTAGGATTGTTGGAAGGAGGTTATGACCTCAAAGCATTGGTTGTAAGACCTCTCTCTTTGTACTTATTATTATTACATCTAATGCAAATTCTTTCCATAAACTTGTTGTATTGATCATTTTTAGGATTAACCTCTTTGACTGTTGATCTAGATTGATTCACAATCATGTGCTTTAATCACTTGTATGTTTCCACATGTTATTGATTGGTTTTGGAGCTGGAGATTTGAAGACCAGTACTTGGATCAGCAAGGAGAAAATATCTGCATTTATAAGGTAAGCAATCTCTTTCACTTATCTTGCATTTCAATCAATCTAGGAAAGTTTTTGTATTTTGTACTTTTTTTTGTTCTAGATGTGAACCATCATCTAGGGATATCCATTTGAGTCTTCCCTTTCAGATTGTCCATAAACAAAGTTGGCGACCGTACTGGGGATAGTAGTGCTTAGTTTTTATTTCATTGCATTTTTGGTTTCTTTGATTTCTTTCCAAATGATCCTCTAGCCTCTAAGCCGCCTCTTCTTCTTGGATCTGACCATCAGAGAGTTTCTGGGTTATCTAGACTCTGTTTAGGATCTTTATTGAGCTTTCTATATTGTTATTCTTGGACAATGTTTTTATTTTTGTTGCCTAGATACCACCCAACGCACTTGGGAAGTTCATTTCCCACGTCACTATAATTCTGACGCATTTCACCTTTCAGTAGCATGCGTTGCTGACAAAAATTCCCGGTGAACAAAGTGTGTCGTTGGGTCTTCCAACGCTTTGGTGCACCCTTGTAGGGTGCGTCACCCAATATTATTTGGTACACAGTGAAAAAACTCCCAAAGTTGATTTTTGTCTTGATTTGTTGAGTTTTGTGTGTTGCCTTTCACTATCACAGAACCTCCTAGGCACATCATACTTCATCCTTGGCTTACATTCTAAAGTTTAAGTATTGATTCGAGTCCTCTCTAGTCAAGCGAGTGTACCACTCGTTATGGGAAATTTCAATCCCCCATGAGCACACTCAGTCTTGTGACTCCTTATCAGGCCATCTGATCTGTTCGATCTGACTTCTAAGCCCTCCAATATTTGGTTGTTGTGATTTTGATTAATTTTATGTGTTTTTGAGATTTTGGGTGATTGTATTTTTCGAGATTTTCCAATCAATTAAACTTTGCAGTAGCATACATTCCCTGATTTTATGAATATAGGTTTGGAAAGTGGTATAATTCTCAAATATATTGGGTGTATTAGCTAGAAAATCAAAGTTTTGTTTATCTTCATTTCAAGCTTGTTTCGTGGAGTTGTTGTAAAGATTTTTTATGCCTTGGAATGAGTATTCAAATATATTTCAAAAGTTTAAAAGATTATTATTGACTTCCGTTTTCTTGGTTCTGAAAAGTCATTCATCATTTCCTTGAAAATTTTAAGTGCATTTAAACTTTCTCAAAGCATTTCAAGGATAGTGAAAATTCTTGCATTTTTTATTTTCTTCCCACTTTTTGATTCCTATTTCATAATTAGGAGTTATTGCATTCAAAAAACATAAATTTATCTTTTCATTTTTAGTAGATTCACTCAAGTTTAAAAGAGAAAAAGAAAAAAACATTTGGATTTGTTGTGTTATTCATTTATGTTGGATTGTTGAAAAGAGTGTTTTTGAGTCTTTTTAGTTGATTTTGAAAGTATAGAGGTGCTTGTTCATTTTCATTATCGAAAACAAAAAAGATTTCTCCTTACTGTAGCTAGTTTTCATCGAAGAGAAAAAGAAAAGACTTGCATTTTCATATAGGTGATATTTGCATATTTTTAAATTCCAAGTCTTCACTCCATGGATTCACCTAATCGTACAACTTAAAATCAAGAGGTGGCCTAGGTTAAAATTTACATAGAAACTCATGTGCTAGGTTAGAGGTGTGTTCCAACATTTTTAATCGTGACAGTTGTTGTTATCTACCTGCACTACATCTCAAGGGCTTGTAGTTCTTACACGTACTAGTTGGTATATCGAACAACCTTTCACATACCTTCATCTATATAGAAAGGTACTTCACGTACTCGACATTATATCGAAAGGCTAATGTCGTGTGTGTATGCATTAGACAACACCACTACAGATTGGAGCTCCCACGTACCTTGAGTATATTGAGAAACCCCACTAGGATTCCTGGAACCATCCGAGATAGCCGTTGGTCGTCTTGGCGTGACAATACACCAAGAAAAACACTTGGGGATCTACTACGCATGTACTAATAGGTAGTCGGGTTATACGATCAGGGGTACGGTCCTAATCCTCCCTGGTTAGTGCTCTGAAATATTGGGCCGAGTATAATTGTTGGACCCTGTAATATATTGCGAGTTGCAACGCCTTGATAATAATGTGAGTAGGTCTTGGAGTGTGTTTTCTTTTCTTTAGGATACTTTTAGGAGAATTTTTACTTTAGCCATCCTGTCTTATTAACCTTTAAGAATATCCTGCAGGTTTTTAAACTTGCCACCTAAATAACCCCTTAACCAGGAGGAGAACTCAGGAGAAAATATGGATCAACCTACCACATCTGTGTCACATGAATAAGGCACTTCCACCTTAGAACTAGGAATGAATTATTCACCTCCCGCAAACCCACCTATCACTGATCCTATGGGACCTTTGATTGTAGAAAAACCTACTTCACACAACACAACTTTTCATCATTCGATGGAAGGAAATCTTGGAGCCATGGACTAGATTTTCAGTTGGCCCCAGGATGACCCGATATCAACAGCTTTTGGTCCAATTGCATCGTTTTGGGACACTTCTTTAGGTCAACATGTTTCCGATTTTGGTTTACTTTCGGTGGTGGAAAACTCAGCTCATTAGATTCCTCCATGGATTCCCAATGTCGTCTTTCTCGCACCTATTTACGAGACTATTGAACATTTATGAACATTCTGTAACCAAATTAGACGATAGAGTTTCCCAATGTCGTCTTTCTTCACCATGAATATCTAGACCTAACTTGACCACTTATGAACCATTTCAACCATCGTTCCTGATGAGTACACCTCAAATTCAGGTGACTGGTTCAACACCTCATTTGACCCCAACAAACAGAGGGCAACCTTCAACTTCTGTTAACTTCATAACTGGAACATCATTACCACCTCCACCTCAAACTTCGAGTGGAAGTTATCCTCTAGTTAGTAGTCAACAATTGAGTATGGGTCAACCTATTACTAGTGGTCAACATACGCTTACTAGGCACACTCATATAAGTGGACAACTTTCAACTCGGGGGAAACCCCTAGTCAGTGGAACAAATCTAACTGGGGGAATCATCCAGTTAGGGGACACAATGTGAGCAGAGGACATTCTTCACATATGAAATATAGTATGGTTGGAATTTATCTCCCAATCATGGGACAACCTACTTGGTCACATCAAATGGGGGGACCGTCTACTTGGACTCAACCCCCATGGGGGCATATCTATCTAGGAATCATAATGCTACTATAGGACAAAATTGTCTAGGAAAACGTTTTCTTGGATTACCCTATCTTAGAAATATGAACACCGCATGGGGGCACCATAATGTTCCAATTCCTAGACCCACAGTCGGTGGACCTCACCCACCACCTGTCCCACCTCCCCCCCACCACCTGTCCCACCACCACCACCTCCACCTGGAGGACCAACATATTCTAGCGGAGGACCACCTTATTCCGGAGGAGGACCCCCTTAAATTCCACCTCCCAACCTAGGCCTCCCACCTCCATATTCTAGCGGAGGACCACCTTATTACGAAAGAACAAGCCATATCTCATGCTCAGTATTTAGACCTTGTTTATGCCCAATCTGGCACCTTATACAATATCATTCCCAATGCCCCCCACCCTGCACATGATCCAACAAAACCACCTACGGGATCTCATGCCGATATCATTATTGGTTCTTTTCATACCCATCCTAGTACACAATCCGGTGGATCACAGAACCCTCATAGTTCGACTCCATCCTCGCGGCAGGATGGCAACAACACCAATCGCTCACTTAGCCTGCTTCCACTGAAGAAGTGAATGTAGTTCAATCTCCTTCACCTCAAAAATACAATGGCAAAAAGAACAACAAAGGAAAATCTAAAAAGTCTTCTGAACCAACAGGAGCCAAAAAATAATCCCGAAGACAACAAACAAAAGCAGAAGGTTAAATATCGGTTTTTACTGTGTGGTGATGATCAATTCACCAAAGAATTCCCACATCAGGAGGAAGTGCAAATTTTTCTTAAGGGAAACCCCACACCCACGATTTTAACTAATCCCTTCCCCACACAACACCAGCAAATGGTTGCACAGCAACCAATTCCTTCTCAAGGAGAACTGTCCACAACTGCTCATGTTCTCATGATGCAGAGTGACACACTCAACTTGTACACTAGGTCACGTACATATGAATCTACTTCTAACAAGGAATCTAACGGAGGTAATACTGAAAAATCATACGCATCTACATCTAGCATTCCTTCACCTCAAGATCCTCTTGTCATAGAGAAACCTTTACCGGATTCAGTATTGCATCCACCCAAGAGAACGATTTGAAAATCCATTTTCAATCCCAATGCTCAAGTTGCTCAAAACTGCAATATTGTAGAGGATCTAGCATAAGCTCCTTGTGTTATGTCGACGCCAGAAGTCTTACAAAACTATCGCAATCAGCGTAAGATCATGTTATCCATGATAAGAGCTGTAGATCCTGATTCCTCCAACACCATCATGTTCAAGCTAGAGAATTTCAAGCCGAGGATTTCCCACCAACTCATGTTTCAAATTGTTACAACCATTTCTGGGAAAAGCATCCATCGTATTGTTTTAGATGAAGGAACATCTACCTCGGTTATGTCGTTATCCTTCTGGAAACCAATTGGATCTCCCGAGTTGAACCATTTCCCCACCACATTGAAATCATTTGATGGACGTGGATTTCAACCCCACTGGTTGTTAGAATATTTGGTTGTAGGGTTGGGCGGTAAGATCGTTTCCATTAACGTGAAAGTTGTCACTACCCCATTGGATTATAACTTATTACTTGGTAAAAAATGGTTCTATGCCATGACCACGGTTGCATCATATGTCATCCACATTGTGCAATTTCCATACCAAGGGAGAATCATCACTATCGACCAGTTATATTTCTGTACACCTGACACCACTACTCATCCCGCAGACAATGTACCTATCTTAGGACACTCTACATAGATATATGAGAGTGTGGGGCTAGGAATCCTTAAAGATTCATCCCTCATGGGAGTCTTTCCAACACCAGATCCCCCTACCCATGTTGCCATGGTGAACATGATTTTGTCTATGATCCCATCATCTCATCACTCGACTAACCAATGGCTTGCGCCTGATCCTAATCATTTGGATTCGATTGAGATGCCCTATCGCTACCCATTTCACCAAAAAAACAAAGATTGAGATGCTCGTTCGGGACTTACTGAAGCAAGGCATTATTCTCCCTAGTACTAGTTCCTTTTCTTCACCAATTCTTCTTGTCTGAAAAAAGATGGGTCATGGTGCCTCTGCATTGAATTCCAAGCACTTAATCACCTCACAATCAAGGATAAGTTTCCAATTCCTAATGTTTATGAGCTTCATGGTGCTCATTTTTTCTCCAAGTTGGATCTTCGTTTTGGGTATCATCAAATTCTGGTTCATGAGGATGATATCCCTAAAACATCTTTCCACACACATGATGGCCACTATGAGTTTTTGGTCATTCCCTTTGGCCTCACTAATGCTCCTTCCACATTTTAGGCATTGATGAATAAAATATTCCAACCCTACTTGCAGAAATCCATTCTGGTCTTCTTTGATGATAACCTCATCTATAGTAAAACATGGGCTAAGCATCTCCGACATCTGGATCTTGTAATGCAACTTTTCTATGATCATCATCTCCACACCAAACAGTCTAAATGTGTTTTTGGACAAGATAAATTAGAGTATCTCAGGCATATTATTTCATCACAAGGGGTTCGCGTGGATCCTACCAAAATAGATGCCATGAAAAATTGGCCACATCCTCAGACACTCAAGAGCCTTCATGGTTTTTTGGGATTGAATGAATACTACCACAAGTTTCTCAAGTATTATGGGAAGTTTGCAGTTCCATTAAACTCTCTAATGAAAAAGGATGCTTTTACATGGACACATGCTACTGAGTGTGCATTTGACAAACTGAAACAAGCTATGTGTACTACACATGTTCTAGCTATGCCCGATTTTTCCAATTCCTTCACTATTAAGAGTGATGCTTGCGGCAATGGACTTGGTGCTATTCTCCTTCAATATGAACATCCCATTACGTTCACCAACAAATCCCTTTTCAGTAAAAATTTAGCTGTCTCTACATATGAGAAGGAAATGATGGTTGTTTTGCATGTCGTATAGAAGTGGCAGCCATACCTATTAAGGAATAATTTCTGCATCAAGACTAATCACCAGAGTCTGAAATATTTCCTAGAACAATGGGTCTCCTCCCCAACAAAACAAAAATGGGTTAGAAAACTCATGGGTTATGAATATGAGATCACTTACAAGAAGGGTAAGGACAATCTTGTGGTGGATGCTCTTTCTCGCACATTTGATGATCAAGTTTCTCTTTCAACTATTTCTATGCCTGTTCCAAATTAGTTGTAATCTGTTCAAGAGGGCTATGTCAATGACTCATGATCTCAAACCATCTAATTCTTGGTAAACAACCCTTCTATTGTACCTCATTACTCTTGGGATGGTGCTTCCCTAAGATACAAGGGTCGTCTAGTGCTTCCCCAGAGTGTAAAATTAGTCACAGCAGATCTAATGAACAAGTAAATCAATCACAACAGATGAACATAGAAAATATGGTGTAAAACTGTGCAAAACATGCAGCAGTGCTCAATATCCCAATAAGGGTGAATAATTACAATACAATCTGACTCAATGACTAAGCAATTCGAATTGCCTAAGTAGGTCATTCGAATCACTGAATGGAGTAGCTTGACTCCAACTAGGAGTCCTCATCATCAATCGGTGGTGGTCATCAATGCACAAGAACCAGTCATCCAGGTGTCAATTTGAGTCTAACTGAGTGTGTCATGTGTAACTGAAGTGTGTAGCACTGATTAAGGTAAGGAGGCTCAGTGGGGGCGCATGGGAGGCTAACTGAAGTCAGAACAAGTCATCTAGTCAATCTGGAGGTCCAACGAAAGTGAAACAGTCAGTCGGGAGTGAAACTAGCCTCAAATCAGGGAGAATCGGAGCTAACTGAGTGTAACTGAAGTGGAATTGCAGTGGTAGGTGAACAAGTGCGCCCTTCTCTGGCAGTAGGTGAGAAGTGGGCGCCTTTCAGCCTAGGAGGGATAAAACTCTGAAGGAAGTGGCTCCCGGGTGCTAGAATAAGGTGGCTAAGGTGCTGGAGGCATCAAATTGGTGACTAGGATGCATGCAAAGTGCATGCAAACCCTAGAATTTGCATGCAAACCCTAATTGCATGCAAGATCCTGAAAAAGATGATGTGGATATCTGAACACCCCCCCTCTGTTAGATTTTCTGAATTTACTTCAATCTGATCTAGGATCTTAACTGAGAGAACAACATGTACAGCATATCTACAGCATATCAATCATGGATACAATAATGCAAGCACACAAGAGACACAAAGATTTACTTGGGGAAAACCATAAAGGTGAAAAACCCCAATAACTTCCTCAGAGATAGATAGAGCAATGATACAACCAACCATGAGAGATAGACATAACCTAGCAGCAGATCCTCCTCCTCCATAAGTGCGCCACTCCTCCTTGAGTGCATGAGTGAGAAGTGAGTAAGTAAATAGAGTGCCTCCCGCACTCTATTTATACTTGACTTGACTTGCCTTTTTACCTAACTCATGTAGGCTCAAACTTAACCACATAACATAGTGCTGACTGGGCCGACCCCCAATAGGGTGGTATAATAACCCTTTGAACCACATGGCCGACCCCCAATAGGGTGGTCTAATAACCCTTTGACCCACATGACTTATACAGGGCCGACCCCAGACAAGGTGGTCTAATAACCCATCACGTATAAGTTACGACACTTACAATATAAATAACGACACTTCCTTATAGAGGAATAATACCATCTCTATAGGAATACAATATACATATATGTGAAATACATTCTGAAGTTACATATACATCAACACTCCCTCTTAACTAGGAAGGTATTTCTCAGCACAGTTCTTCTAGCACAAGTCATGTTCTCTGGATCATCGTCATCGATGCATCGTCATCATCATCATCACTGCTGCTGCTATCTCAATCAATCTCTGAATCTACTCGTCATAGGAAGTTCTACAGAGCCAGTCCTTTTTCATACTGGATGTAGGCCCACCACCTGCAGGTCTTCATCATCACTGGCCATACTGTGGAATCCTCAGGACTTATTACGTGTGTCACAAAACCTGGCTGCAGCATCCCAGGCTATTACGAGCACACAGCTCTACCTGTAGGATCTCCCAGGAGCACATTACATGTGACCCATCACAAAACATGGCTGAAGCATCCCAGGCTGTTACGAGCATGCGGCTCTACCTGTCGGATCTCCCAGGAGCACATTACATGTGATCTCACCACAAAACCTGGCTGAAGCATCCCAGGCTATTACGAGCATACAGCTCTACCTGTCGGATCTCCCAGGAGCACATTACATGTGGTCCACCACAAAACTTGGCTGAAGCATCTGAGGCCTTTTTCATCATGTCAAGATCTCCCAGGAGCAAATTACATGCCATAGGACAAAACCTCGCAAGAGCATCTGCCAGATATCCCAGGGCACCGAATTACATGCCATAGGCAAAACCTTGAAAGACTATCTGCAGATCTCCCAGGGCACAAATTACATGTCCTTCCAAGCAAAACCTTGCAAGAGCATTTTCCAGATGTCCCAGGGCACTGAATTACATGCCATAGGCAAAACCTCGAAAGACCATCTGTAAATCTCCCAGGGCACAAATTACATGCTTACCTGCACAACCTGATCCACGGCCACAAAGTATCATCTGATACTCATCAAACATCATCCTGATGTACACATGATCATCCTGATCATCATCACTGCAACATCCTGCTGCATGTCATCTGGAGAAGCTCGTCATCCATGATCATCCTGATCATACAATGCATCCATCTGATGCACACCAAGTATCCACCTGATACATACATAGATACATGATCCACACAATGTATCCATCAATCATACATGATCTACCTGATCATACAAAGATACATGATCCACACAATGTATCCATCAGCATACATGATCTACCTGATCATACAAAGATACATGATCCACACAATGTATCCATCAGCATACATGATCTACCTGATCATACAAAGATACATGATCCACACAATGTATCCATCATTATCCAACATGATGCGTACATACATAAATGATCCAACTGATCATATCCAGCATCCAACATGATGCATACATACATAAATGATCCAACTAATCATATCCAGCACCCAACATGATGCATATACAAAATACATACACATGATCCAACCGATCATATCCAGCATCCAACATGATGCATACATATATACATATAATGATCCCACTGATCATATCCAAGCAGAAACCAGAACATTATCCTGATGCTCATCATCTAGCACTTACATCCACAGCCATGTGAAGGTTCCTCCTTTCAACATGCTTGGAATGGCTTCAGCAAATGTGTCCATCACTTCTTCCTCGAAGTGTCCTCGATCTGAAGAATGCCAAGCCTCTCTCTGAAGTACTCGAACTTCACCCTGGCTAGTGGCTTCGTCAGCACATCTGCAATCTGCTCATCTGTTGCAACATACAGGAGCTTCACAGCTCCTCTCTGCACCATATCCCTGATATAGTGATATTTGATCTCTATGTGTTTCGACCTGTCATGAAACACTAGGTTCTCGGACAGCTTCACACAACTCTGGTTATCACAGAAGATACCAGTAGCCTCCAACGGGAGATCAAATAGCTCAGACAGTAGCTTTCGTAGCCATACTGCCTCACAACTAGCTGAACAGGCTGCAACATACTCTACCTCAGCTATACTCAGTGCTACACAGGACTGCTTCCTGCTAAACCAAGAGATCACACTTGATCCCATACTGAAGCAGCACCCAGATGTGCTCTTCCTATCTGCAGCACTACCAACCCAATCTGAATCAACATAACCCTGCAGGTTAAACTTTTGATTCGCTTCATACTTGAGCCCATAATCCACTGTACCCTTCAGGTACCTCAGAACATGCTTTACAGCAACCAGGTGAACACTCCTCGGATCCGTCAGGAACTGGCTCAATGTGTTCACAGCAAAGCAAATGTCTGGTCTCATGTTCGTCGGGTACATCAAGGACCCAATCATCTGACGATACAAAGAGACATCAACCGGCTCAGATGAAGCATCACATAGAAGCTTCAGATTCGATGCCATAGGTGTGGCCATATCCTTGCAGTCCATCATCCCGAACCTCTTCAAGATCTCTACTACATACTTCCCTTGTCCAAGGAAGATTCCATATGCACTCTGCCACACCTCCATGCCAAAAACAAATAGTGCATCATCCCCAAGTTCTTCATCTCGAACTTGGCAGCAAGCTTCTGCTGCGTGTCGGCAATCAATCTATCTTCACCTGTAACAAACAGGTTATCCTCATACAAAAGTAGTATCACTGGATTTCCTTCCTCAACCTTGTAGTCAAGGTTGGAATTCGCTTTACTCTTGGTAAAGCCCAAACTGGATAGAAGGCTGTCTATCTTACCATACCAAGTTCTGCACACATATATGACTACACCATGCTGTCTTGAAATCCATCTGGTGCATCTTCTATTTCATCACTTTTATATTTCTCAATGCTGCCATCTGCAACATGCTTGATCTGATAGATCCATTTGGAAGTCATAACAAACTTCCCTTCACGTCTTGGGACTACGTCCCAAACATCATTCTTCATGATCGACGGATCATGGCATTCCATCCCAGATCCTGGGAACTTCAATATCTTCAATATCTTCAATAGATATCTTTGTTGCTGGAACAAAATGTTGTAGTTCTTCTTTTGTAGGAGATGGCATATGATCTTTCCTACACAACAAGTTAAATTGCATGATTAGAAAACATCTCATAGTTTTCAGAACAAATTCTTACACATAAAGAAATATGTCATACAGTCATGCAATTATCTTTAGCCAATGCTTCAATACAACATTTATCCATGTCCCGTAACTTTCTAGATGCCATTCCAATCTCTACCAGAACATTGTTAAGAGTGTGCACAACTCCCAACATGTCAGCAAAGAGGTTTCATTCTAGATAAGTAGCAATGGAATGTTGTACAGTGCCATAGGCCACTTACCCATGTATATTAGTAGTATACTGTTCATCAATGCAACTATTCTAATATGCACAATACATATCCTAAGTCTAGGAACATGATCATATACATCATTGAACAATTTTATTTAAACAAACACATATGCAAGAAATGATAATTAAAATACTTATCTTTGTTTGTTCATTGGGTGGACTCCCTCAGAGTCTTCGCTTTCTTGCAGGAGTTGCTGGAGTCCTAATCTGTAGTAGCTTCTTCTACAACTTTCTGTTGTGGAATGTAGAGAGATGGTCAACTCCCTCTGAATATCTGCATCCTTTCATAAACCACTGGAGTGTACTCCCTCTTGATCTTTGCTTCCTGGATTACCTGTTCTTCAACTCATATTCATCCTTGGTCCCTATGCATGCTTATTAGTATCATGATTGAGTTATCCTTGTGATCTCATATTAAATCATACATTCATTAGTATACTATTAAAACAAAATACTCTCAAGCATGTATAGTCATGATCATTTCAAACAGAAATAATAAGCATTTTCATTCAAGGTTTATGTAGGATTCTTATGGTTAGTCAAATTATAAGAAGCATAACATATCTAAACCTGTAATTACTCAAACCTATGACTCTTCAGGTTAGTTGAATCATCAATCAAGATAAGAGATATAATATGCATAAAACCTGTGATTATTCAAACCTATACCTTCATGATTCTTCTGGTTAGTCATATCATCAATTATGGTAAGAAATATAATATGCATACAGCCATGACTTATTCAAACCTACGACTTCATGAATAATCATTATCAAACAACACAACAGTATAAGATCCTAACACAAGGTAGGATTCTAGCTTGATATAGGAAAAACATACCTGGATTAGCATGCTAGCTAGTTATGTCTAACATACCCGTATAATGTCTTTTGGTTCTCTTCAATGACTTGTGCTAGTAACCTGCATGTCTCATAAGTTAACCATTGTATAAACAAGTTATACATACCTCGAGAGTAGATCTTCATAACAATGGATGAATCCTTGTCTTCATGTCACCATGATCATACGTTCTTGAAGTAGAACATGATTTGTCTTTCTTGGTGTACCTTTTGTGTTAGTAGACAATATAAACCTCATACAACACCATAATGCATTAGTATAATCATAAGTGTCAACACCCTAACCAATGAATATCTTCTATCATGCATTCATAATTTTGTTAAGGTGATATGACAAATCTAAAAACAAAATTGTACTTAACCGTAATAACATGAAGACAAACATACTTTAATCATGAACAAATATCGAAACATACCTCGATGAGTCATACCTGTCGAGATCTCTTGTAATCTTCTTATGTAAGGCCTTAGCCTCATCTCCCTCTGAAACATGAACTTATTCACTCATGCAGATGATCAATCCATCTTCTTCTAGGATTAACCCAATCCACTTGATTGCAAGAACTGGACCTGGAGTTGGATATGGGTTTGTCAGAGAAACCCCAAAAATTCAAACTTTGAATTTCAAACTTCTGAAAGGATAGAAATATGCGCCTTGATGAGCTGATCAAGCTAGTATATTTAGAATTTGAAAACTGCAAAGTTTCACTCCTCAATTTTGCCTTTGAAACTTTTGGATTCACTGGACGTGACCCTAAACTGGGGTTTGATTAATCCCACTCTTCTTCCCAATCAAAAGGTTTGAACCAAAGCTCTAAGCTTCTATTTTTCTGAGGAGCTTCCAGCTGTGGTCACAGATTTCAAAAATTCCCATTTTTACAGAAGCCCTAATTTTCCACTTTCCTGATCAAAGTCTCGAACTAGGGTCTGATCAAACCCGGCCTTCTGCCCAACCAAAATTTTTGATCTTGGTCTCTAAATTTTTATTTTGATGAGTAGCATTCAGCCGTGGTCTCCGTTTACAAAAATTCCAAATTTCTCCAAAGCCCTAAATTCCGGAAGCCATGAATGAAGGTACCAAAAAAATAATTTTGTTTTGACAGAAATATGTACCTGATTGTTTCTGGTGTAACTCCGAAATTTTTGATCCACGGGATTTGAAAACGTTTCCTGAGATATCCTGACCTGTTAGCTTTCCATCCTGATAGGTCTGACCTCAATTGGATTTTCTGAGAGAGAGTTATGCCAAATGTCGCAACGTGACCTGTTTTGGGATAATACAGGAGAGAGAACTTGTACGGCGTGCCACATGTCACTGTTTCAACTTCGGCCTTTGAAAACCTTTCCTGAGATAGCTCGGCCTGTTATCTTTCCATCCTGACAGGTCTGACCTCAATTGGATTCTCTGAGGGAGAGTTATGCCAAGTGTCGCAACGTGACCTGTTTATGGGATAATACAGGAGATCGAACTTGTACGGCGTGCTACGTGTCACTGGTTCACCTTCGGCCTCTGAAAACGTTTTTTGAGATAGTACAATTTGTGTAATACCTGTCACTTTTTACGAAATTTCATTTGGAGCTTCCTAGCCCAAGTTATGACCTTTTTTCCCAAGGCCACCGGATTTTGACTCAGATCTGGAAGAGGCAGAAACCCTATATTGCACAGATCATAAATCACAAAGTACAACGAATTAGAGGTTGTCCTTTGGACACAAGGTACCTGGAGATTTACTCTTCGTCCTGTAACAATTTCAGATCTGAAAACTTCGCCAAAACGGATTAATAGAAAAAGTGCTACGATGACTAGTTTTTGCTATATCAAGCCCTAGCATCGTAAGTGCAACGTGTCATACATACCTATCATGCCTTCTTTCAGGCTAGCTCTGATACCATGTTAGATTTTCTAAATTTACTTCAATCTGATCTAGGATCGTAAATGAGAGAACAACATGTACAGCATATCAATCATGGAGACAATAATGCAAGCACACAAGAGACACAAAGATTTACTTGGGGAAAACCATAAAGGTGAAAAACCCCAATAACTTCCTTAGAGATAGATAGAGCAATGATACAACCAACCATGAGAGATAGACATAACCTAGCAGCAGATCCTCCTCCTCCATAAGTGCGCCACTCCTCCTTGAGTGCATGAGTGAGAAGTGAGTAAGTAAATAGAGTGCCTCCCGCACTCTATTTATACTTGACTTGACTTGCCTTTTTACCTAACTCATGTAGGCTCAAACTTAACCACATAACATAGTGCTGACTGGGCCGACCCCAATAGGGTGGTCTAATAACCCTTTGACCCACATGGACGACCCCCAATAGGGTGGTCTAATAACCCTTTGACCCACATGACTTATACAAGGCCGACCCCAAACAAGGTGGTCTAATAACCCATCACGTATAAGTTACGACACTTACAATATAAATAACGACACTTCCTTATAGAGGAATAATACCATCTCTATAGGAATACAATATACATATATGTGAAATACATTCTGAAGTTACATATACATCAACACCCTCAAGCTAGACTATGATGTGCAAAAAATAATGTGGGGCCTTGGTAACTAAGACCAAAGGTCACCCCGATACAATAATCCAAAAAATGCTGAAAATAAACTAAGTGAGGAAAGAGGGAAAACCCAGTGGGAAGAAAGCCCCCCCTCAAGCTAAAGCATAATAATGAATCAATCTGTCTCCACCATGATGGAACTCACCCCCAACAGTGAACGGAGGTAAGAGAACTTCTTCTCAGTGAAGCTCTTGGTGAAGATGTCTGCAATTTGCTCATCAGTAGGGCAATATTGCAGAATGATGGTGCGGTCATGCACCAACTGTCAAATGTAATGCATATGAATCTCAATGTGTTTGTTCCTCTACCACTGAACTGGATCTGTGGAGATCTTGATAGCACTTTGATTGTCACAAAATAGGACAGTCGAAGTAGTGCCACCAAAACCAAACTCGGAAAGAATACCCTACAACCAAACTGCCTGAATGCAGGCATTGACTGCCCCTCGATACTCTGCCTCTGCGGAAGAAAGTGAAATGGCTGCTTGCTTTTTTCTGGACCAGCAAATATCACCATGACCAATCATGAAAACATAACCGGAAGTGGACTTCCGATCAATGCTATCACCTACCCAATCTGAATCAGTAAAACCAATGAAATCAAGCTCAGAATCTGCAGCATAATGTATGCCAAAATGTCTCGTACCTTGCACATACTGCAAGATCCGCTTGGCTGCTCGCCAATGAAGCTCATGTGGCTGCTACATATATCTTGACACGGCACTCACGGCATATGAGATATCAGGCCTTGAGTGTGTCAAATAAAGTAGTGAACCAATCAACTGTCGATACATACTGCAATCTGCAAGCGGTGTAGAATCTCCCTCCTCAAGACTGATTCCTAAGAGGAATGGGAATGGGGCTGCCTTACATTCAGCCATATTAAACTTCAATAACAGGTCGGAAGCATGTTTTTGCTGAGATATAGTGATCCCATCAAAATTTTGAGCTATCTCCAAGCCCAAAAAGTGACTCAGCAAGCCCAAATCGCTCATGTCAAAAGCTAGATTTAAGGCAGATTTTAGCTTGTTTATTGAAGTAAGTGTGCTACTAGTAATGAGAAGATCATCAACATACAGTACAATAACCAACAAATTACCTTTAACTCACTGAATATACACATTCGGATCAGATTTTCATCTTTGGAAACTCTGAGAAAGAAGGAAGGAGTCCATCTTTGCGTACCAAGCTCTTGGGGCTTGTTTTAACTCGTACAAAGATTTCTTCAATCTGCAAACCAATGATGGATCTGATGTATAACCCTCTGGCTGCTGCATATATATCTCTTCAGCAAGGTCTCCATGTAAAAATGCACTCTTCACATCCATGTGGTGCACCTCCCAGTGCTTGGATGTGGAAATAGCTAAAACAAGGCGGATGGAATCCATCTTTGCAACCGGTGCAAAGGTCTCAGTGTAGTCCACTCCTTGGAATTGGGAGAAACCTTTCACCACCAACCTTGCTTTATATTTGCTGATAGTGCCATCAGCAGCAACTTTAGTACGGTAGACCCATTTACACTTCACTAATTTTCTTCCAAGTGGAAGAGAAACTAGCTCCCATGTGTTGTTCTTTTGAAGAGAACTGTACTCTTCATCCATGGCACTTTTCCATCTCGGATCTCGATGAGCAGAATACTATGATGTAGGATCTGAACCAGCCATCAAATAACAAATCTCAGGAATAAATGGATCAGTAATAGAAAGAGCCATACCTGCTCTTTGAAAGTCTGCTCTTGTTCGTCTCGGATCAGCAGGATTTCCAAGGTTCGAACCAGCAGATTGTAGAGTGTTTTGGGCCCACTTTGGTAACTGAGGGGGATCATAATGGTTGGATTCCGAACCTGATATGTCATGATCATCATATGCTGCTACAATATCAGAAATATCAGAACTCATACCTTCATTATCGCTGCACGGATCTTCTTCTGGTGAAGGCGGTGAATCGGCAATCTTCTCCTCGACTAGTTGCAATTCTTGAAGCGGTTCTTCAAATTGCACACTGCGCTCTATGGATATATTTTTAGATCTGATATCCATGAGTTTATATGCTTTTGATTCTTCCCCATATCCTATCAATATGCACTCTTTACTTCGTGGATCCAAAGCTCGTCTCTTCTCGGAAGGAATTCTAGCCCATGCAGTAGAGCCAAAAACTCTCAAATTTGACACATCCGGTTTGTGACCAAAGAATGCTTCGAAAGGAGTCATACCTTTCACGGATGAATGTGGAACACGGTTCTGTATATATGCAGCAACATTGATTGCTTCATCCCAAATATTTGCAGCCAAACCTTTTGATTCAATCATGCATGTAGCCATCTCTTTCAGTGACCGATTTTTTCTTTCCGCTACACCGTTCTGCTGGGGTGTGTAGGGAACTGTATGTTGGATCTTAATTCCCCTTTGGGCACAAATTTGCAGCAACTCGGATTTAATATATTCTCCACCATTATCAGATCTAAGAGCTTTGATCTTGCTCTCAGTGGCGGTCTCAACAGAAGCCTTAAAATCCTTGAATTTTCCAAGCACTTCTGACTTGTTTTTGAGAAAGAATACCCATGTAAAGCGGGAAAAATCATCAATAAATGTCAAAACATACCTTGAACCATTTAATGACATATGGGGCAGCGGACCACTGATATCAGAATGGATCAATCCCAAAATAGTAGAAGCTCTGCTATCTTTGTCGCGGTCGAATCTGTGCTCGGGGTGCTTCCCAATGATGCAACCAGTGCATATTCCCTTCGAGGGACGGAGTTGTGGAAGCCCATCTACCATGGATTTGTTTGATAACAGCAGCAAATAATTATAATTAAGATGTCCAAATCTTTCATTCCAAAGCCTACTAACCTCATTACCATGTGTGCGAAGAGCAGTGGGCTTTGCAAGCGGAATAAAGTGTGAAAACTCATAGCATTTTGCAGTGTGGTTTGCCTTTCCGACTGCAACAAGTCTTCCACTTTTAATATCATAAATTTCAACTGTATTAGGGCTGAATGTAACTTGCTTCGGTTCACCAGTGTGTGTCATTTGATACATAGAAAGAAGATTTGAAGCCAAGGAAGGCACATAGAGAACATTCTGAAAGCTTCCATGATCTACATGAATCGTACCTTTGCCCTTTGAAGAAATTTTTGAGTCATCTCCCAAATGGATGGGGATGGAGCTGTTTGGATCGAATGAAGAAAAAGAATCAATATTTGCAACCATATGATTCGATGCACCCGAATCTATCAAGAGAGTAGTGGGCTTCGAAACAGTTGCCATGAGTGCTTGTCCTCTTTCATGATCATCATTCCTATCCTTCTTCCTTGCACCGTCAGGAAGGGTTATGTTGTTCTTTTCCAAAAGGAGGGCCATTTGATCTATAGTATTCTTCATACATGAACTTTCGGGATGAAAGCCACAGTTACAATAAGTACATTTAGATTTTTGGTTACCTTCTTTTCACTTTTGCTTGAACTTCGAACTGGATGGTGCATCCGTTTGTTTGCCTTTCTCTCTTTGCTTGTGAGGCTCGAATTTGGGCTTCTCCTTCTTTTGCTTTCCTTTACCATTCGGTATCTTGGGTCCTTGAACATATAGGGCTGAATCTTTGGAGCTTATGGACCCCATTTGAATCAACTTGTCATGCTCTTTTGTGATGGACTCAATGAAGGCATTCAAGGTAGGCATCTTCCAATTCGGGGTAGTTAGCCGACCGGAATTGAAAGTAGAGACAAATACCGAATAATCTTTACCAAGCTTTCTTAGAATGGAGAGGATCAATTGCTTATCCTCTTTGATAACTCCACTATTCTTCAACTGCAAGTTCAAGTTCTTGAATTTTGTGAAGAATTCATTGATGGTCTCGAAATTCTCAGGACTAAGGGAAATCAATTCATTCTCTAATTGAAAAACCCTAAGCTCATCCTGCTTGCCAAATAGTGTTTCAAGTTTCTCCCATATAGCTTTTGGAGTCTTCAATCCGCTAAGATGGAAGTGAAGATCTTTGGAGATGGAGAGACAAAGAAGACCATAAGCTTCATCAAGCTTGTTGTAGTGTTTGGTTCTATCTGACAGATTGCTTGGCTCCAATTCAAGACCAATAGTGACTCGGTAGTAACCTTTTGAACGTAATATGATCTCCATATCATCTTTCCAATCAAAATAATTGAATGGGGTGAGGATAGGCTTTGAAGAAGAGTATTCCATTGCTAGGAGCGAGTCAAACTGATGTAGAAGGAGCTTGCATGCACAGTGTAGCGAATGCAATTGTTGTAGAGGAGCTTGCATGCACAATGTAGCGAATGCAATTGATGGAGACAATAAACCTGCAAATCACAATAAAACAAGAACAATAAGGTCGAACAATCCACCCTTTTAGAGTTGCATCACACCTGGGATTGGAGATCAAACAATGTTGAATGGGTCCAATGTATCAGATCCAGGAATTATGTGGAAACTCAAGCTTCTGGAGTGGTATTGGAATTATTTTCAAGCTTTGCATGCACAGGAGCGAATGCCCTTGAGATATCTCATGCCAAAACTTTTTGCAATTTGAGCAATTCAGTCAAATCTTCTTGTACAAACACCTGTAGAAAAGAGATCTTGTCCCTGCAATGGCTCTGATACCATGTAAAATTAGTCACAGCAGATCTAATGAACAAGTAAATCAATCACAACATATGAACATAGAAAATATGGTGTAAAACTGTGCAAAACATGCAGCAGTGCTCAATATCCCAATAAGGGTGAATAATTACAATACAATCTGACTCAATGACTAAGCAATTCGAATTGCCTAAGTAGGTCATTCGAATCACTGAATGGAGTAGCTTGACTCCAACTAGGAGTCCTCATCATCAATCGATGGTGGTCATCAATGCACAAGAACCAGTCATCCAGGTGTCAATCTGAGTCTAACTGAGTGTGTCATGTGTAACTGAAGTGTGTAACACTGATTAAGGGAAGGAGGCTCAGTGGGGGCGCATGGGAGGCTAACTGAAGTCAGAACAAGTCATCTAGTCAATCTAGAGGTCCAACGGAAGTGAAACAGTCAGTCGGGAGTGAAACTAGCCTCAAATCAGGGAGAATCGGAGCTAACTGAGTGTAACTGAAGTGGAACTGCAGTGGTAGGTGAACAAGTGTGCCCTTCTCTGGAAGTAGGTGAGAAGTGGGTGCCTTTCAGCCTAGGAGGGATAAAACTCTGAAGGAAGTGGCTCCCGGGTGCTAGAATAAGGTGGCTAAGGTGCTGGAGGCATCAAACTGGTGACTGGGATGCATGCAAAGTGCATGCAAGTGCATGCAAACCCTAATTGCATGCAAGATCTTGAAAAAGATGATGTGGATATCTGAACACAGAGCACAGATCTTCAACGGCATGTCTTCTATGAAATCCATGCTTCTCCATTGGCAAGGCACTCTGGGTTCCTCAAAACGTATGAGCGAGCACAACGTAACTTCTTTTGGCAGGGAATGAAAATGAAAATTCAATAGATGGTGAATCAATGTGATACCTGCGAACGCAACAAGGGTGAAACGACACTCCTTCTGGGATTGCTCAAACCCTTTCCCATCCCTGCAAGGATTTGGACAAATATTTCTATGGATTTCATTGAAGGGATCCCTAAATATGGAGGAAAGACGGTGATTTTGGTTGTGGTTGATCACCTCTCCAAATATAGTCATTTTTGTGCCCTCAACCATCCCTATACAGCCTCCTCAGTCGCACAAATTTTCCTGGACCATATCTTCTGTCTTCATGGAATCCCTTATTCCATTGTCTCAGATCGCGATGTGACTTTCACCGGTCATTTTTAGACATAACTATTTCACCACACTGGCACCAAACTGAAGATGAGTTCTGGGTATCACCAAAAAATAGATGGTCAAATTGAAATTATCAATAAATGTTTGGAAACTTATCTTCATTGCTTCACCTCCGAACAACAACATGAGTGGGAAAAGTGGATCCCTCTTGCTGAATGGTGGTACAATACCTCCTACCACACTGCATCTAAAATGTCTCCATATGAATCAATCTATGGTTAAGCACCACCGGTTCTTCTTCCATACACCCCCAGCAGTTCACCAGTTCATGAAGTTGACACAGTTCTTTGAAACTGCGATCAGATTCTTTGGATTTTGCAGGACAATCTTCACATGGAAATAAATCTAATGAAACAACAAGCCGATCATCACCATTCTGAGCGCACTTGTCAAGTAGGTGATATGGTTTTTCTTCATCTACATCCTTACAAGCAATCCTCCATGAAACTCAAAGGGCATCATAAGCTCACTCTAGAGTTCTATGGTCCATATAAGGTTCTTCAAAAGATTGGGTCCGTTGCTTGTAACCTGGAACTTCCTCCTTCTTCCCGCATTCATCCAATATTTCATGTCTCTTGTCTGAAGAAAGTTCTTGGTACCAACATCAGAGGACAAACTATTTTACCAGAACTGGATAATGAAGGATCCATCATTTTGGAGACGGAGGCCATCCTCAATAGGCGCACTCGTCATCTTCACTCTCGATCTATCACAGAGGTATTAATTCAATGGCACGGAATGCAACCATAGGATGCTACATGGGAACCACTCCTTCATATTCAGCATCAATTTCCACATCTAAAGCTTCGAGGAAAAAGTTTTTTCTAAGGGGGAGGGGATGTTAGGAACTCGTTTCAACCCTTCTCTTTACTTTGTTAATATATTGTTGTTGGAGGCATATGCTTTGTAAGTCATCCAGTAGTATTATATGTTCCATGGTATTGATCCATAGTTTGTATTAGCCCATAGTATTATATGTTCCATGGTAATGATCCATAGTATTGGAAGCATATGCTTTGTAAGTCGTCCTGTAGTATTATATGTTCCATGATATTGATCCATAGTATTGGCGCATAGAATTAGTACGTGTTGAGGCCAATGAAGGCATCGACGAGTTATTTGTATTGATATTTCTCAAAGAAGGTTCCCCCCTCAAAGTGGCCCACGATCAATAAATCTCTTATGTGTTATGTTATTTCTGATATATCGTGCATTTTCATTAATTAATTTCTAGAGGTTCCTCACACTATTTCTATGGTTTTAGTACAAGAATATAGTCACGCCCAGGAGCATGTGATGTACTACCTTAGTAAGGGTCTCCTTGAATTTGAAACCCGATATTCGCATGTAGAGAAGCTAGCTCTCGTAGCAGTCATTGTTGTTCAGAAGTTCCACCACTATATCCTCCTCCGCACTACCACCATCATCGCCAACTCTAACCCCATGTACCACATTCTCACGCATCAGGCACTAGGGGGAAAATATTCACGATGGATTGTGATTCTTTAGGAATTCAACCTCCAGTTTGAGAAGGCCAAATCAAATAATTCTTTGGTTTTTGCGGAACTTATTTGCGATCTTCCCCATACTGATCAAGAAACTGAGCCCATGGACTCTCTCCCCGATGAGCCCTTGTTTCTCATCATTACTTCATATTTGTGTTATGGAGACATCACATTGTATCTCCAAACCCAACTCTTAAGTCCTCAATTATCTCATGATGAACGTCGTCATTTCCATCACCACACAAAATATTACCTCATCATCAGTGATACATTATATCATCGTGGTATCAATTCGATTCTCTGACACTGCTTAAATCATGAGTAGGTCAAGATTGTTCTAAATGATTATCACTTGGGGGCATGGGGCGGTCATCTTTCTGGGATGGATACAATCCATAAAATCTTACGCACTGGATACTATTGGCCTTCCATCTTCAAATATTGTATCGAAGCAGTCAAGAAGTGTCATCCTTGCCAGTTTTTTCATTACAAAAAGCACTCACATCAAACCCCATGGTTATGTTATTGTCGTTGTTGACTACTTTACCAAGTGGTATGAAGCTATGCCTACATACAAAGAATACAACGAAACTGCTTCACTCTTTATGTTCAACCATATCATTGTGATATTCGGAGTCCCTCAAGCCATCATCACCGATCATGGATCACACTGTTCAAAACAATATGGTGGATGAACTAAGCGCCATATTGGGTTTTCGGTATGAAAACTCAACTCCCTACTACCCTCAATCAAATGGACAAGTAGAGTCCATTAACAAGGTCTCGAAAACCATGATTCAACATATGGTGGGAACACAGAAGTCCAACTGGCATATCATGCTTTTTTCATCCCTATGGGCATAAAGAACTTCCATTAAAACTGCAACTGGTTTCACACCATTTCAATTGGTCTACGGAATAGAGGCAATGCTACCTATTGAGTGCGAGATTTTGTCGCTAAAACTTGTTATCGAACTTTTACCAAACACCACTGCTGAGGAAGAACAATTTCTATACTTGGAAAAACTCTATGAAACCCGTCGTGATGCACCTCTATCTAATGAAGTGCATAAGAAACACATCAAGGCCCAGTACGATAAATCAGTGAGACCTTGTAACTTTAATGAGGGTGATTTTGTCCTTACTTATGACCAAAAACACGATAAGATGGGGGCAGGAAAACTTGATTCCATGTGGCATGGTCCATATGTGTTAAAATGTGTTTTGGAAAAAGGAGCTTGTGAATTAGAGGATTATGATAGGATATATTTGGGGGAGCCTCGCAATGGGCTCTACCTAAAATGGTACTATACCTAAATCATTATGCATTAGTACTTTGTATATATTGTACATGAGGTGTGTTTTGTTTGGTGTGACACTTTATTTTTAGTGTGCTAGGATCTTATCATTACGCTTATACCATGTTCTTCCTAGATGTGCAGATGGAAACTTGCTTTGGATTTGCAGACGGCGCTATCCAGAACACCCTCAACCTTGCTTTGGAAGCATGGGTACTCTATTCCCCTATCGACGATATGATTAGTTGAGGAGGAACTTTCCTAGTTTTTGCAACCAACAATGCTGTCGAGTATCATGCGGTAATTGGACTGTTGACCGACGTTATTTCCTTGGGTTGGACCACCTTGTTATCTATCTTGATTCACAATTAGTGGTATCCCATATCAATCGTGTTTACGCTATCCGTGAGCCCATATTACTCTATTTATTCTAGCTAGTATATCTCTTGGAGAGGTCCATTGAGTCCATTCAATACCTACACATTCCAAGAAACATGAACAAAGTTGTTGATTCCTTAGCTAATTTCATATTAGATTGGTACATTGCACATTCGTAAGCATTTTTATCAAAAAGATGCATAAAATGACATAGCATGTAATGTTGGAATATTCTCCCCATCATTTTTGTATTTTGCATGCTGCATGCATTTGCATGCTGCATGCATTTGCATGCAAATGCATGCATCCAGTCATCATCATGGTGGTCTCCCCAGCACCTAGAGCTTGCTTCTAGCTCTTCTTTACCTGCATGCAAACTGCATGCTACATGCATTTGCATGCCACTGCATGCATCTAGTCATCATCATAGTGGACCTCCCAGCTTTTAGATCTTGGTTCTAGCTCTTCACAGCCTGTCTACAGCCCCCAGGGGGTCTCCCACATACCAAATGCGCCCTTCTCCATGTCAAGTGCGCCCTTCTCACCTACCATAGCCAGTTAGGCGCCTTTGCTCACCTACCACTCAGTTCACTTCAATTAGTTGTTGTCTTTCCTTGATTTAAGGCTAGATTCACTCCTAACTGATTGTATCACTCCGATGGACCTCCAGTGAGACTAGAATTCCCATTATGACTTCAGTTATCTCCTCATGCGCCCTCCACTGAGTCTCCTTCATTTAGTTAGTGCCTACCTCACTCAGTTAGACTCCTCATGCGCCCTCCACTGAGCCTCCTTCATTCAGTTAGTGCCTACCTCACTCAGTTAGACTCAATTGACTGACTGTCATCGTTGATGATTGATACATTGACTGGATGATGACTCCACTATCATCCAAGCCACACTCTGAGTTAGGAATTTGAATGCCCTACTTGGCCTATTCCAATCCTATATTATGCACCTTATTGTTCTATTGTACTCATTCACTTACATTCTTATTCATTGTATAATACTGAGATAATGTTCTATTCTACTGTGTTTATGAGTGATCATTGAGTGTCTCCTTCTCTTCTTCTTGCAACATATTTGAGAGTTTGATTGTGAGTTACTACAGCTTCCAGATCCATTGCAGATTATTACATGGTATCAAAGAGGGAAGCAGCTATTCGAATTGCAGCAGTTGCATCAGCAGCGGTTGTAGCATTTCTTTGAGGAGTTATCTTTCACTTGTGCACCAGAAGCCTCTGATTTTCCACAGTAAATCCTGGTGCTATTACTTGATTTCATTGGAGAAATACAGTGAGGTCTAGCTAGGTGTGAAGGACTTAGTCCATGTGCCAAGTGTCCTTAAGGTAGTGTTCAGTCGAAGTGTAGAATTCTCCATCAGCACATCTCTTATAGTTTTGCAGGTTTATTCACCCATTCGGAATCTTCTTTAACTATTCGACTTTCTATGTTCAGATGGATCTAAAGCTTACATCTTCCAACTATGTTGAGTGGAAAGCCAAGATGGCTCTCTTCATGAGATCCAAGAGCTTCTCCAGAATAATCAACGGAACGATGGTAGAACCAACGAGTGCAATTGAAAAGTCCAAGTACTTGGATCGGCTTGATGAAGCAATTGGTCTCCTCCTTCTCTCAATTTATGATGAACTACACTCTCATGTCATCGATCTTACATCTCTGAAAGAGGTGTGGGACAAGCTCGAATCTCTCTTTGGGCCAAAAGATGATATGGTAGCACACAAATTGGAGAATGAGCTCATATGTTTGAGTCCTAGCAACTTCGATTCTATCAATGCCTTTCTCACCAAGTTCAAAAGCTTGATATCACAGTTCAAAAGATATGAGATAGTGAAGGAAGATAAGAAGCTTATACTTGCCATTTTCTCAAAGTTGGGGGCAAATTTCTCAGTTTTTGTCTCTACTTTCCAGTCAACTAGGTTGTCCATTCCAAGGTGGAAGTTTCCCTCATTTGATGATTTCACACAATCTCTTACCCAAGAGGAAAATAAGTTGATTTCAATGGGAATGATCATACCCAAATTGGATTTAGCCCTTACAGTTGTAGAGAGAGCGAATGATATAGGAAAGCTAGAGATTCCTGGTGATACAAGGCCTACACACCAGTCAGCTAGAGTTTTGTACTATAAGAAGGCCAAACATTCTCAAAAGGGAAAGGCAGAGTGCACATACTATCGTAGAGGGCCTCATCTTGAGAGTGATTCCATGCAGAAGACTATATATTTGATGGAAAAGTTACTTGAAGAGAACAACCTTCCTATACCAGCATGTGCAAGGAAGAAAGATTCTGAATCTCCCAGATCCAAAGGAAAGGAAAGTTGTAATGCTCTCATAGCATTTGCATCAACTAGTCCTTCTCTTATCATAGATTCAGGAGCATCTTGTCACATGGTTTCCTCCAAGGAGCTTTTCTCTAGTCTCAAAAGAAATATTGGTCTTTCCATCAGATTGAGCAATGATTCAGAAATCCCTTCTCAAGGTATTGGAATAATTGATCTTGACTCTAGATATTTTTCTGATGTGCTTTATGTTCCTTCTCTTGCACCCAATATCCTTTCAGTATATCAGATGACTCATACTAGAGAGCCTAAAAGGGTGATCTTTACTCCATATGAAGACAAGGTACAAAGCATGGTTTCAGGGGAAATTATTGCCAAAGGAGTTAAAAATCATAAGTCCAAACTCTATGAGTTTTCTCACTTCATTCCTCTCTCAAAAGGTATTAATACACCAACAGAGATTGAGAAAAAGAGGAATCTTGAAGAAGTACAAATGCATGAAACAATTCCTGTTATAGAATGGACCTCCTCCTTTGATCTAAATGAAGATCCATCATCATCTAGTTCTTGTTCTTCTATTGATTACAGTTATGATGGCTCCAAGGAGGACTACTCGCATATTCTAGAGCAGTTTCATGACATAAGCAGTTTTGACTATACTCCTTCTTCAAGAGATGATGAGCATGAGTCATTTTTACTTGCTCATGAGTATTGAGTTTAAGAGTTTGCACATGGTGAGCATAAGTCAGTTTCACTTGTTCCAGATTCGGAGGGAATGCTAGACCCAGATCCACAAGAACCTGAAGGTCTAGAAACTAAGGATGATGATGATAGAATGCTAGATCCAGATCCACAAGAACTTGAGGATGTAGCAACTGATGATGAAGATGAGCGAATGGGAGATCCAGATCCACAAGAACCTGAAGATCTCTCACTTGATATTCCTCCTCTTCCTAGATGGGCATCTACTACACTCCGATCTGTCGGTGATTTGGTTGGTGATCCACATGATCATAGAAGAACCAGATCATATTTACAGCATGGAAGGGATCATCCTTTCCACATTTTCTGATCCATTGCAGATCGATCGATCCTTCTTCGGAAAAGAAGGATACTTGCCTCCTTGAGGGGTAAGTCATGATATGCTACTTTAGCACCTTAAGTCTATTTTGAGGGAGGGCTTTCCTCCCACTATTTATCACTTAGTTTTTTTAGATTGATTGTACGGGGTGACCTTTGGTCTCAGTAACCAGGGCCCTATCTTATTGCTTTACAGGGTGAATGTTGGTCTCAGTAACCAGGGCCCTATTCTTCAATTATTTCCTCATAGTATAGCTTACGGGGGGTGTTGGAATATTCACCCCATCATTTTTGTATTTTGCATGCTTGCATGCAAATCTGCATGTTGCATGCATTTGCATGAAAATGCATGCATCCAGTCATCATCATGGTGGTCTCCCTAGCACCTAGACCTTGCTTCTATCTCTTCTTTACCTGCATACAAAACTGCATGTTGCATGCATTTGCATGCCACTGCATGCATCCATTCATCATCATAGTGGACCTACCAGCTCCTAGAGCTTGGTTCTCGCTCTTCAAAGCCTGTCTACAGCCCCCAGGGGACCTCCCACCTACCAAATGAGCCCTTCTCCATGACAAGTGCGCCCTTCTCACTTACCATAGCTAGTTAGGCTCCTTTGCTCACCTACCACTCAATTCACTTCAGTTAGTTGCTTGTCTTTCCTTGATTTAAGGCTAGATTGTGATGCACCTGCAACAATTAATTAATACGAATATGCGAAATAGCAGAAATGACAGAACTCAGAATCACTTTTATATTGATCACAGGCCACTTCGAGGGGGCAACCTCCTATGAGCAAGCTCAATACAAATAACTTCACGGTCCTTCATAGGTCTCAACACACACTTATATACTAAGTCTAGGCGCAATTACTATGGGTCAAAACCATGGGCCACTACAAACTATGGATCAACAATACTACGGGCGACTTACAAAGCATATGCGCCAACAACAATAACACAAACTATTGATCAACAAATACTACGGGACGACTTACAAAGCATATGCATCCAACAACAACATACTAACAAAGTAAAGACATGGGTTCCTAACATCCCCTCCCCCTTAAAAAAAGCTTTGTCCTCAAAGCTTTAGATGTGGAAATTGTTGTTGAATCTGAAGGAGTGGTTCCCCTGTAGCATCCTCTGGTTGCATGTCATACCACTGAATTAATACCTCTGTGATAGAGCGAGAGCGAAGCTGATGCGTGCGCCAATTGAGGATGGCCTCTGGCTCCAAAAGGATGGATCCTTCATTATCCAGTTTGGGTAAAATCATTTTTCCACTGATGTTGGTGCCAAGAACTTTCTTCAGACAAGAGACATGCAAGACTGGATGAATGCGGGAAGGAGGAAGTTCCAATTTATAAGCAATGGACCCAATCTTCTAAAGAATCCGATATGGCCCATAGAAATTTGGAGCGAGCTTATGAATCCCTTTGAGTTTCAAGGAGGATTGTTTGTACAGCTGGAGACAAAGAAAAACCATATCGCCGACTTGAAAAGTGCGCTCAAAACGGTGTTGATCAGCTTGTTGCTTCATGCGATTTCTTGCCATGTGAAGATTGTCCCGCAAAATGCGAAGAATCTGATCGCGGTTTTGAAGGACCATGTCAACTTCTTGAACTGATGAACTGGTGGGGGTGTATGGAAGAAGAGCTGGAGGTGCCTGACCATAGACTGCTTCATATGGGGTCATTCTAGTGGCGGTGTGGTAAGAGGTATTGTACCACTATTCAGCGAGAGGAAGCCACTTTTCCCACTGATGTTGTTGTTCCGAGGTGAAGCAACGAAGATAAGTTTCCAAGCATTTATTGATAATTTCAGTCTGACCATCTGTTTGTGGGTGATACCCTGAACTCATCTTCAGTTTGGTGCCAGTGTGGCGAAATAGTTCTGTCCAAAAATGACTGGTGAAAGTCGAATCACAATCCGAGACAATGGAAGAAGGGATGCCATGAAGACGAAAGATCTGGTCCAGGAAAATTTGAGCGACGGAGGAGGCTGTATAGGGATGGCTGAGAGCACAAAAATGACTATATTTGGAGAGGCGATCAACCACAACGAGAATCACTGTCTTCCCACTAGATTTAGGGAGCCCTTCAATGAAATCCATAGAAATATATGTCCAAATCCGTGTAGGTATGGGCAAGGGTTCAAGCAATCCTGGAAGGAGTGTTGCTTCACCCTTATTGCGCTGGCAGGTATCACATTCGGCCACCATCTGTTGAATTGTCCTTTTCATGCCCTGCCAAAAGAAGTTATGCCGTGCTTGTTCATACGTTTTGAGGAACCCAGAGTGCCCTACCGATGGAGAAGCATGGAGTTCATAGAAGATAGCCTGTTGAAGATTTGTGCTTTGGGGAAGCACCAGACGACCCTTATATCGCAAAGAAGCACCATCCCACGAGTAATGTGGTACAACAGAAGGGTTGTTGTTCAAGCGTTGGATGATTTGAGATAAGGAAGAGTCATTGACATAACCCTATTGAACAGATTGCAACCAATTTGGAACAGGCATAGAAATAGCTGAAAGAGAACCTTGGGCATCAAATGTGCGAGAAAGAGCATCTGCCACAATATTGTCTTTACCCTTCTTGTAAGTGATCTCATAGTCATAACCCATGAGTTTTCTAACCCATTTCTATTGTGCCGGGGAGGAGACACGCTGGTCCAAGAAATAGTTCAGACTCTGGTGATTAGTCTTGATGCAGAAATGATTCCCTAATAGGTATGGGAGCCACTTCTGTACTGCATGCAAAATAGCCATCATTTCCTTCTCATAAGTAGAGGCAGCTAAATTCTTACATGAAAGGGATTTGTTGGTGAACGCAATGGGGTGTTCATCTTGAAGGAGAACAGCACCAAGTCCATTGCCGCAAGCATCACTCTCAATAGTGAAGGGCTTGGAAAAATCGGGCATAGCTAGCACAGGTCTAGTACACATAGCTTGTTTTAGTTTGTCAAATGCACACTGAGCAGCAGGTGTCCATGTAAAAGCATCCTTTTTCAATAGAGCAATTAATGGAGCTGCAAGCTTCCCATAATCCTTGACAAACTTGCGGTAGTAGCCAGTCAACCCCAAAAAACCACGAAGGCTCTTGAGTGTCTGAGGATGCGGCCAATTGTTCATGGCATCGATTTTGGCAGGATCCACGCGAACCCCTTGTGCTGAGATAATGTGCTCGAGATACTCAACTTCCTTCTGTCCAAAAACACATTTAGACTGCTTGGCATGGAGATGATGGTCAGAGAAAAGTTGCATGACAAGATCCAGATGCTGGAGATGTTCATCCCATTTTTTACTGTAGATGAGGATATCATCAAAGAATACCAGAATGAATTTCCGCAAGTAGGGTCGAAATATTTTATTCATTAAGGCCTGGAATGTGGAAGGAGCATTAGTGAGGCCAAAGGGCATGACCAAAAACTCATAATGGCCATCATGTGTGCGGAAAGCTGTTTTAGGGATATCATCCTCATGAACCCGAATTTGATGATACCCAGAACGAAGATCCAACTTGGAGAAAAAGTGAGCCCCATGAAGCTCATCAAGAAGCTCATCAACAACAAGAATTGGAAACTTATCCTTGATGGTGAGGTGATTAAGTGCTCGGAAGTCAATGCAGAGGCGCCATGACCCATCTTTTTTGCGGACAAGAATAACTGGAGAAGAAAAGGAACTAGTGCTTGGGCGAATAATACCTTGCTTCAATAAGTCCCGAACGAGCATTTCAATCTCTGTTTTTTGGTGAAATGGGTAGCGATAGGGCCTAATGTTGGGAGGAACGCTGCTAGGAAGGAGATGAATACGATGTTCTTCTGGCCTGGAAGGTGGCAATCCCATTGGTTCAACAAAGACACCTTTATATCGATCCAGAATTTGTTGTAGATCCAAAGGAGTAGTGGAGACCGCTGATGGTTGCATCTGAATGGAATGGATTTGAGCGATGACACCATGTCAATTCTTCTTGAGGAGTTTTTCCATGCAATGTGAACTGATGATGCTGAGAGAACCTAGTTGTAATCCTGTCAATGTGTGTTTTTTTCCATTGAGGGAAAACTGCATCCAAAGTTCAGCAAAATCCCATAAGATAGGGCCAAGTGTGCGTAGCCATTGAGCGCCCAAACCACATCACATCTGCCTAAGGGCAAGGCAAACATGTCAGAGCGCAAGGTATAATCTCCCATAGAGATACACACATTTCGACACTTCCCTTTGCAAGGTAAGGTGCCCCCATTGGCAACCATGACTTCAAAGTTGGAGCAAGGATGGATAAAACAATCAGCTTGTTTGGCGATCCGAGGGTCAATGAAATTATGAGTGCTACCAGAATCAATAAGTATTGTAAGAGGAAGCTTCTTGAAGTAACCCCTGACCCGCATTGTTTGGGGGGTGGTGATTCCAGCTAAAGCATGGAGAGATATCTCTGCCTGGTCATCCTGAGACAGAGGGTCAATAGGCGGTTCCTGAATGTCGACCGGAGCATCCAGTGTTTCTGGATCTTTGTCACCAATTTCAGAGGTAGGCAGAGACTCCACATCCAAGAGATAGAGATTTTGCTGAACACATCTATGTCCCCGAGTGAATTTCTCATCACAATTATAGCAAAGCCCATTTTCTCTGCGTGCTTGCATCTCTGTTTCAGACAAACGCTTGATAGGAGTCGGTCGAGGAGCCTGCTGTATAGGTGGTCGCTGAGAACCCATATTTCGGAAGGGAACAAAAGTGGGCTTGGAGCATTGTTGGGCTGCAATCTTGTCTTTTGCCAACTTAGCCAACCCTAGGGCTTCCATCATTGTGGTGGGACAGAACATTTTGACCTCAGAGCGGATGGCATCCTTTAGACCACTAATAAAACAACTCCAGTAAAATTCATCAGACAATCCTTCGGTGTGGTTGGCTAGGTTCTCAAATTCGGTTTGATACTCTCTCACAGTGCCAATTTGGCGAAGTTTAGTGAGGGCTCCGGTGAAGTCATCAAAAGCACTAGGAAAAAGGAGCTGGCAAAAGTCTGACCATTTGGGCTCTGGGTGAGCCTTGATGTACCAATGGTACCATTGAAGAGCTTCCTGTTCCAAGTGAAAGGATGCCAGCGGAATTTTGTTGACATCAAAAGCATTATGCAGACTGAAATTTTGTTCTGCACGATAGATCCATCCAGTTGGATCAGTACCATTGAAGCGAGAAAAATCAAGCTTTGTACCACGGAAATTGTTGGAAGAAGAGAACCCATTGTCTGATGAAGACTCGGACTGTCGTTTGTTGTTCATAGCTGAATGTTCAAGATGGAGGCCGAGAAATTTTTCATCCAGATCCTGGAGTTTGGCTTGGATGGCTGCAAGTGCTTCTTCCATGGTTTTTGCTCCTACCGGGTGACAACCATAACCAGGAGTTTTTTTTTTTTTGACTGGGTAGGAAAACAAAAACAGAAACTGCTTCAGTAAGGGAAAATCTGGACTTGGGAAAAAATATGAAGGGTAATTAGGGTTTGAATAGGTGTTGGACACTGTCGACTAGACAGGGAAGCAAAAATGAGGATTTCAGAAGCAGGGTGAAAGAATGGGAAAATTTGGCAGAGGGGGACAAAGAAGCAGAATTCAGAAAGGAACTCTATGGTAAAATTTTGAAGGTGATTGGGTGAAATCTGAGGAAGTTATGGAAAACACTAAAAATAGACAAATGTGGGCTTTCGGGATTTGGGAAGGGGAATTGGGGATAGGGTCCTCAGGAATGAAATATGCAGAATGGGATGACAAGGGTTCCCAAAAAATTTCAAGGGAAACAGAGTGAAAACAAGGGAGATATGGAGCGGCTAAGGCTTGGAAGGGATCTGGAACAGCGTCGAATGGATTGAAAACGGCTGGATATGGAACGGCTTGCAAAATGGATCTGAAATGGCGCAGTAGTGATCGACAATAGTTCACCTGAAATTAGATATGGACCCCAGGTATGTGTGGCTTCCTAACAGTTCAGGGGTTTCACTCGGCCACCAATGCTGTCTGACGGCTTGCGTATTGGGGCAATACCCCTCACTCCATGGCTCAAGTAAAACTGATAACCGCTTTGCCACAAACGACAGCTCTTGGTTTACGTCACGGGTGGGAACTAGTCAATCAGGTAGGGGTCGTTGCCCTTTTCACTGGCAAGTCCTCTCAATGGGCTAGCTACTTCGAGGTTCCTGTGGTACTCCTCACAATGAGTTTTAGGGCTTATGCCCAAGTACTTCCCACAGTTAAGCGCATAGGGATTATTCCCAAATCTGAACCTGCAACAGATGCGAAAAAAAAATTGGCATAAATTTCACCCAGCGAGCCCAAGAAAGTGCTCTGATACCAGATGTGATGCACCTGCAACAATTAATTAATACGAATATGCGAAATAGCAGAAATGATAGAACTCATAATCACTTTTATATTGATCACATGCCACTTTGAGGGGGAAACCTCCTATGAGCAAGCTCAATACAAATAACTTCACGGTCCTTCATAGGTCTCAACACACACTTATATACTAAGTCTAGGCACCAATACTATGGGTCAAAACCATGGGCCACTACAAACTATGGATCAACAATACTACGGGTGACTTACAAAGCATATGCGCCAACAACAATAACACAAACTATTGATCAACAAATACTATGGGACGAATTACAAAGCATATGTGTCCAACAACAACATACTAACAAAGTAAAGACATGGGTTCCTAACATAGATTCACTCCTAACTGATTGTATCACTCCGATGGACCTCCAGTGAGACTAGACTTCCAATTCTGACTTCAGTTAGCTCCTCATGCGCCCTCCACTAAATATCCTTCATTTAGTTAGTGCCTACCTCACTCAGTTAGACTCCTCATGTGCCCTCCAGTGAGCCTCCTTCATTCAATTAGTGCCTACCTCACTCAGTTAGACTCAGTTGACTGACTGTCACCGTTGATGACTGATACATTGACTGGATGATGACTCCACTATCATCCAAGCCACACTCTGAGTTAGGAATTCGAATGCCCTACTTGGCCTATTCCAATCCTATATTATGCACCTTATTGTTCTATTGTACGCATTCACTTACATTCTTATTCATTGTATAATACTGAGATAATGTTCTATTCTACTGTGTTTATGAGTGATCATTGAGTGTCTCCTTCTCTTCTTCTTGCAACATATTTGAGAGTTTGATTGTGAGTTGCTACAGCTGCCATATCCCTTGTAGATTATTACATGTAAGCTACTCATAGTGTATAGGACAACACCCATAAGATCCCAAATAATCATAGAAGACACCGTATATAAAATCACAAAATAGTGTTTTGTATATATATCATCATGTCCGGTAAAGTACAAAAAAGTGGTACTGAAAAAAAATATGAATCCCATAATCTTTTAGTAGATCGTGGATACAAAATCTGAAGCCTATGGCTTTCAATACATATATCATACAAAGATCTATCCCTGAGGATGCTCGTGATAACAGATAACAGCCCGAGTTACTCGACTGAGCAACCGACCAAAGTGTCCTGAAACTCCAGTTGTATGACGCTGGTAATGGCGAGGCAAGTCATCGATGGATATGTCAGGAATATCCAACGTCAATCTCTGGAGTTTATCCTCCAACTCATTCATCTCCTTTGTTGCATCCTACTGAGCAACTTCCATCTCTTGTACCACCCCTCTCCTCTCAATCGGAGAGGAACCTACTGGCCGAGACATGCCAACATCTGCATGAAACATGTGTGAGCTATCAGTACTACCCAAAAACATTAAAAAATTACAAAATATATAAAAAAAACAACAACAGGAGTTTCGTTCTTATCCATATCTCCCCATTTCTCCCCCTCTGGAAGGGTTAGTTCTGGATCTCCTCTGAAGTTGGTACTGTTGTCACCAGATCTGTCCCACAATTTTTTTAAAGTTTTGGCAGCGCAAACATGAAGAAAAATCCTGAATATTGTTGTCAGAAAGTCCACTAACACTTTTGAAAAAAACATAAACGTCCCAGTTAGCCTAGTCTCATGACTTCAAACCTCCATCCTGGATCAATTCTTAATGCATGCCTGGCGTTGTTCTCTTTGTCTCCTCAAAAGTCCATCCATTTTTTCAAACCTTTATCCTTTGTGCCATATCCACCATTATCTAGCTTGGGTGGTTTTGGTATAATGTTTTTTTTAATAATTATTATTATTTTAAAAGAAATTATTTTTGTTTTAAAATAATGATTTTTATTAAAAAATAAAAACTATTATTTTATACCCATAACTTTTTCACCCATCATTTTTTTTATAATGATTTACCTTTTCACCCATAATCTTTTATACAATACGTGGATTTTCAAAGGGGATAAAGTATTGTGTTATAAAATTTGAGTTTTCTCTCACGTAAATTGTCATAGTATCCTCCATTTTCCATTTTCACGTCAATTACCATCTTGGCGTTGAAGCCTTTCAACCAAGAGCCCACAAATTGTTGTACACTATGCATACTTCTTATACTTCTCATTTGCCGACAGTATGTAAATAAAGTATTTCTATTACATGTGGAAATACATACATACAACACCTCTAAAGTGTCAATCAAGCTTTGAGCCGGATGGCATCAAAGATTTAATATCAGCAGTTAGGATTATTAGCTCGGTGCTGTCACATGATGATCGCAGCAGCAACTAATACTCTGTCCAAGCGTTGGTGAAGGGGTAGAGCCCGAGTGCATGTGTTAAAGTTTTATGAATACTAATGCTAATATGAAGACTGTAGATTAAGACTGACAAGTGTCGAGTGGATCTTCAATGTGCCAAACAACATCCAACTGGAAAATATCCAGTCAGTTTTGGAGTTGACCAATGAATGCAGAGAATATTTCGTGATCAACATTTTCAGCCATTTCCAGATTTGAAGGGATGCAATCTTGAACAGATCTGAATTGATGGCATTACTCATTTTTCTGTTTACACCCATAATACAGTTGAAAGGACACAGCTGGCAAAATACAAGCATACAGGCTCAGATTCTGAAAGCAGAATATCAGTATAATAAATCTTGATCTTCAGGTTAGTAGCAGAGTATCCAGAAACAGGGGATTAGTTTCAGATCGAGGATTATTTTGAAGATTCAATGAGAATTTCCAGGCAAAGAATTAGAGCTCCAGATCACTATTTCGAAGACATTTTATCGCAGCAATTCCATATTCTTGTAGAGAATCATAGATTTCTTCTATTTTTAAAATTATTCCTAAAACTTGTAGCTGCTAGAAGATTGTATTTCTATAAAGGTTGACATTGGCAAGAGAAAAAGAGGAGGGGAGTTCCAGCCGAGAGGGCTGAGGATGTTTCAAGGGTCAGACTGTTGTAGCATGTATTATGTTTACCTTAGTATGAAATGCTGTTTTGAAATGATTGTGTTCATATGAGCCTACTCTGTTTTAATAATTCTGTTACATATTATCATTATTCTGTCTGTGTGTGGTCTTATCAATCCATGCCATGATTCTCTTGATCAATATGTGATTATCTTTAATGTTTGAATACAGAACCTGTTTCATGTCTTTCACAAAGTTATGCTCATAGCTCTGTCCTATTAATATCCGTTATACATTTCTGGCAGTTTGATCTTTGAACCTAGCTTGATTTCTGTAGTGATGGACTTCCTACCACCAAATTCCATAATGTTATTTTCCAGTTATCTTTTACATACTGTTAAGATTTCTCTAAGCTTGACCCTAGCAGTCAAGGTTCAATCAGGGTTCAACTTTAGGGATAACAGGTACTAACATATGCATAATCCTCAATCATGAGGAGTTGTCCCCGAAGCCACCTAAAGACGGTTGGCCTATAAGTGATGATATGTCCTCCGCCTCCATGGTGGGCCACCACTTCCAACCATCTGACCATGTGTGGATATCATGGATCGAGATCATCCAGCTCTACCTGAGGTCGTAGTAGTGGTACTTGCTCTAGGAAGAACAAAACCACGATGGATCCATAGATGAACTGCTTCAACTCACCTCATCCGCATTTGGTGAGATGATATTTTAGATTCGCGAGGAGTCCCTCGCACCAGTTGAAGAATGTTGGTGCCATACACTCGATGGCATATAGCATGTGGGCCTTGGTGGCCTAATGACCAGCCCTGCTTCCTGCCACCCTCTCAATAGTGAAGAGTACAGTTATCAAGGTTCGATCTTGTATTTTCTTGATAGGAATCTTCCCAGCAAGCATCTATGTCTCTGGTGTAAATAACTGTTCCACCAGACTCTCTCTCGACTTATCGCTACCCCCGTGGCTCGGATAATGAAAATGGGGCTCCCTGTCTAGATAAACCCGTCAGGAAATAAACATCTTCCACATCCAAGGTGAGGATGTGGGCACCAACTCTGAAATGTTGTTGATTTGGGTCCCATAGCCTGATCAAGTAATCTAGCAATTGTACTTGGGCCCTCATGCCCTGTACATGGAATAATTTTAAGAGTCCACGCCTTTGTAAAGCATTCATTGAATGTGGATCATTCTCCACTTGGGCATCTTCGAGTTTGTGCTCTCTTTCTTTCCATTGGACCATTATATTGGTTGAAGTCTGCATAAACATGAAATAAACAACCTTTAGGTCTTTTTCATGGCTTTGCTTTGTGTCTTTTGGGCCCCAGTTTTTAAATTTGATTATGGATCTGCGCCGACGCACCCCGCTTTTGTGTACAATGCGCCAATGATGCACTTTTCCCATGGGTGAAGTGTGTCAGACCCATTTTGACGCACTTCCCGCAAGGGGAAAGCGCGTCGCCTAGGGTGCACACAATCCCCTTCTTTTTGAGTCCAAAAAACTCTCAAAATCATACTTAAATAAAAAACTAATCCACTGAAAAGGTAAAGCATAGGATTGAGGCCTACCTGCAACTAACGGGGCATGAAATGGCTGATCGCGGTGTCCACAATCGACGTTGGAAAAACGAGCTCCAAAGGGGTGTTTTCACTATTCCAACTTGGTAAAAAACAATTGGTAATATTCTTTACTATTTGACATTTTATATAAAAGACTCTGGAATATTCTTTTTTCAATGTTTATTTTATGGGTTTTTTACTATAGTTGGTGATCGTTTTTTACGTTTTGATACCTTATTATGGAATCTAACTTAGTTTTTGGAGTTCACAGATGATGTAAAGTGGTGTCTTGACTTTATTGGTGACCATCGTAGACGTTTCATACTTTTATCAAGTGTGAACGAGTCTTTGAGCATTTTTTATGTATCATCACACTCGTTAAAATCAAGTATTAACAACATCAAGCTTACTTTTTGTTCTTTCTCATGCTCATAAAACTATGAGAATAAGTCACCGAGTTACATTTATCACTTTTTTCGGGATCATAAAAATCGCACGAAAAACGAACCCTTTGGAGTTTCTCTTTAAGCTCTTTTCAGACTCCCTAAATATGAAAAGATCGTTGAGCGAACTTGATTCTTTCACGCTTGTAAAAGTATTTGAAAAGTTGTCTTTCTGGTGATAGTTTACCCCTTTTTCGGACCAGGAGGACTATTTATAAAAAAGTAGCGCTCTGGTTAATCATGACTGGAAGAGTTCTTTCTCGTGTTGTTTTATCATTTTTCAGATGAGGAGACTAACTTTTACGAAAAAGAACCAGTTGGAGTCTTCTTTAGTTCTTTTCAGACTCTCTAAATATGAAATGACATCGAGTTTCCCTTCTCTGGACTCGTTAAAATATGATATTGAAGGGCCCTTGAACCCCTCTTATCATAGGTTCCTAAAACATATGGGATTGGACTCATCTAAAGGATGAGCTATACCGAGCATCTGTTACCCTCCTCAATCTCGTTAAAAAACAAAAGAGGTCCTCATCAATCATGATGGGGATAAGGAAAGAGTTTGTGTTCCATTGTAATTATGGCAATACTCAGTCACTCTTGAACATGGCACTCATTTGCATTTGCATTCAAACACTTGGATAATCTGCTTGTCTTCGAGTCCCACCCATTCCATGAGTCGTTCCACTCCTTTGAGTCATTCAAAGAATATTTCCATCATCGATTGCATTAGGGGTTGGTGTTATTCTCGTCATGTCAATGCTGCCAAGTCATGCCATTCCCATGTTCAAGAGAGTTCTGTTCATCGAGTCAACCTCTGTATTCATTCTACCTTCTATCATGTCGGCCATTCTTGAGTCAGTCTCAAGTGTCACTCTACAGTCTGATCTACTCCAAAAATCTTTGATCGTGTTTCGTGTCGATGATGGGGGAAACATCATGGCCCTCCTTCGACCGGTTTTTCCTTTTCGACTTCAACACATCATCCGAGGATTAAACCTAGAAACCAATCGAGTACCTTGGGCCTCCATGTCTCAATGGCAGGTTACCTCGCTTTCAAAAATAAGTTCACATCATTGAATTATGATTGAAAGATTCCACTGAGTGTTCGACCTCATATTATTAATTCACATTCAGTGGTATGTACTATGATACCTTGGGGATCATTGAAATCAATGGTGATCTCCCTCGCACTTGTTAACGGTATACATCAATGATCAATAATCAAGTGGTTTCTACCATGTTCAACTTCAAGACATTGTAATCACATGGTTATATTCGTATCATTGCGGGTTCGGCTTGAAGCCCCTGAGTTAACTCATGTATCTTACCCAAGTTGAGATGGAGGTTTTTTGAGTCATATTACACTTATCCACTTTTGTATTGGTCGTGGCTATGTTATCATCTCATCATGGATCTATGATTGTGTCTAGTAGCCATGGTTGTGCTTAGTTGGTCTTTATTATCATGGATCTGCAATGTATTGGTCGGCAACCATGTTGTGAGTCAGTTGAGACATATATCTCAGATTCAGTTGTACTGCAGGAGGTCTTTGTTCGTCACTCCAACCGACAATCCTTACCTCGACTTTTTTCCTATTTCAAACCATTTCACCTACATTATTTTTCCATCGTCATGCTTTGGGGGCATTTTGTTACACCAAAATATCGTCATCATGAGTTATGCATCCTCTATATTCCTTGATTCATAAAGTACCTGGGCTAAAACACCTAAAGAGAAGTTGTTGTTCATCCCTTTAACTTTGTGTTGTCACCCCGACATGCCCTGATCTCTATCAAGGTGTGTCAGACTTAAGGTGACACGCTCTGCACCTTAGCATAGTGTTTCGGTCACGCATGATGCTCTTACACAAGGTGCGTTGACCTCCCATTGGTGCGAGTTGTCCTTATGCAAGGTGCATTGTTGTTGGTTAAAATGGATAAAGAGAAGCTTCGAGCGACTTCTCGAAGCTTGGATGGCATGGAGAATTATCCATGCATATCTGGGAAGGTGTCCCTCGATCTCCTTACCTAGTGGGATGATCCCTTAAGCCTCTCCCCTAAATCCTCAACCTCTCCTATTCCCTTAGACCTATATATATGAACCCCCTCTCCATTGTTAAGAGAGGAAGGATAGAGGACCTACATGCTGGTGAAATTTTGCTAGGAGATCCTCTTCATCCATTAGGAGGATAACCATTTGATCTTGGAGGCTAGGATTGTTGGAAGGAGGTTATGACGTCAAAGCATCGGTTGTAACACCTCTCTCTTTGTACTTCTTATTATTACATCCAATGCAAATTCTTTCCATAAACTTGTTGTATTGATAATGTTTAGGATTAACCTCTTTGACTGTTGATCTAGATTGATACACAATCACACGCTTTTATCACTTGTCTGTTTCCACATGTTATTGACTGGTTTTGCAGCTGAAGATATGAAGATTGGGACTTGGATCAACAAGGAGAAAATATCTGCATTTATAAGGTAAGCCATCTCTTTCACTTATCTTGCATTTCAATCAATCTAGGAGAGTTGTTTGTATTATGTACTTGTTTTGTTCTAGATCTGAACCATTCAGACTAGGGAGATCCGTTTGAGTCCGCCCTTATAGATTGTCTGTAAACATACATCGACTCCCAGGGGAAAAGCCCGAATTGTCCAGTGGGTGTTGATATGATGCTTAGTTTGAGCAAAAGGGTAAGCATATTGTTAATCATCATGTCGGCACTAATCAGACTCGTTAAAGTGAATTCATTTTGCCGAAAGGTGTCGAGTTTGATCCCAATTATCTAGATTCTCATGATGGTTTGAAGATACTAAGTGATATGGCCAATTCGGCGGTCAAAACAAATGAATTAGGTTTCTAACCCAACAAAAACCATAAATATCGATGTCCACGTTGAAAACATTTGCTTACCTACTACATTAATAAATCTGATTCACTACTTGAGACAACGTTGATTTACATCACACAGTGAATTGGTTATTGAAGGAAAATAAGAGGTTGACAGAGGAGCATCAAGAAGAGCTTAATAAATGTACTAAGACCAACAAAGGCACTGGCTATTATTCATACCATTGGAGTAAGTATCTATGTTGTCCCCGATGCTTCCAAGCTACTGGGATCTGGTCAATTCTAGGATCTTAGTTATATGTATTTACTTAATTGTAATATTCTCGTAAGTAAAATCATTGTTTCTTATTGATTCAATCATTTAATCACATGATTTTAATAAGAAGCAGCTCCAGAATTAAAATTCTGGAGTCGCTTCATTCTTTTTTTCTTTTTTTATTAATGATAGTTTTGTTGCTTATTTGTATTTTCAGGGTTATTTTGTAGTTGTTGTTTTATACAATGAGTTCTATGTCCTAATCAATTTGATCAATCGTGATTTGTCTGTTATTTTTGGAGAAAAAGAAGCTTGGAATATTTGCAAGCAGGAATTCTTGATTCTTTGAATCAGGGGTTCGGATCAACTTAACTTGTCTTTATCTATTTTCGTTTCAATCAAATCGACACCTTCCATTAGTTAATAAAATCGTTTTATTAAGAATCACAACTATTATGGTTTTGTAATTTCCCTTTTGGACTATTAAAAGGGGAAGAAACAATGGGAAACAAGGGTTACAAAAGTTGGATTTGATGCATACTTGATTTTAGACATAATATAATTATCATTTTCCTCATGGTAATTTGTTTGGGTATGAATGTGCGAATGTATGTAGTCACAGGTGATACTTCGACAAGTTTATGTTGAATTTAATTTGGTTATATGTCTTGACTTGATAACCTGTTGGATCACTTTGTTTAGCTTCGTTATTGGTTATATGATCTCACTACTATTTCTACTATAAAATGTTATTTCAGTATAAATAGAAATATCTTTATCTCACTGTATGCATAAATATTCACGCATTAAGAGTTGATTTTTTGTAGAAGTATTAAATATCTCTTCTAGATTTATACTTTGTTTAAAGTTACATCATTCATATGATTAGTATTTCCTTCTTTTAACTTCAGTTATATTATAAAACAAATGTTGTTTGTCTATTATTAATTGACAGTTATTCCATATATAATTCTACAGAAACCAATTATGTACTTTTGCATGTTCATAGATTTACTTTCAGTTATAACAAGCTTTTTTTGAATAACTTCTGTCATGATTTATTTATTTGAAGTTTGATTTTATATAAAATATTATTTCTTATTTACAAATGTGATTGTTATGGAGGAATGACATTTGTATGAGATTAAATATTGAAACCTAGATCTATGGAAATAAGTTTGATTGTTGTACTTGGCCAAGTGGTAGTTTCCTTTTGGTAGTTTTCTTTTATTTTAGTAGTTTAATTGCAGTGTGTTTTAAGTTAGATCAATTGATTCTTGAAATTAAAGAAAAGTTCATATCTTTTGTTTAATCATCAACTTTATGATTTTCTATAAAATTAAGAGGTTGAAACTAAACAAAGCTTTTTCCTAGGACTTAGCAGGAAAGATTCTTGTTGTAAGTAAAGTACATATTCTGTATATAAACTCATTAGGTATTGTCCTTAGATTTACTTAGTTTAGTGTTTGCCTTAGTTTAGGCTAGTTAGTCGGCTAACGGGGTCATAAATACGTTGGGATCAACCAATCATAAATGACTAAGGGTCCATAAAACCTTTGGATCGGGATAATACCCCCTTTGTTGGATATTGTACAATTTTTATGGGCCAACGGACCTGAATTAAATGCAAAACACTAAGTATGAGATATCCTATAGAATTTATTCGGCAATCATCTATGTGGTTATTGATACCACATGTCATCTAAAACCAATACAAGAAGTACTATTGCTCCCTTAAAATTTCCCTGGTAACAACACCGAAATGATGAGCCATTTTATCACCCTATAATTGGTAATTTAAGAGGAATAAAAGAGAGAATGCAATAATTTGTCAACTAGGGGTCCAAATGCTTGTGAGATGTCATGCACTGTATATGTAGGCTATATTTTTTTATCTTGCATTATTTGATCTAATATGCTTCTACAAAGAAAGTGAATTACATTTCCACACTTCATAAATAAAGAGCTAACTCAATCATCTTGGCAACGATCATGTACTTGAACATTGATCATGCTATTGGGAACCCTACTGTCACGAAGGAATCTCTTTGCATGATTTAGGTACTTCTTATTTCCATAAACCACGGTTCTCATTGTTGGAAAACTTTGATATAAAAAAAAATAACCATGAATTGGAAATTGCATTGTGGGAAATTAATAGATTGTAAAGCAAATCAAACAACAAAAATAAATAAACACGGAACAAAAGGAAATCAAATACTACTAAATCATAGACCACCCTATTATCATGGAGTGATTTTTTCCTCCCAAGAATAGGGAAATGATTTAAAACTACATCTACATAAACTAATCAAGCACTAATAGGAAATGAAGAAATTGTAATCTAAATAAAAATCAAATCTCAAGAAATTTCAGTTTCTTCCATCATAACTTGGATGGTTTCTCTAGGAATCCTCCTATAGAATGGAGAAGCCACTCCCTTTTATACATAATCTTGCTTGAAACATAAATAACCAATACTAAATTTAGATCCACAATATTCTCAAGTGGTTTCAACAATTCGCTAATAATTGTTAGGAACCCGTGTCAACCCTCCTCTTTACTATGTTAGTATATTGTTGTTGGACGCATATGCTTTGTAAGTCGTCCCGTAGTATTTGTTGATCCATAGTTTATATTAGCCCATAGTATTGACCCACAGTATTGGACGCATATGCTTTGTAAGTCGTCCCGTAGTACTATATGTCCCATGGTTTTGACTCATAGTATTGGGCATAGAATTAGTATATAAGTGTGTGTTGAGGTCATTGAAGGCACCGTGAAGTTAATTGTATTGAGCTTGCTCAAAGGAGGTTGCCCCCTCGAAGTGGCCCATGATCAATATAAAAGTGATTCTGAGTTCTATTATTTCCGATATCTAGTGTATTTGCATTAATTAATTATTGCAGGTTCTTCACATTTGGTATCAGATCCTCCACCCAGGTTCAAGTCACAGAGCGGGTGGCAACGTCGGCATTGCAGTGTTTTCCCGAGGCTCGTACGACACAAAGGGGAGACCACCGTACGGGCGCACATCCAGCCCAGAGTCTGGACTGCAAAGCATGGTGGGATGTTAAGATCCTAACGGACGGCCTTCACTAACACCTCGGGGTTTTGGTGTAACGGTTTGTATCATTTGGTATCAGAGCCTCCACCCAGGTTCAAGTCACAGAGCGGGTGGCAACGTCGGCATTGCAGTGTTCGCCCGAGGCTCGTACGGCTCAAAGGGGACACCACCGTATGGGCGCACATCCATCCCAGAGTCTGGACTGCGGAGTGTGGTGGGATGTTAAGATCCTAGTGGGTGGCCTTCACTAACATCTCGAGGTTTTGGTGTAATGGTTTGTATCAATAAGGAACATGTACTTGAGCAGGTCACAAGTCCATCCAGTCATAGTCCTTCAAGGCACAAGCTAAAGGGTTGGTTGGACATAAGAATGAAGAGTGTGCAAGCAAGCTGAAGAATACATTGGACAAAGTCTAGTCTACGCAAGCAACTCAAGAGAAGATTCCAGAGTGCACAAACAAGTCAAGTGGAGTGCACAAGAAACATGGAACAAGAGATGGTTTAACACCTCTACAAGTCCTAAAAGCGCACAGGTCATCACCAATTAGAAGATGCTTTCAGCTGATAAAGCATGTGCAAGTTTCAAGAAGGGTGTATCAATTAATGTCAACATATGCGCAAATTCCACAACCAAAGACACAACAAGTGCGCAAGTCCCACAAGTGATGGTACCGCAAGGGTCAAATTACCATCAAGTCAAAGATCACGCATGTGCAAGTTACGCAAAGAATTGATACACCAAGTGCGCAAGACCCACAATTAATGGTACTGCAAGGGTGAAAGTCCCATGAAGTCGAGGACCATGTATGCGCATAACACACAAATAAAGAACAAATCAGTGGCATAGAACATGACATGTGGCACAGGCATAATCCATGAAGCAAGGAAGAAGGAATACCACAACCAACTTGTGGACATACAATCCATGCAAGACATGTATAAATAGGGAAGCAAGTTGGAGATTTGAAGTAAGATTGATGGAGAGGTCGAAGAGCTTCTAAGTGGTAGATATAGATTTATATTCGGGGCATCACGAGATCGAGGCACAGAACAATATGATCTAGCGAAGAGTTGAGTATGCAAAAGCATAGGAATAATTGAACTGATGGTGCACAGAATGATGCTATAGATCTGTGATAGTTGCGCAAAGAAAAAAAGGAAGAATGTAGAATATCTGCAAGTGTGTGAGGAATCAATATCAGTAGCACAAGAAGCACAATGTCATAACTGAGGCATATCGGAAGATGCGTAGAAGTTTAGCCAATGCACGAAGGTTAACGTGAAGTGTGCAAAGTAGAGATGTCCATTAGATATATGGCGATAGAACAAAAACGGAATCTTGTATGCGCGTCATGATGGGGATGCTATAAGACAAGTGCATTAAATCGAAAGGATAAGTCATATAATGCACATCATGTTGCATATTGTCTGAAATACTATGGCACTTAAACATAATGGACACATCTAAGTAAGTGCACAATTCCATATGATATCGGTGCACAATCTTAGATCAACAAGATATCAATTGAAGCACAGTATTAGTTAGTTAGTGCAATTGCATAGTAGCAGAATGACACAGCTAATCAATGGTGCAAACTGCAATAGATGAAGTAGCACACGATATATGAAGTGAGTCATTAGTATAAGTGAAGAATTAAGTGGAATGAGAAGTCAAGTGATGTATGTAGGGGAGTGACATTAATACGACTGCATATAGAAGGTATGCACAACCGAACAAACATCAGAATATCATAAGTGTGTGCATGTTGGAAGTTCAGTAAGGAATAATATTATTTTGGATATATGGGCGTCCGGACGAGGCAAGGATCAGGAGGTCGTAATCTCCTTCCAGATAGTGTTGGAGAACACAGGGAGTTGGTGCTTCCTTCAAGTCGGTGCCTCCTTCCAGTTGGTGTTGGTAAACACAGAAATTCGATGCTTCCTTGAATGTAATCTTTTCATTTCAAAAGAGCATTCTGTGGTTTGGGTTTCCACGTAAAAATCCTGTGTGTTCTATGTTCTTTGTCTTGGTTCATATATGGATGAATGATTTTATTTATATTGGATGCATAAATAAAGATCAAGATTAAGTTAATACTAATCTGTTAAAGAAGGTAAAAACTGTTGATAACTGTGCTAATACCAATTCATCCCCCCTCTCAGTATTAAATCGATTCCAAAAATTGGTATCAAAGCAGGTGTCTTCAGTAACAGGTTAACATCTAGAAGATAGATCCTTGCGTAGACATGGACAAGCAGGAAGGTATTTCTACCAACAGCGCATGAAGGTTTGATGGCACCAACTATAACTTCTGGAAGGTTAGGATGGAATTTTATCTGCAATCACTCATAGCATATCTCTGGCAATCCATTGTTGATGGTTACAATGTCCCAGCAGTCGTGCCAGTTAATCCAACATAGAGGAGAATCTATGAATGCAATGCAAGAGCCAGAACACACTATTATTTGGTTTGAATGATAATGAGTTCGTCAAGGTTATGCACTGCACCTCAACCGAGGAGGTTTGGGGAAAAACTCAGAGGTGTCTATGAAGGTGACGAAAAGGTAAAGAAAGCAAAGTTGCAAAACTACTCTAGGGTATTTGAATCTATGATAATGAAAGATGAAGAGAAAATTACCTCTTACTTCTTAAGAGTTGCTGAGATATTTAATGCTATCAAAAGTCTTGGGGTCACTTCGGAAGAAGAATCTGTGGTACAAAATATATTGAGAACTATGCCCCCAAGGTTTGATGCAAAGGTGTCTATATTGGAAGACAGATCTAATCTTGAATATCTGACCAAGGATGAGCTTCAAGGGATTTTGATTGCATACGAAATGAGAATTGAGAAAGAGACTCTTATAAAAAAGGAAGCTTCTTTTAAAGCCACCGTAAAGGATAAGTATGATCATGACAAATATTGTTGCAATGAGTCGGATGATGAGGAATCAAAATTTGTTAGAAAGCTGAAAAGAGGAAGAGGTAAGTACAAGAACAAGTTCCCCTTCAAATGTTTCAAATGTATAGGAGTAGGTCATTATGCCTCTAAGTGTCCTTACAGAGAAAATGAAGACAACGACAGTGATTAATAACTTGGTTCTCAAGAACGAAGAACTACATGCACTCAGCACAGACTTGAAAAATAAAAGGAGAATTCCAAAACAGAAGAAAAGTCTGTATACTGAGGAAGAAAGCAACATACCTAAAGAAAGTGACTGTGATGAAGAACCAAAAGAGGTACTTTTCATGGCCTTTGTATAAGAAGAAATAAATGATGAAAATAAGAAGAACAGTTCAAAGAATACTCCAGTTACACAAAGAAAACCAGGGTAATTAGACAAATATTTCTTTAGTGGATCATTTAAAACCCCTCCAAATCCAATAGCAAAAGTTAAGACAGATAATCAATATGAAGAAGAAGAAGAGGCTGCAGATGTTGACTGTGAAGGTGAATTGATTAGTTCCTTGGATGAATTAAAGAAGTCAAGAAAGAAGAACAAATTCCTGCAGGAACAACTATCGAAGTATGAATAACATGACAAACTATTCCAAGAGTTTCTTGATTCAAAGGTTAGTGAAGAAGTGACGAACTATGAGATACAACTGATTTGAGCACAAGACAAGGTCAAAGTGCTTGAGGAAGATAAAGTTGCATTAAAATATTCTTTAGAAAAATTAGTATAGATAAATAAGATGCTGACAAGTCAGCTTGAGTCAAAAGACAAAGAAATATCTTGCTTAGAAGACAAGCTTGTGATGATGAAGGGAAAGAAACAAGTTCAAGATACCATAGTGAATTGCACACATCAAGAAAGCAACAAGTCTAGTATTGAAGATGAATTAAAGAACAAGTTCAAAGGTAGCACATCAATCTTGAACAAAATCCTGGAAGATCAGAGATCACCAGGAAAAAAAAAGTCTTGGTTATGAAAAGGAATTAGGGAAGGTCTGCGAAAAAGAACATTTCCCAAATCATGCTAAGTCTTTCAGGTATGTCAGTTCCTTCAACAACTACAACTCTTTCCAATTTACTTACCAAAGAAGGATCAATAGGATTAAGTGCGCAAGATGCAATCGCTTTGGTCATGTTGCAATATATTGTCAAACTATGAGATGCTATGCATGTGATGGTTTTGAAAATAAGTCTATGTACTATCGAAATGTAGTAAAATGTCCAGATAAAGACTTACTATGCAAAGGAAATAACATTGCGAGGAATCATATTGAAAATTCTCAAGTACAAAATCAATATAGAAGTGCACAAAAGAAGCAGACAATCCAGGGACATCCAAAGCACCAAGCAATTGTTTCTCCTCCCGTTGATCCTGAAAAAGATCAGGTGAGACCCTTGAATTCAACACGATGCATTCTAGAATTCAAGGAGCATGTTAGTAAAGTGTGTGGGTAGATGGTGTCTGTCATAGTATTTATCATAGTTGCAAAAGGTTATGTAATGTCACAAAAAAGAAAGAGCAAATACATGCACACATTCAGTTGTTACTAAGTTATCTTACATATGATAAAGTGAAGAACATATTAATTGTTGAATTAAGTGTTATAAAAGGAAAATTATTGCATGAATAAAGGGCACAAACACTGCTAAATTATATACATGATTCTGCGCAGAAAAATTTCTTCATTATATTCAAAATCAGTGTGGTTACAAAATTGCATGTCGGGACTCCATGCCTAGGCCAAAAGGGCATATACAAGAAAGACGAGTGAAGGAGACAAAACTGAGAATTGTTGAAGTAATATACAACCACAGTTTGAGGTCAATCTCTAAGTCTGGCTGGTGAGAAAGACGAAGCTCCAAGTCCATAGGCACCGGCGTAGTACACCTTGAAGAAGGGTGCACAAGAAGAAGTTGAAGAATTGCAGACGATGGTGGTTCAATATGTTGAGGCCAAAGTAAGGACAATTCATCCAGGATCTGTTGTTGTTGGCACTCCATATTGTTGATCCAACGAGTCAGTTGAGCCAATTGTTTAGCTTGCCTGTAATTCACCTGTGACTGAATGTACTAGTGTTGAAACTCCGTGTCCTCCATCTGGCATTTCCAAGCTCCCATATAAACCTTCAGGTGTGTAAATTCAGACTGCTGCAATTGAACAACTAGTCGCACACTCTCAAGGGAGTTGTTCATTCTCTGGTAGAAGGAATCCATTGGAAAGTAAGGAAAGAAAGTAGGAGGCAATGGGACACATAAAAGCAGAAGTGGACAAGGAAATGAAACAAGAATTTTTTCGTTGAGATATTATAGAATGGAATGGATGATCTTTGCGTGTGTAGAGTTAATTTGAAGAGATGTGCATTCAATATCGCGCAAGTCGAAGAAGGTGGTAGAGTTTTCAAAATTGAATGCAAGAGTTAATAGGTTTTGGATATGAGTACAAAAAGCATAAATCTTCTGTGTGACGAATGATGTTTCCCCAAAAGCTCAAGTACAATCGCAACACGTCATTGTTTCAACACAAACTGAGTGTCATGTCCACTTTTATGCTGAGTTAGTTGATGAATGAAAAACGTGCAAAATATCTAGTTGTCATGGCAAGGGATGCGACGACATTAAATGTGACAAGGTCTGGTGACGACGTAGTAAATGCAACAGATGAAACTATTAGGCGCATAAAGGAAGTCAAAAAATTGGTGCACAAACAATAAAGGATTGAGTTTGGCACTGCGCAGTTGGTATGAGAGTATGCATGTATGAACCACTGCACAAAGAATGATGAAGTGTTGATAACATATTTACATAATAATAAATGAAAGATAATTATGAAAACAATATGCATATTGCAAGATATCAGTGCAAAAGAAATGAAGCATGAAGACAGGGGGAGTTATCCCTATGAGCAAATAAGTAAAGGCCAGCACAAAACAAAAGAAAGAGGAACCAATAATTACGTAAGTCATGGCACCTCTTTGCCATTGATGTCAAAGGGGGAGAAAAGAATGAAGCTGATTGTACACATGACATGAAGTTGAATGCATTTTAGAGGATGCAACATGAAGAAGAAGAAGCATGAAGCCGAGAAGTAATACAGCTGAATAAAGAACATGCAGCAAAGGAAGAAAATGAAACAAAGATGATGAAGAAGACGTGAAAGAGCGTGAAGCATATTTTTGAAATAATGGCATGAAGATGATACAGAGAAGAAGCATGAAGCTAACCATGAAGCATGCAACAGTACAATGCAAATAATCATAAAGCATGTGATCTGCGCAGGGGTAACAAAGAGCAGAATAAGCATTAGCAGTGGAATGCCCAGAATTCAGGAGTTTCAACTAGAAAAAAACTCAAGGGGATCATTGAGCTGAATATTTATTTGCTCACACAATTAAGTTAACCAAAGACCTGGTAAAATAAATAAGCCATGAATAAAGGATATGATTTAATATTGAATAGATAAAAAGATGATAGATTACAATGATGTCTTGGCCTTAAATATGGCTTGGACTCTTGATGTTGAGGACAGGCCTCCTTTCATAATAACATTAATTAACCTAACTATTAGTTATTTAATTATTATCTTATTTATGTTTGTTACATTGCCACTCTTTATAAAGGATTTGTCCTCAAAGACTTATAATGTTGTCACATCGTTCTTTGTGATGTCGTGGCTAACGAAACATGTTGATACAAAATTCTAAGTGTAGAGCATAACTTTCGATAAGTGTATGGGTCAATCCATCCCAAATTGATTTGTTGCTGACTGTTGGGATTCCCTATTGATCTATTGTCAGGAGCTTTGATCACATTAGCACCATTGTATTTTGACATTTCCCACTTTTTAGAATATCGGTTTTTATGGTTGGGGTGTCAATAGGGAATTTTCACAATGTCATTTTCTTTTACGAGTGTCATCTTTTGAGCATTGATCTGAGTTGGAAGTTGTATTTTCATCCCTTAATATTTTAAGGTTTCGTTCTGTATCTTTTCCAACTTCTTTTCTAACTTCATGTTATCATTTTGAAACTTCTTAATCAATTCTACTTGCGATTTTATGTCATCTCCAGACTTCTTAAGTTGTTCCTTAAGATCTTCGTCATGACTTCTGATGCAACTATTTTCTTCCTGTTTGTCTAGAAGTTTTCCTTCAATGTCTTCTATAGATTGTTCTTTCTTTCAATTATTTTTCAACTTCTTAATTTTTGTGACTAGTGTCTTGTTATGATTTCTTAATCTAAAAATTTCTTCGGAATTGTTGGATAGTGCTTTATTATTCTTTGCGATCTCCAACTTATGTATCTTTTTAGAGTCGTAATTTTTTTGTTGAAGAACTTTTATTTGTTGTCGATATTGGCCGACCACTGATTCTTGATCTTCTAATTTCTGTCGTATCTGTGCCAGTTATTCATCCTTGTCACTAACGATTTTGTTCAAGCGTATTATTTCCACTTCGTAATCGTTTATTTCTTTCTTTATATCTTGATTTTTCAATCTCTGATTGAAATCGTTTTCGTCTTTTCATTCCTCAATTTGCGCACATAATTTTTCTATATGATTTTTCTAGTCAGAAATGTTTCGTTCCTTGAATTTTTCTTGTATCTTATGTATTTCAATTATTACTTCCAATTTTGTATTCATGTCGCGTAAATCTTCGTTGTCTCTTCGATAATGCTTTAACTTGGCTTCTAATTTCTCTATTTGTAATCGCAAACCGGCTTCCATGGTTTCTAACTTCTTCGAAGATTCTTCCCTTGATTTTGACTTTTTCAGCAATAACTTGTCTTATTCTTATTAGGTTAAATAACCTTTTTTCTTTTTTCCAAAAATAATTATCATTTTAATAAAATAATAATTATTATTTCCTTTTGCTGGTTTTTTTTCTTTTTTTTTATAATAATAATTATTAATAAATTAATTAATAATAACAATATTAATGTTTTTATAAACTTTATATATATAGTTAATATATAGTTTTTTTCCCCAAAATTAAGATATTTAAACAATATAATAATACTATTATAACGTTTAATATTTAATTTCAAAAATAAAATTTAGGGTTTCGATGGTAGGGAGAGATGGATGGCGGGTAGAGAAGTAGGAGCTGATGTGGAGCAACAGGGAGGAAGGAGGGTCAGGGATGGATGGGAGGTGGGGTGGCGACTGCAGGAAGTTGTTTTCGGACAATCTACTTGAGCAAACGCGAGCATGATCTCCCTAGTCCAACTCGATCTAGAACAAATGGAAACAAAATATAAAACTACTTTCCTAGATCAATTAGAGATCAAGGTAAATAGATGCCTTGCCTTCATATTCGTAGATCTTTCTCACTTTTGTTGCTCCAAAAGTTTTGGTCATCAGATCCGTGTTGATGTATTTGTAACTTCGGAAGATATTCACTTGTATATTGTATGTATTACATTTGTACTTTAACGTATCCGCAACGGAGATGTATTATTCCTCCGATTGGAAGTATCGTCATTTGTATTTGCAAGTGTCGCAAGTTATATTGTAAGTGTTGTAACTTATATTTGATGGGTTATTAGACCACCTTAGATGGGTCGGCCCAGTATGAGGTAAAGGGTTATTAGACCACCCTAGTGGGGTTGGCCCAGTGAAAAGTGGTAATGGGTTATTAGACTCTCCTAAGGGAGGTCGACTCAGTTAGAGTAAAAGGCAAGTAAAGGTAAAGTATAAATAGAGAGGATCCACCAACGCCACCTGTCTACTGTTAGCCAAGTCGACCTCCGCTAGGTGGCAACAATTATCGAACCAAGGTTCTTGCCTATAGTCTGCCATCGTGCCACTCACTAGGGCCCTACCAGCCACCACACCATTATTCGCGAGGAGATCAACCACCTTGTTGGGATCATGTTTGACATGGGAAAAGGATAAAGCCAACTCATTGTAAAGAAGCACCCAGAGGAGGTCCAAACGGTCCAGAAGGCGCTAGCTGGAAGACACCTTCTCCGAAGATTAGTCGCATAGAATATTTTTTTGCCATTTGGACAATGATTAGAGAGTCTCCTTCCAAAATCGTCGAAATCCATGCTTCACAAATCACTAGCTTGACACTCTGTATGAGTCCTTCCAACTCGGCAGAGTTATTGGAATCGTGGCCAATGGATCCGAAGAAAACCTTCAGAATAACACTCGAGGAATCCCGACAAACCCCCCCAAAACCAATAGACCCAGGTTTTCTACGGGAGGCACCATCGAAATTGTTTTCGGAACCATCATGGGGGGTAGGGAGCAATGGATCAGGATAACCAGTGGCACAATTTCTCTTTTCTCCTAAGCCCCTCCAAGTCAGATCATCCAATTCCCTAGCTGGCTGCAATCTGTAACTCTCTGGCTAATAAGTCTTTATCCTTATCATCCCACTAGGCACTTCTAATAGTCTCCTTCATATTCCCGACCAACTTCGTCCAAACCTCCTCTTCCTAGTGATGTTTATCCCGAAAGATACGACCATTCCTTTCTTTCCAAATCGACCACATGACCATACCCGGAAACATCCTCCAAAGAGATCCAATGATGGGATTTGAGAAAGCTTTAAGGTCCCGGGATTTTAAGGATTGGTCTGGTTTCCCTCTAATCCAATTTCTTTGCCTAAAAATCACAACACCTATGTCCCACAGAAAATAAGAGAAAGAGCAAGAATTCAAGAGATGGCCAATGGTTTCCTCCACGAAGGGCCCAGGATTCCTTGCTTCCTCAGGTTTTCACTAGTCAAGATTCTTTTCCATATCACTAACCAATAGAAGATACCAATATTGGGCCAACTATTCATCCCCCAGATTTTTCTCCACTTCTTATCCTCCTCTATCTCATCCTCAATATGATAAGCATAAGCTTCTTTAATACTGGAATTACCTCTCTGGGAGGACCTCCACCGAAGCCTATCAGGGGAATTGTTGATCTTGATAAAAATTTCCCGCAAAGTGGTCTCAAAACTGTGAAGATTCTCATCCAAGATGAGATCCTCCCAGCCTCCGAGGTGGAACCAATTCCTATAACCATCCCTATGAGGAGGCTCCCAATAGTGACAAACTTTGGTTTTTCCCTCTACCACTCCTCTATCCCTGATTTTCTGCCACCTAGGATCATCCCTGAGTTTGGGAAGCTAGTTCCATGTGTCATCCTAGAAATTATCCCTTTCCCCATCATGAACCTACCAAAAACAATGGTTTTGAACAAGTTTGCACCCGGAGAAAGCTTTAAGCCAAATGTGAGACCCATTTTTTACTTCATTGAATCTAATCAGATGCCCCAACTCTCGATCCCTGACATATTTAATATGCCACAAACGCACCCATGGTTCAGAATTGTGAGTGCACCATCTCCACCAGATCTTCACTCCATAAATTCCACTCATAACCTTGGGGTCCCTGAGACCCAAACCCCCTTTAGTCTTGGGTTTAACAATGTTGTCCCATCAAAGCAGAGCGAAATTTGCCTTGGTTTCCCTACCACCCCAGAGAAAATTTCTCTGAATGCCACGGATCTCTTTAAGAATAGATTTGGGGGCAGAGAGAATTGAAAACAAATAGACCGGCATAGTTTGGAGAACACAGTTGACTAAAATCAGACGACTAGGAAGGTTTAAGGGATGAAGAGTCCAACTAACCAATTTATTCCTTAATATGTCCAATAAATCTTTCCAGGAAACCCTACGAATAGTCCCCTTGGCCAGCGAAACCCCCAGGTATTTTGAGGAGAAAGACCCCCGGGAAAAACCCAGAATTCGAATAATGTGAGCTGAGCGGGGACCGTAGTGTTGAAAAAGAAAACCTAAGACTTACCTGGATTAAATTCTAGCCCAGACGCCTTCGCAAAAAGGATACGTATTTTTTTGAAGGTCTGGGCCTCTTGGACTGAAGGGTGCCCCATTAGCATTGTATCATCCACAAATTGATGGTGCATCTACTTATCCATACCCCCATGAAGCTGAAGCCCCCTAAGCCTACCTTCAACAGCCTGGGATTGTAGAAGCTTACTGAGCCCCTCCGCCATTAAGATAAAGAGCAAAGGAGACAAAGGGTCACCTTGACAGATGCCACGAGAAGCTTGAAGGAGTTTGGAAGGGGTCCCGTTGAGGAGAATAGAATAAAAAGGGGTCGAGACCAGGATCATGATCCAGGTCACCCACTCCCTGTCAAAACCATAAGCCTTCAAGATACCCCTCATATATTCCCAGCTAATTTTATCATAAGCTTTGGCAATGTCTAAATTAACTAACATGCCTGGTTTCTTCGTGACCTTTAGAGAATGCATGACCTCTTGAACCAAGATAATTCCATCAACAATTTTTCTGCCCTCCACAAAACCCGATTGTTCAGGAATGATAAGAATGGGGAGGAGAGGCTTAAGCTGATTGGCTATCACCTTAGAAATGATTTTATAGATTACATTGCATAAGTAAATTGGGCAGAACTTACCCGGAGAATCAGCACCATCTTCCTTTGGGATAAGAGATAAAAATGTGGCATTAAAAGATTTTAAAACACCTCGACTGCTATGCGATTCATCCACAATCTGATGAACATCCACCTTGATGAGATCCCAGAAGTGATGGAAAAAGTTAGTGGTAAACCCATCAGGGCCAAGGGATTTCCCAAGAGCCAACTGATTCATGGCTTCCTCAACCTCCTACAAAGAGACAGGCTTGCTTAACATCTCATTGTGCTCCTTAGTAACCAGGCGAGGGATGAGGTTGGATATTTTGGCTATTTCATGTCTATGATCCACCCTATCTTCTTTTAAGACAGTCTCAAAGTGGGTGACTAACTCTCCTTCAATTTCTCCTCTAGTCTCTGCCTGCTCCCCATTGGATGTATGAATCTTGAGGATTTTAGACCTATGACGGTTCTGGATGATTGTATTGTGGAAGAACTTAGTGTTCCTCTCTCCCTCTTGTAGCCACTGGTTACGAGACTTCTCTTTCCAGAAAATCTCTTCTTGCCTCTCCCAAGCTTCTAGACGTTCCAGGAGTATTTGTTCTTGTTCACGTATGTTCACATCACATCCAGCCTCCATCCCTTTCCGATGAATGATTTCTAGGTCTTCATTCAATTTCTTTTTATCCTGAAAGATATTACCAAAATCCTCCCTATTCTAGGTCTGAATCCTAGCCTTCAGGACCTTTAACTTCTGCTGGAGTTGATACATGCTAGAACCCTCTGGGGGGACCAGCTCCCACCACCACTGCCTCACCATATCATTGAAATATTCATTCTCTAACCAAAACTACTCAAATCGGAAAGGCTTAAAGAGCATAGGATTCGAGAGATCCTAGTTTAAACAAACAAGTCAATGATCAAAGTAGTCTAGATGCCACCAGGTGAATGCCACCCCTTCTATTATTCCAAGTATACCAGTCGTTCCTAGTTTCTACATCAATGAAAGGGCTATGACTAAGAAAATCCCGAAAGTTTTCTTGGAATCTGTCCATAGTCCTTCTTTCTTCCTCCTTTTTTCTCATTAATGGAGGTAATAATATTGAAGTCCCCGCCAACAATCAATGACCCCTCCTCAGCCTCAACTGATAACCAAGAAAAGAAATGAAGTAAGGCCTCCTTATGTGGACTAGCACTCGGCCCATAAACATTCACTAGGGAACCAGAGACTCCTGAATCTGTCACCATGAAATCGGTCATCAGTTTTCCCTCCAATTAGAAACCAAGATGGAGAGAGGTCGCTAGAGGACATCCATGCCCCCAACCATGCCATTGGCATCAATTTCCATGACCTCACAACCTTTCCAGATTGTTTTCCCTACTTTCTCCATTGTACTAGATGAACATTTAGTCTCCTGGATAAAAAGAATATCAGGTTTTTCCTGCCTCACCTTTCTTGCTAGAGTTTTCAGTTTTTGAGGATGATTGCACCCCTTAATGTTCCAAGAAACAATCTTCATTGAGCAACTTTGTTAACTTCAGAAAAGGCCACCTTGATCATCGGATATTGACCGGACTCAATAAGTTTTACACCAATTTCTGCGATTCATTGTTTGTTGGATTTCCTTCCATGCTTCAGTTCCTCTGTTGGAGATTTCCTTTTGTTCCCCAACTGAGGATCGGCCATGATACCCAACTTCTAACCAGCCTTCGATTTGATGATTGCATCCCTGAGGAGCTCCACCTGTCTTCTGGTAACATACCCTTCCCTCTCTTTTCACATTCCTTCTCAAGCACATCCAGATCTAATTCTCCCAGATCCAATTCTTCCTCACCATCTTCTTCCATCGCTGCTGGTAGATCTTCTAGGATATGATCCTGGATCTGGTTTTCCATTACTTCATCCTTACTCATTTGCAGGGTTTCTTTTTTGTGCTTTCTTCCCTCACCCTCCTCACCGACCTCCTCTAAAATCTGAAACAGATTTTTGCTGGTGGACCCATTATCAACCTTTTCCTTTCCTTTTCGAGATTGGTCACCTGATCTGTTCTTTTTGCGGCTTCGGACCTGGGTGAACCCTTCCTTGCCCTTATTATGGTTAGTATCTGAGCGAGATGAGGGTTTCTCCTGGTCAGACAAAGGGTGATTTCTGCTAAAGTGGCCATATTCATGGCAAAGGTGGCATCGGAATGGAAGCTGCTCATATTCAAGCGGCTGGATCCATTCTTCATCCTCCTAGTTAAGGATGCTAGCTTATGGGAGCTCCTTAGAGAGATCCATATAAACAAAGATCCGAGCACATGAGGTATACCTATGCAATCTCGTCTGTTCCACAAATTTGACGAATTCCCCAAGGGAATTACCAATGGCCTGCAAGATTTCCAGATCCCAAAATTCGCAGGGAAGAGAGAAAAGTCTAATCCATATTGGGGCAACTTTCATATCCCTCGTTTTTGGGTTGAAACGTTCTTTCCAGGGTCTGAGGTAAAGGCCGACTGAAAAGAAAAAATAGGGTCCCCCCTCCAACACTCTGTCTCTATCTTCCACATTAAAAAAGATGATGGTAAAGAAACCCTTGGCCCCCAGCTGCAGATCATAGTTCCCTTTTGGGTTCCACATGCTTTTGATCCACCTAACCAGATCTTTTTCCTTGGGCCAGATACCCTCGAACTTGGCAATTAAGACCTTCTCCTTCCATAGCTCTACTTTTTCTCTCACCTTCTCCGCTCAGATTTGAATGGCCGGAATAGACGAGGACTTTGGGAGACAGCCCCCCGAACCCAACCGACGTTTAGCTCTTGGCTCCCGGTTGCACCCCTCTCCCATCCTTACCTCATCTCCTCTACCAGCCAACGTCACTCCCACAAATGACATGGCCTGGGGCATCCGCCGGGACAGCTGCAGGAGATGCAACCCCTATCGCGAGGATTTCTGACAGGCATGAATCTCATGCTCCCTATCAGAACCCTAGCTCACTGATATCCACATGCGCTTCGAAATCCATTAATCATGTCAAGAAATTCATGCCATATTTGACTTCATAGAATTTTGTTAACCCCCACTCTTAATAGGGTTAATTCCGAAGTGCACAGAGTTGAGTTGAGTTGAGTTAATATGGTTAATTTTTTCCACGAATAGTCACGTTTCTCAACATATTTTTTTTATTAATTTTTCTTTTCAAATTTTGGAGTGAACCATTCTTCAGATATTCTAAGTTTATTTTTATAAATGGCTAAAATCCTAGATAGGGTCAAGAAATTTGGTCATAGAAATTCTGAAAAATTTGCAACCAAAAGCTAAATCAAACAAAGTTTGAAAAATGATAGCCAAAGGCTGGATTAGACAATGAGACTAGACTAAGGACTTTGGTCATAGAAATTCTGAAAAATGTGCAACCAAAAGCTAAATCAAACAAAGTTTGAAAAATGATGGCCAAAGGCTGGATTAGACATTGAGACTAGACTCTGATACCAACTAAGACAAACAAAGTTTGCTAACACATAAATTATCTAAAATATTTGGAATATAAAGAAATCCATTAAAATAATAAAATTGAGTAAATGTATATGAATGAATGAGATGATTACAAGTAAGAATGAGGGCTCATATATATATATATATATACCCACGTAGTGGTGCCCTTTCGTAAAGAGATGTGACCTTTCATTAAGAATGTGTCTCTTCATTACATATTAGTTTATTGAATATTGAATATTGAATATTAATTATTTATATTCATATATATTATATATACTTTGTTTATTACATAGGAGTCATGTACAAAAGGCTACCAACTAACTAATAGTACAAAATGGAATCTACTTCAGGTGTAGTGCATGTGGCAGTAAGTTTTACTCCAAAGTGGAAGGGATAAGGGTATGATTTACAATGTTTCATGTGAAAGTGGCAAAGAATGTCACAAGCATACTTGAACTAAGAAAAAAAAAATCATTATTTGGCTTGCAAGACTTGGAGGCCAACAAAATAATGCAAGTGTCTTAAGTTGGCCATTTCAAATTTCTTCTTAAGGTTGTATTTCACACGGGTTAAAAGTTTAGGGTCACTACCAGTAAGAATAAGGCCATCGACATAAATAACAAGGATTATGAGATGGTTTCTTACTTTCTTGGTATAGACATTGGATTCAAAATGACATCTAGAAAAACTAGTGTCAAGAAGAAAGCTATCCATTTTGACATACCAAGCTCGAGGAGCTTGCTTAAGGCCATAGAGAGATTTCTTAATATGACAACCAAAGCTCGAGTAATTCTGAACATACCTAAGAGATTGTTCCATGCAAATTTAATCTTACAAATCCCCATCTAAGGAAGATTTGACATCCTTTTGATGGACCTCTGTAATGTCCCTTGTTAGGAATTTTATTAAAATGGCAATTTTTCACTTTTTTCCCTAGTTAGACCTTTGACTAGTTTTGATCTCTAGGTCCCAAATTTGCCCCAAATGATCCCAAATCTTCTGAGAAGGTATATGAATGATATTAGAACATAAATATGTGTTTCAGGGATGCCTTTGGACCTTTAAAATACTTCTGCAAATCCTCTTTCAATTCTGATCAATGTAGGTAACTTTACTAGTGATTTTCCTTTGACTAGTATTGGTCTCTAGGTCTCAAATTGACTCCAAATGCCTTCAAATATTCAAGGAAGGTGTATGAATGATATTAGAACTTGAATATGATGTTTATGGATGACATATTTCCACCAAAAGACCTCTGCAAACTCTCTTAAGATTCTGAACCAATTATGTAATTTTACTAGTAATTTGGGGTTCAAATCCCCCTAGGGTAAGTACTGAAAATGGCTTCCCAAATGCCTCCAAACCCACTCAAATTTATGAACAGAGGTATGTAATTTGGGGTTCAAATCCCCCTAGGGTAAGTACTGAAAATGGCTTCCCAAATGCCTCCAAACCCACTCAAATTTATGAACAGAGGTATGTAATGTGTTAAGTATTTTATTAAAGTCTCATATGCACCATTAATGGATTATTACAACTGTTCTCACCCTCTCCCATTCAACTGCAAAAATCCCCAATTCTACCCTTGGGGAAATGGCACTATTTCACCTCCCAATACAACTAAACTGAGTAAAAATGATTCAAATGCTCAAGTACAGTACATGAAACTTGTAGAATACATCCATGGCAGTATATTGATCACAAATATATCATAGAATCATCCATTCATTCGAAATCATCATCAATACATTGGCTCACAACAAGGTAGTGGGGAAATGGCATTGTTCTTCCATTAAAAATGAGATTTATACATTTCTACTTGGAATTTCGACCTGAAACTTTTTGGAGATGAATAACAGAGTATTTAATTCATATTAAAAAATAAATGGGGCATTAAAATCTTCCCCAAAGAGTACAATAGCTCACCAAAAATGCCCTCCCTCAAGGATCAAGAATATGCCATCAAAACTGGAAATGGTTGAAGGAGTGAGCTGCAATAGAAGAAACCATGAGCTGCCCTGTAGATTACACCTACAAATAAATACTCCATTAAAGCTCCAAATGAAAGGTCTGAATGGCCTTTCCAATTTCCAACTTGGATGGGAATCTTTCACCCTCGAAATTGGCTAAGGCAAGAAACTAGTCATCCACTAGCTCTCCCTCTTCACAAATGCAATTGCAAATTCTACAAATGATCAAAAGCCGGTTTCATTCTTTGTTATTGACATTTATAAACTTCTAATGTCCTCCATGGGTCGAATTCCTTCCAAGAGACTCATGCCAACTCATGTTGGGAAGAGATTCCAAAGAACGCCACTTGTACAACAATTCCTAGTCTCCCACTTCCACCAAATCACATGTGGAAGCATCTTAGCTGCCCTAACACCCTTGAGCGCCCTCTTGGAGTCTATTTTTAGCCATGACATGTCATATATGTCATATGTCAGCCTTCAGGTATGATTTGTGTCATAGGTGTCATAGCATCTTCATTATTGTTGTCATAGAGCTAGGGAATCTAGCCCAAGTGTCTCACTAGCTCCAAATTGCCTCTTCCTCTTCCATGGGAGTTACTCTTCCTCTATATTTCGACCTTGGATGAGTCATGCAATGAATAATACCTTTTGGACTCCCCCAAGTATGTTACCATTCACCTTGAATTCGAATTGGTGATAGAATGATGCCAAATGTAGTGGGGAAATCTAGCCATATGTGGGTCCCACTTCCTCCATGTGTCTTCATGATGAAATGCCACTTTGATTTTCACTTGTATATATTTATTTAGATCCTTTATTAAATATTTATGTCATTCTAATGTTCAAACGTCATTTATTATCCCCATTATTCCAAATCCCAAAGCTTCCACCCCAAACCTAGGAAACTAGTAATTTTCCTCCTTGGGCATTATTTGACCTTTAGCATCAATTTGACAAACTCTAATGAATAAAGCCAATGTGATTAGGCCATTGTGACCCAATACCAAATTTGGGACATGAAAAATCCTCCCTTCCCAATATTGCTTGTCCTCAAGCAATTTTAAATGTGGGTGTTAAAGAACCTGCTTTCTGTATAATTCTTTGAAGTTGCCATTGAATTGCCCAATTTTGAGTCTTTGAGTTTCCATGAAGATTTTAGAGAGGAACCACCATGCTTGCTGCTGCACTACTCTGATTAAAATCACTTTATTAAGTGGGGAAATCCATCTCCCATACTGCTTGTTTCCCCAAAAATTTGAAACCAATGAGATAAAAATTATTCCAGGGTCCCATTGCTTGTATTGCACCCCAATAATTAAGAGTGCTCTCCAACCCACACCATTAGTTAAGAGGATTCCTAGATCCCATTTTCTTGTATGCATCCTTCCAAACATCATGAGTACCAAATATATATCATCAAAGTACATAACAACATAATGAAAATGTACATCAAGGATATGCTTAATCAAAGAGTCATGAAAGTGCTTATACCTCCAAGCAAGTAGACCACCATTTTCCAAGTGCATACAAGCTTCAAGTGACCAATCAAATCTGCTCCAATGACATAGGTGAGGATCCCATGTCCTATAATGCTGCTCCAAAAGGATGTGATATGCATCAAAATATTCAACCATGTATTCTTTCATCCAAGAAGTGAATGAAGAATATCCACTAAAATCTGAACCAAATAATAAGCGGAAAAAATAAGGAGACTTCAAATGACTCAAAGAAGTCTCACCCATACATCCATGAATGTGAGAATCATAAAAATATAACAAAGTATGTGGCTGCCAACAAAAATGTTCTCCAATCATAAATCTATTCTCCCAAGTGTTGGATGAAGTTCCTCCAACATCAAATGAATCAAATGTTGAGCAAAAAAAACCATGAGTCTTCAAGTGACTCAAATGCATATCATAGGTGCATCCATGTAGATTTGCATCATCATAAAGTGACAAATAATGTTGCTGCAAATGTGAATAAGAATGTGCTCCAACCATATCATCATAAAAAGTAAATATAGGAGTTCCATACTCCTCATGTGGCACCATAAAAAAGAACCCTTTCACCCATACTTCATTGAGACTAATGTTGCAAAACATGGAATTGTAGGATGTAGGAGAATGAACCAAATCACCCAAATGATCAAAAAGTACAGAAGTTTCATCATGGGAAGGATCCATATGGGTAGTATCATGTAGCTCCTTCAAAAGTGTGAACTCTTTGTCATAGTTTGGTTCCAATGTAGAGGAATCATGCTCTTCTTTAAAAATTGCATAACCTTCATCAAGAGGCAATTCAAATTCCTCTTCCACCACATCAAGTGTTTGGATCTCTTCAAGTTCATCTTCAAACAAATCAAGAACATTCAAATTTTCACATTTCTCATGATCCACCATGTCATGAGAATCCTCCAAACAATCTACCATTTGACAATCTGAAACATAGGAGGAAAAACAAGTATCTTGCAACTTTTCAAGAAGTTGCTCATTTTGAATTGTGAGCTTATGAATATCCTCATTATTCTTCAAGTATGCATCATGTAACAATTCATTAAGCTCAAACAAATGGTTTCTATCAAAAAGCAAAGACATGAAATTACCTTTGATGTGGCACATTGCTCTTTGAATCTTCTCCATGTCTTCAAGGAAGGATGTTTCCTCCAATGAAGTAGCTCTCCAACAAGAATTTGACACCAATGCTTGAGTGTCATGGAGAATGCTGAGGGACTCTTGGATCTTATTTTCATTCATCTTTAAGGACTCTTCAAGAAAATGAGGCTCTTGCAAATGAACCTCCTCATCTTCTTCAATTTTGCTTGGACCAACTTCATGAAGCTCAAGTGGTGATGGGGAAGTTGATCTTGGTTTTTCTTCAACTGCTACAAGGTCTTCATTATCATGCTTAATGAAACTTGTACTTGTAGAAACACTTTCAAAAGTGATCTCTATGTCACCAACATAGAGGTGTGAGCACCCATCAGTAGGTACTCCTTCATAGTTTAAGCATCCATCAGTAGATGCTCTTTGGTTCATGTCTAAGCTAGAAGGTGTCTCGAAACGATCTTCCATATTTTCAATAGAATCTTCTTCATGCTCTTGTGATGTCTCTTCCTTTTGCTCCTTAAAGCAAGCTGATGCATTTTTCCCCTTGTTTTCCTTAGGATCAATATATTTGGAATCTCTTCTTGAATAAATCTCAAAAGCTCTCCTCAAGGAGGACATCATTTCATGCACACATATGTGATACTCGCTCCAAGGGTTTTTACAAGAAGGGCATAAACCTTTATTCACTAAATCCACATCTTCATTTTTGGGCCTATTTTCAAAAACATGTTCAGCATAGTACTCAAAAGACATGGCATTTTGTGTATTTTTGCTAAAAGCAAGATATTCTTGATATTTTTGATATTGTTGGGGCAAGGTTTTATATTTTGCTCTCCATCTTTGGAACTCACTCATAGAATTATCCTTGGTTGGTGTGACACACTCATATTCATCAGATTTAAAGTCATAAGAATAATCTTCATTTCTCTTGAAATTGTAAGAAGTGTTGCATGATGGCACCTCTTCCTCATACCATTCACATTCTGCTTCATATTGCTCATAAGCATCTGCATATTCCTCATAAGAATTGTACTTATAGGATTCATCATAATAGTAAGACATGGCTGCCAATTATTCTTGAATGTATGTACCTAATACACAGGTGCAAGGAACATGCTCTGATACCATTGTAATGTCCCTTGTTATGAATTTTATTAAAATGGCAATTTTTCACTTTTTTCCCTAGTTAGACCTTTGACTAGTTTTGATCTCTAGGTCCCAAATTTGCCCCAAATGATCCCAAATCTTCTGAGAAGGTATATGAATGATATTAGAACATAAATATGTGTTTCAGGGATGCCTTTGGACCTTTAAAATACTTCTGCAAATCCTCTTTCAATTCTGATCAATGTAGGTAACTTTACTAGTGATTTTCCTTTGACTAGTATTGGTCTCTAGGTCTCAAATTGACTCCAAATGCCTTCAAATATTCAAGGAAGGTGTATGAATGATATTAGAACTTGAATATGATGTTTATGGATGACATATGTCCACCAAAAGACCTCTGAAAACTCTCTTAAGATTCTGAACCAATTATAAAATTTTACTAGTAATTTGGGGTTCAAATCCCCCTGGGGTAAGTACTGAAAATGGCTTCCCAAATGCCTCCAAACCCACTCAAATTTATGAAAAGAGGTATGTAATGTGTTAAGTATTTTATTAAAGTCTCATATGCACCATTAATGGATTATTACAAATGTTCTCACCCTCTCCCATTCAACTGCAAAAATCCCCAATTCGACCCTTGGGGAAATGGCACTATTTCACCTCCCAATACAACTAAACTGAGTAAAAATGCTTCAAATGCTCAAGTACAGTACATGAAACTTGTATATGACATCCATGGAAGTATATTGATCACAAATATATCATAGAATCATCCATTCATTCTAAATCATCATCAATACATTGGCTCACAACAAGGTAGTGGGGAAATGGCATTGTTCTTCCATTAAAAATGAGATTTATACATTTCTACTTGGAATTTCGACCTGAAACTTTTTGGAGATGAAGAACAGAGTATTTAATTCATATTAAAAAAATAAATGGGGCATTAAAAGCTTCCCCAAAGAGTACAATAGCTCACCAAAAATGCCCTCCCTCAAGGATCAAGAATATGCCATCAAAACTGGAAATGGTTGAAGGAGTGAGCTGCAATAGAAGAAAATGAGCTGCCCTGTAGCTTACACCTGCAAATAAAGACTCCATTAAATCTCCAAATGAAAGGTCTGAATGGCCTTTCCAATTTCCAACTTGGATGGGAATCTTTCACCCTCAAAATTGGCTAAGGCAAGAAACTAGTCATCCACTAGCTCTCCCTCTTCACAAATGCAATTGCAAATTCTACAAATGATCAAAATCCAGTTTCATTCTTTGTTATTGACATTTATAAACTTATAATGTCCTCCATGGGTCGAATTCCTTCCAAGAGACTCATGCCAACTCATGTTGGGAAGAGATTCCAAAGAACGCCACTTGTACAACAATTCCTAGTCTCCCACTTCCACCAAATCACATGTGGAAGCATCTTAGCTGCCCTAACACCCTTGAGCGCCCTCTTGGAGTCTATTTTTAGCCATGACATGTCATATATGTCATATGTCATCCTTCATGTCTGATTTGTGTCATAGGTGTCATAGCATCTTCATTATTGTTGTCATAGAGCTAGGGAATCTAGCCCAAGTGTCTCACTAGCTCCAAATTGCCTCTTCCTCTTCCATGGGAGTTACTCTTCCTCTATATTTCGACCTTGGATGAGTCATGCAATGAATAATACCTTTTGGACTCCCCCAAGTATGTTACCATTCACCTTGAATTCGAATTGGTGATAGAATGATGCCAAATGTAGTGGGGAAATCTAGCCATATGTGGGTCCCACTTCCTCCATGTGTCTTCATGATGAAATGCCACTTTGATTTTCACTTGTATATATTTATTTAGATCCTTTATTAAATATTTATGCCATTCTAATGTTCAAACATCATTTATTATCCCCATTATTCCAAATCCTAAAGCTTCCACCCCAAACCTAGGAAACTAGTAATTTTCCTCTTTGGCAATTATTTGACCTTTAGCATCAATTTGACAAACTCTAATGAATAGATCCAATGTGATTAGTCCATTGTGACCCAATACCAAATTTGGGACATGACAACCTCCCATTTATGTGAAGCAAAAAGGGGTAGAATAAGGTGGATGGAATTCATTTTGGCAATATGGACAAAGGTTGCATTGTAGTTAATCCCTTCAACCCTGGAAAATCATTTGGAAACTAACATTCCTTAAGTCTTCCAGCACTTCTGTATGATGCATACTTAGTTATATACACCTATTTACATATGACAAGTTTTATTCGTTTCTAAAGGGGTACAAGATCCCAAGTATTTTTTTCCATTAAGGAACAATATTCTTCATTCATTGTCGTGTCCCAATTTGGATGGGTAGAAGATTTTGCAAATGTTTCTAGATCACGAGTCTCTAAAACTTGAGCCAAAACAGAAGAAACTTGTTGGAATTATGAACATGTTCGTCGTTGATCTGTATGATCACTTACAAGATCACCAATTGCTTCTCATGTTGCACAAACTAATCTAGGAAGTGGTGGTGTTGGTGCAAATTCATGTTCAATGGACCCATTTGGAGGAATGTGAGCAGGTGAAGGTGTATTTTCATCCTCACCATCATCATTTGAACAAGAAACCTAAATAGGATCACTAGCAAAAAATTTGGGAATTTAAGATGACACAATCATCGAAGATGACGCAAATGCCAAATTTAGGCTCACAAGATGACATATTTTCATCAAATTTAACATCTCTCCTACCAATAATTTCATTGGATTGAGTTTGAATAATTCTATAACCTATGGCATATTCATAGTATCCAACAGAAATGCACTTCTCACTCTTACATTGTAATGTGAGCCCATGTTTCCCTACCAAATACACGAAAATTACTAAAATCATGGTTCATTTTACTATGTGATTCTTTTGGTGTTATATTTTTTAAAGCCTATGTGGGAGTGTGATTGACTATGTAATTGGAACGATTATGGATTCCACCCAAAAATATGGACTTAATCCCTTAGATTGGATCATACAATTTTCCATTTCCTTTAATTTTCATTTCTTTCTCTGAGAAACGCCATTTTATTGTGGTGTGTATCGAACAATATGTTGCATTTTACTACCCTATGTAGTGCAATAATTTGTAAATATATAGTTTAAATATTCACCTCCATTATTTGTTCTTAACTTTTGTATTTGTTGTCTAGATTGTCTTTATACAAGGGCTTTGTATACCAAAAACATGTCAAAAACTTCACTCTTAAGTTTAAATAACTAAACCCAAGTGGTTGACTAAAACATTGTATTTCCAGAAGATCGAACACCTTAAGCAATTGCTTGATGAGTCACATAATTGACATCTTTTACTACCCCTTTTCCCTAATTCTTAATCCCTTTTTGCTTACCCATAACCTTGTATTAGTCCATTTTAATGTTCATATGTGATATTTAGGCTCAAGGAGTTTTCCATTGCATTTCCTTAGTATTTCATTTGAATTTCTGATTAAACATTAGAAAAAGAACATATTCTCATTTATCTTTGAAAAATGGATTAGTTTGTTGATTGCTGCATATTGCTATAGATTCCAAATTAGAAGATCCACGAATTGGGTATTCGAGATTTTTGGTATGAGGCATCATCAGGTTTAGATAAACTTATCCACAAAAGAGTCTCAACTACCCTAATTGTACTTTTTTGAGAAATCAACTATTTAACATTTGTTGTAGATTGTTTCACCTACAAGATTGCTATTGATGTAACACCTACATGAATGCTACAAATCGTAACATCTATAGATTTGCTACATATTTCACTTTGTGTGCTATCGATTGCAGAACCATAGACTACAAAACCATGTGATTTAATATTTCAAATGCATCTTCAATCACTAGCTATGCCATGGATCAAGTATCATCATCAACCATATTGGATATGGAAATAATATTGGATAAGTTTAGCTATGAGTTTTTAACAAAGATCTTGGAATTATTTATGAATTGGTTTTAGCTATGATTTTTTAACAAAGATCTTGGAATTATTTATGAAATGGTTTTGAGTTGTTAATTATTGATACAAACCGTTACACCAAAACCCCGAGGTGTTAGTGAAGGCCGTCCATTAGGATCTTAACATCCCACCACGCTCGCAGTCCCGAATCTGGGCTGGATGTGCGCCCATATGGTGGTGTTCCCTTTGCGTCGTACGAGCCTCGGGCGAACACTGCAATGCCGACGTTGCCACCCGCTCTGTGACTTGAACCTGGGTGGAGGCTCTGATACCAAATGTGAAGAACCTGCAATAATTAATTAATGCAAATACATGAGATATCAGAAATAATAGAACTTAGAATCACTTTTATATTGATCACGGGCCACTTCGAGGGGGCAACCTCCTTTGAGTAAGCTCAATATAATTAACTTCATGGTGCCTTCAATGACCTCAACACACACTTATATACTAATTCTATGCCCAATACTATGAGTCAAAACAATGGGACATATAGTACTACAGGACGACTTACAAAGCATATGCGTCCAATACTATGGGTCAATACTATGGGCTAATATAAATTATGGATCAACAAATACTACGGGACGACTTACAAAGAATATGCGTCCAACAACAATATACTAACATAGTAAGGAGAAGGGTTGACATGGGTTCCTAACATCCCCTCTCCCTTAGAAAAAGTTGTGTCCTCAAAGCTTTGGTTGGAGAAATTGCTGCAGAATTTGAAGGAGTGGTTCCCCGGTAGCATCCTCGGGTTGCATTTCGGGCCACTGACGCCTTTGGAGTGTCAGGGAGGATTTCTTGGAAGGCTGTAGATGAAGAAGAACCCTATCAGCTGCATGGAAAATGCGCTCAGAACGGTGCTGATCGGCTTGTTGTTTCAGGCGAATTCTGGCCATGTGAAGATTGTCCTGTAGAATGAGAAGAATCTGATCGCGGTTTTGAAGAACCAAGTCAATTTCCTGAACTGGGGAGCTGCTAAGAGTGTATGGAAGAAGAACTGGTGGTGTCTGTCCATAGACTACTTCATATGGTGTCCTTTGAGATGTGGTATTGTACCACCAGAGCACTGCTAGGAAATCCATAGAAATAGTTGGCCAAAGCTGTGTAGGGATGGGCAAGGGTTTGAGCAATCCCGAAAGGAGTTTCATTTCACCCTTGTTGACCTGGAAAGTAGCACAGTCAGCCACCATCTGTTGAATTGTCATTTTCAGTCCCTGCCAAAAGAAGTTACATTGTTCCCAGTCATATATTTTGAACCCAGAGTGCCCTGCTGACGAAGAAGCATGGAGTTCATAGAAGACATAGCCCTGTTGAACATATTGCAACCAATTTGGAACAAGCAGAGAAAGAGCTATAAGAGAAACTGGGTCATCAATTATGCAAGAAGGAGCATCTGCCACCATATTGTCCTTACCCTTCTTGTAAGTGATCGCATAGGGATAACCCATGAGTTGGATAACCCATTTCAGGTGTGTTGGGGAGGAGACCCATTGTTCCAGAAAATTTTCCAGACTCTGGAGATTAGTCTTGATGCAGAAATAATTCCCTAATAGGTATGGTTTCCACTTCTGTACTGCATGCAAAATAGCCATCATTTCCTGTTGAGAGGTAGATGTGACTAAATTCTTACCAAAAAGGTCTCTTGAAGGCGGCAAGCTCATTGGTTCAGCAAAGACACCTTCATATCTATCCAAGGAAGTAGTGGAGACCGTTGATGGGTTCATCTGAATGGAATGGAGCTGAGCGATGACACCATGTGAATTCTTCTTAAGGATTTTTTCCAAGCGATGTGAACTGATGAGGCAAAGAGACCCTGGTTGTAAGCCCATTAATTTGTGTTGTGCCCCATTGACTGAAAACTGCATCCAAAGTTCAGCAAAATGCCATCAGATGGGGCCAATTGTGCGTAACCATTGAACGCCCAAAACGACATCACATCCACCTAAGGACAAGGTAAACATGTCAGAGCGCAGGTTATAATATTCCATAGAGATACACACATTGTGACACTTCCCCTTGCAAGGTAAGGTTCCCCAATTTGTAACCATGACTTCAAAGTTGGAGCAAGGATGGACAAAACAATCAGCCTGTTTGGCAATCCGAGGGTCAATGAAGTTATGAGTGCTACCAGAATCAATAAGTATGGTAAGAGGGAACTTTTTGAAGTATCCCCTGACCTGCATTGTTTGTGGGGTTGTGACACCGGTTGCAGCATGGAGCGAGATCGTGGGTGGGTTGTCCTGAGATGGGATGTCAACAGGTGAGTGTTGAATGTCGACCTGATCATCTACTGTATCTGGAGCTTCTTCACCAAGTTCAGAGGTAGGAAGAGAATCCACATCCAAGAGATAGAGCTTTTATTGAACACATCTATGTCCCCGAGTGAATTTCTCATCACAATTATAAAAAAGCCCTTTTTCTCGGCGTGCCTGCATCTTGGTTTCAGAAAAATGCTTGATAGGAGTTGCTCGAGGAGCTGTCGGGATGGGAGGTCGTTGAGAACCCATATTTCGGAAGAGAACAAAAGTGGGTTTGGAGCGTTGTTGGGCTGCAAGCTTGTCTTCTGCCAACTTAGCCAACCCTAGGACTTCCATCATTGTGTTGGGAAAAAACATTTTAACCTCTGACCGGATTTCATCCTTAAGACCACTGATAAAACAACTCCTGTAAAATTCATCAGACAATCCTTCTGTGTGAATGGCGAGTTTCTCAAATTCTGTCTGATACTCTCTCACTGTGCCAGTTTGGTGAAGTTTAGTGAGTGCTCCTATGAAGTCGTCAAAAGCACTAGGACCAAATCATTGCAAAAGGAGCTGGCAAAAGTCTGGCCATTTTGGCTCTTCATGATCCTTGATGTACCAACGGTACCATTGAAGAGCTTCCTGTTCCAAATGAAAGGATGCAAGTGGAACTTTCTGGACATCAAAAGTATTATGCAGACTGAAATATTGTTCTGCACGGTATATCCATCCAGTCGGATCAGTACCATTGAAGCGAGGAAAATCAAGCTTCGGCCCACGAAAATTGCTGGAAGAAGAGAACCCGGTGGCTGCAAAAGATTTTGACTGCCGGTTATTGTTCATGGATAAATGATGAAGATGGAGGCTGAGAAATTTTTCATCCAGATCTTGGAGTTTGGTTTGGATGGCTGCAAGTGCTTCCTCCATGGTTTTTTTTTTTTCCAGAAATGGATCGGAAACAGCGGCGTGGAAGGGATCCACAACAAATGGATCTGCAACAGCGCGGAAATGATCGAAAACGGCTGGATCTGAAATGGTGACTGGATCTGGAACGACTTTCAGAATAGATTTGAAACGGCTGGATCTGGATTGGAAGTGATCGGCAATAGTTCAGCTGAAAATAGATATGGACCCCAGGTATGTGCGGCTTCCTATCGGTTCAGGGGGTTCACTTGGACACCAATGCTGTCTGACGGCTTGTGTATTAGGGCAGTACCCCTCACTCCACAGCTCAGGTAAAACTGATAACCGCTTTGCCACAAACGACAGCTCTTGGTTTACCTCACGAGTGGGAACTAGTCAATCAGGTAGGGATCGTTGCCCTTTTCGCTGGCAGGTCCTCTCAATGGGCCAGCTACTTCGGGGTTCCTGTGGTACTCCTCAGAATTAGTTTTAGGGCTTATGCCCAAGTACTTCCCATAGTTAAGCGGATAGGGATTATTCCCAAATTAGAACCGGCAACAGATGCGAAAAAAACAATTGGCAGACATTTCACCCAGCGAGCCCAAGAAAGTGCTCTGATACTAGATGATACAAACCGTTACACCAAAACCCTGAGGTGTTAGTGAAGGCCACCCACTAGGATCTTAACACTTATGTACTTCTTCACACAGGATATTCATGATGTACCCTTGGACACACTTATTCATACTAGATGCAACTTCTAGATATACTTATTCACACTAGTATCCATATCCTTCACAATCTTTCCTCTGCATATACTTTTTTACTTTTTCAATGTGGATTTACTATACTTATTGAATTTGGCATGGGAATCGTTAAACCATTTGACTTCAGTTGACATAAATGACTCAAACCGAATCAATTGACATCCTCTTTGACATTAGTTGACATCAAAGAAAACCAAAGTTCAAAAAAATATACATATAAAAGCATAATATATCAGGTTGATCTGAGCCGATAACATATTGGAATATGACTTATACATATAAACATAAAATATAACGTATTCATAAAGGACGGACTTAAAAACCTGTCATTTAATCCTTAAAGAGACAAAATTCAATAGGTCTGATGTTGAATTCCTACGATGGTCTATGAAAGTATTCAAAGTGCTCTATATTATTTTGTTCATTAATATTCCATGGTCCTGATTCCATTAGAATACCTTCCTTAGAAATTTCATCAGCAACCATGTTCCTCTCCTTGTAAATATGTTGGCAAGAAAATGATGAGAAAGTAGATTTTATGTTTTGGATTTCTGCAAGAACTGGAGATAGCTAAGTGTTGTGGAACCATTGGACCTCTGAATCGATCTGCAACATTAAAATTTATGAAATTTCAATTTCTTTTTACAATTTCGTAAATGTTGCAGATGGATTTAGAGACCCCCTTAGTCATTACAAACTAATTAGGTCTATTTCAATTACAATATTGGCATATATACAAACGTGTAGAAACGCGTTATAGATAATTATAAAATCATATATCATATTATATATAGACACTCTTGATTTGTAGATTATGTATATAGAAATAATGTTTGATAATTAGGACATAGAATCTTGTTGATGCAAATAAATTATCAGCATCGACAGTAGGGATTCTCCCCAATGAATGATCCCAATTAGCCTTCACTCATCGTTTGGTATGGGGAATCTGTCCGGTTTACGGTCCGGATCTAGTGAGTATGTTGTTTAAATACTTTACTGGTTGTGGCCCAGTCCACCGTTTATGTAATTTTAATTTAAGATATGAAATGCAAGTGCCCTATTAATGCATTTAATCTAGAACTGACAGGCAGAAGCCTCAGCAAGTGATATGTAGGTTCTTACCTCTCGTCTTATCACTCCTACCTAATAAATTCACTTATTTCTAACCTAAACTAACTATCATATCCATGCACAGAGCAAGTTTAACGTAAGAATAATAGGATTAAATGTTCAGATAAACCTAATAGATAGCCATTAAGATAAATATTCACATTTACAGCAAAAATTATCAAAGATAGCTCTAATATTAAATTTGCACAATCTATTACTCTATTACACAAAATATTTGCATGAAATAAAGAAACCATTCATCATCATTGAAATAGTTCAACGGAATTAGAAAGATATCATAGCATGATATAAGCAGAAATAGAAATAATTATGTTTCATCAATCACACGTTCCAGGCAAACACCAGTGCAAGATTTTCCCTAGCAAACAAGTCTTTTCTCATTAGCAAAGAAATAGTTCTTTTACAAAATTTCTCTGGCATCTAATTCACCAACAAAAATTCCTTCTCAAGTATTCTCACCTTCTATATATATTAAAATTTTTTGCCTTCATATAGTTGTTCATTTCACCTAACCTAACCCTTGGACTTACATAATTTGTCCTCTAGTGTTTGCACAATAAAAATTACAATAAATTACAATTTACAATTAACTTCCTAGCAGGCCCCCCAAACTAGTGATGTAATTGCTCCAGATGTCAACCTCTTCTAAAATAATGTTACATTTTACACGCTCTAAAACTTTCAAATATATTTCATGAGTTGATAACTCGTTATCTACACTTGCCACTCCTTTTGCTACGGCCTTGTAGCAGTCCTCAAGGAAATATGCATGTATGGACTCTTGTACAATATAATGATGAATATCGTCTTCTGTAAGAATGTCTAATCTTCTAATATATTTTGTATCCTCCTTTAATCCATTCCACAACTCCGCTAAGCATTGATCCTTCGTGGGAAGCTCATTCATATCTGGGACCATGACGAGATGACACTTTTCATGGACTTGATGAATCCCCTTGTATAACTCTATACATTTCTTAGTAGTTTTAGGGATTTCAATATTTATTCTCCTGCCAGATCTTCTATAAAACTCAAGGAGTTGCATGTCTAGATTAAGATCTGCAATTGTCTTTTGGGGCAAGTGGTCAAGAAAATTTGTCTTCCCTTCTCTCCACATTATCTTCCTTTGAATCTTATTAATAGTGTTATACCACTTTTGTACGATCACCATTGATTCTGCAGCAATCAAGTTCATCCTCTCTATTATTTGTTTCATTTTGTATATTTCTTAAGTTATCATTTCTTATAAGTGACAACACTTTTCCTGGATTTGGCATGTCTTCTCATAGAAAGGATTAATGTCTTATTTTTTATTATTCGCAAGTTCCACCTGTTATGTAAGAGACTCCTTCTCCACACGCCTTTACCAAGTTATCCTTTAATTTCAGCATTTTCTCCTTGTTGCGCTCAATATCATTCAATAGTTTGTGAATTTAGGGTCCTTATGAGTACCCTCCATGATCGTGTTTTCCTGGACAATGACAATATCAGGTTGGGATCCCATCTTCAATCTCTTCTCTATCCTCCTTGTGATGGTCTTCCTTCTTGAATAAAAAATTATCGTGTCCAATTTGGCCACGGTGTGTTGCTTCGACGGGGTGAAAGGTCTGAGCCCAAGCTCTACAAATGGGAAGTGACCTCTGGTAAGAGTGACACCTGACACTTCAAGTGGGTCTATGTCCATGTGTTGTATATTTGGGCTTCCACCTTGAGCTTCTGTGCTTTCCACAGCTTCCTTGGACATATCCTCTCTTTCTTTCCTCTCAACTACTTCTCTTTATTCCACTTTTCTTCTTTCTTCTTCTGCTTGCCTTTTATCTTCCTCCTCCTTTTTCAACTTCTACTCTGTTGGAATAATTAAGCCTTCCTACCATTCATTTATTTACATAAGATACATTAATTAATCCTATATTGGTTAATTCTATGTAATAAATAAGGAAATTTCCATTGTGTGGACCATAATACAATATGAGAGGCTAAAATACATCCATGGTGTGATATACAAGCCACCTAGGCCACTTGAGCACCTTCCAAAATATCTCTGGATAAGATTTGAGGAAGAAAGGCGCACTTGTGGAAAACTGCTGCTTTTTACTGCTTTTTCCCCCATACGGAAAAGCTAGTCAACCTAGGAAAGTGTTTTTTATACCAAAAACTTTCCTTAATGATATTTCCACCCAAAATTCATATATGGAATTTTTTTTACCTATATTTCACCTTCAGCGCACTAATTTAGCAATTCGTGAGTTTTTGGGCTGATTTGGAAAGTCATCTTGCCACCTAGGGGGGATGGGCTGATTTGGAAAGTCATCTTGCCACCTAGGGGGGATGGGCATATTTAGCAAGTCTAATGATTAGGAGCTTTGTTTGGAATCTTTAGCCATTCGATTTTATGATGTAAATTTATTTAATGACAGCCTATTACATTCATATGTTGGCTGATGTAATTCTTTTCATGAGAAGTTAATACAGAAATCTACTCTCGTGCATAATTTTTGTGCTTTTGACTAGTTGTGTGATATTTTTCATATGAGAGAGTGTAATTTATTGAATAGTTCTTGGATGTGATCTGATTTTCACATCGTCCCCCTCTTTCTACTTCCTTTATGCTTCCTCCTTCATTTTTTGTTCTGCTTCGACCACTTGTAGCCTTACGGCTTCTTCTCTTTGCTTGTGTTGTCGTTCTGTTTCTGCTACAGTAGTGGCACCATCACTGGGACCGACGTTGCTTTTCTGAAAAAAACATTTATTCAGCTCAGTCATATTCCTTGCTCTTCTGTACACTTCCTCATCCTTGTCGAAGTGATATGTATATTCATAATGTATCCTAATTGACGCACCATGATCGGAGACCTTCTTTTGGCTGTCATATCTTGCGAAACTCTTCTCCCCAAAATGGAATGCTTCCAAATCCTTTGCGAAATATTTGAAACCTTTAACCTTGGAAAAATTGTAGGCCCTGATACAAAAGGGTAACAGTGGGAAGGAGGCCTTCTTATTATCATGTAATAAACTGCCAATTCCATTAATGAATACCTGTCTCACGGCCTCTTTGTGGACTACAAAGTCGATTGCATATTTGGGCACTAGGGATGGAGATCTGGAACCCACATACATTCTGATATATGTTCCTTCTTGTGAAAAGTAATAATCCCCGTACTCGTTTATTACTTCCAATTCGTTGTCAAATAGGCAGTTTGGTTCCTCATTGAAAATCAACCAATACAAAGGAATAATCAACTCTTCACAAATGAGTTTGTATTGGATTGCATATCTGTTGGTCCATGTGATCTGATAGGCCACATATATAGGAGACTCAGCCTGATTCTAGATACACCCCAGCTTAGGGAACAGGTGCCTGACGAGTATGCAGTCCATGAGATACGAGGACATATAGAACTCTGCTTTATTCTTGGTTAATCCTCCATGTGCTATTGCTATTGTTGATGTCAGGCTATCTAAGATGATGTCCGCCCAGTTAAACATAGTGCCATGGAAGACTATGTGATAAATCAGGGGTACCCAATTTAGCTTGTAGATGCTTCCATTTTCTCTCCCGAAAATTCTTCTTAGTATCAAAGCTATAATTCTAAATGGGGTTCTTAACCTTTTAATATCATACTCCCCACTTTCTTTCTGCCTTAGTTGTTTCCCTGGGACTACCATTTTTTTAGCATACTCCAAGTGGTCCATGTTTACACCCCTGATACAATCTTCAGTCATCATGACCTTGGGCGATGGCAGTTTATATGTTGTTTTTATGTGACCTGGATGAAAAGAGGCAAATCCTTCCCCTTTTTTGCTTGAGATGATCCTTGCGCTAACATCCATGTAAGGCAGGTTCCATCTGATGATTTATGAGCAAGGAAATAATTTTGGGAGGTTGGCTACTTTGGTGAGGCCCAATTTCTTAATTTTTTGGTATAAAATCATCTCTTCGAGGATTCCTCAGTTATATTTTGATCTTGGATCATATGGTACAATTCTCCCCACTTCTATTCTGGGATGATTCCCATCATTGCTCTAGTGTCTTCAAACATGGTTTTTGGCATAGTGTCGGCTACTACTTGTACGTCCGACTTTGATTCAGTTGTCTTGGACTTCCTCTTGTTAATCCTTCTTTGCATTTCCAAATCCTGATGAAACATTGACATCAATGTGTAAGCAAATTTCAACAAGAAATCTATAAAACATCTTCTTTTTTTTATTAACCATAAGCAGAGTTGAGAAATCAATTACTTCCATGCTTTCAAGTATATGTTGTTAATGTTCGTTCTGATTCAACAGTAAACTGGTGTGTGAAAATCAATATGCAACTGAAAATATATGTAAAATCATTTCAAAGATGTTCTTTCCAACAATAGTATAACTGTTGGTGGTGCTACTAGGTATTCAACTTATAATCGTCTGGTTAAAATTTCGTAACATGGTTAAACCAACATTTAAATAATTTTGCATAAGGGATTATATGAAGTGTATTCATAAGGTTCAGTCTATGAAGAATAAAGAATTAAATGCATGATTTCGGGGTTACAAAACGTTTTGAGTTTTAAATATAGATGCGATCCAAACCCGAATTATAATCATTTTATGGCGGGAACAAAAAAATAGGACTCGAGCCAGCGATGGGTAAGACACAACAACTGAATCTATCACCAATAGAGAAACTACACGGGAGACTACTGTGGGGTTTTGTAAAACATGATGGCATCGAGATACATCCAGGGACGGTTCTTTCGTGATCGTAATGGTAACAACGATGAGCAGCCTGATAAATATTCATGGCCATCCCGATCTATATGCCCGGGAAAAGAAAAAAGTTTGTGATGCATATCACTTTGGTTTTCTAAGTAGGTTTCATGCCGAGTGAGGAAGCCACTGTGAGAACCCTAAGCGGTTAAGCCAACTAGAGACATTAAGAGGGCTTCCGAGAGGGTTTCGTTGATTGGTACATATGGTCTAGGGTAAAAATATTTGGACGGAGTGCCCTCTCATCTCTTGGTTGAGATATTTAATAAAAACAAACAGGGTGAGGAGACCAAACTATGTCCAATCGGAAAACCAAAGGGTTTGTCTACGGGTTGATAAAAATAAAGAAAATCGACAACCCAATGGTATATATAAAATACACGCAAGGGGAAAGCTACCAAATGACAGTAGTATTTCAAAAAAAACGAACACAAAGGAAAACGTGGACTACCTAGAAGTTGCACAGTGGCTGTGAAATCAAGCTCAATGGCATTGGGTAATTGGCGTCCGGCAATTTATGGAGATAAATTCGCTAAAACAGTGTTTTGCAAATGTTAATAAAAAATGACTTTCAACCCTTAAATAACATTTGGACAAAGCCTAGCAATTAATGCATCAGGTAAAGTTGGCGGGGATATTAATGACGGAGACCGTTTCGGCAGGAAACTCCTTTTCCCTCGCGTCACTGCCGTAAAATTTCACCGTCGACCGTTTCAGCATGACTTGCTTGGTTTCGGCGAAACAGTTGGTGTCGTTTGTCGTTCTACGCCGATGTTGGCATCACTTGGCGAGTTCAGCGTGAACTGCTAAACTTCCAATTTTGCGCCGATCTCTTTTTCCATTGACTGGTCGGCGTCACTTGCCCAGTCCCAGTGAAACAGTCGACGTGACTTTCCCAGTCACAGCGAAACGGGTCGGCGTGACTTGTCCAGTCGCAGTGAAATGGGTCAGCATGACTCATTCATTTTTTCCAACCAAAAGCAACTTCAAAAAACTGAGTGTTTTGTCGCGATCTTTTAAAACACTCCGACCGTTTCAGCATGACTCGTCAAGTTTCTCCAAAACAATGAAAACTAGCCTTTTTGCTCCGACCGTTTCAGTGGAAATCGTCGACTTGCTTCGACATTTTCAGCAGGAAAACTCGAGTTAGACTTAGCCAAAAAATTGCTTTCTTCAATCGAAAAAAGGAAAACTTCTAAGTGACAAAGTTGAGCTTCTCTTGGATGAACTAGATTCTAAGTAACTCTAAAAAAGAAGGAGAGGCCCTACAATTTTAAGGAAAATTTGGGGATTGGGTTGCAGCAGAGATAATTGGTGACTAGCTGGTGAACACAGATCTTTGAACAATTTCTTTTGAAAATCAGAAGTGTTTGTACATTATTGATCCTAACTGTAAAACAATGTCTCAGTCAATTTTCCAATACTTTTAAAAGGCCAAATTTTATGCAGGAAATAGCCTCTTTTTCATCATATTGGTCATTGATTTCGAGAAAAGGGTAACCTGAACCAGATTTATTGGCCACTCTCCTGAGGCCAAAATATGGATTTCATTTTAGTTCCATCTTTCGGTTGCCACTAAATAAGAATCCACGGGATCATAATAAAATCAAACAGATGTATTAGTTTGTTCCTCATTCCCATGCTATAAGCATTTCTTTGGATGCCTTCTTTCTTGACGAATTTTGTCGTCGGTGTCTTCTTTGATATCTTTCTTCAGTCTTAAGAATTTAATGTGGATTCTTCCATCCATAATGTCCTTTTGTGTGAGTGATAAATTTATTTGTTTGTCATGCTCACAGACGGAGAAGAACCTTTCTGGGCTTGTCATTTAGGCAACCTTTTTGATTCGATCTCTTTGTTTTCAAAACCATTTCTTTGATGGAGATGAATTTTTAGAATTTTGACTCTTCTATATAAGCCTTTTGGCTTTCTAGTTTGTAGCATGGGATCATTTTAATTTCCATACATCTATAAGACCTGCTTCCTTTCCGTGGGTCCGTTGTAGTAGGATTCTTGAGATGGTTATTAATGTGAGAGTGAATGGATCACCAAGATAGTAATTTAGAATTGATGAGTCTTATTTATTTTACAGGGTTTACAATGACTCAATCATAAACATGAAGCAGGTTTTCCTTTCTAAACTGAGCAACAATTAAAAAATCCCAAATGACAATGTTATACATAGAATTATTTCTCTATAAGCAGATTTTGATCCTTCATTGATTGGCGAACACTCATGATATTATTCAGAGTCCTATATTTATGTGCATCAAACATTGAGCTAGGTTTTATTTCAAAACAGAAAACAAAAAATAAAAAAAAAATCAAATGCAAATCAAACTAAAACTAATCAATTCAGAAAATAAACAAACTAGAAAAGCTAAGGAAAGGCAAAAGTTTATTTATGTGCAACAGGTGTTCCTAGGTGAAGTATTGCATTAGATCTAGGTCGTTGACTGGGAGATTTTCCTCCTCTCCTTGTAAATCTTGGAGTGTGTACATCATTGGTCCAAGCTTTTCAGCAATCTGATAGGGGTCAATCCATAAATGTTGAAACTTTGTATGTTTTACGTTTTCATCATGTGGGTGATCCCTTTTAGAACCAAGTCTCCTACCTCAAAATTTCTCTTACATGACTTTCGTTTATCAAACCATCTCTTGACAATATCCTGGTGGTGATTGAACCTATCCTTGGCCTTTTTATGTGATTCTTCAATATTCAGTTGAGTATTGATTCGTGACTCTAATATTTCACTACTAGATCCTCTAGAAGCCTGGGCTAATTGCAGCGATGGGAGTAGTATGTTTGGTGGGAGTATAGATTCTTTCCCATATACTAATGTATAAGGAGAAACTCCTAAAGAATGTTTCGGAGTGACTCTATCTTCCCATAAAGCATTTGGGAGAGCTACATGCCAATTTTTCTGACTCTCAATAACAGTTTTCTTTAAAATTCGAATGAGATTTTTATTTGTAGATTCTGCTAATCCATTTCCCCGAGGATAATAATTATCCGAGTAATGCAGTTTGATTCCTCTTTCATAAGAAAATGCAGTTAATTTAACAGATGAGAAGTAAGTTGCATTATCAAAAAATAATGAAATTGGAACCCCAAACCTAGTTATGATGTTCTCCTGAAGGAATCTGATGACTGCGTTTTCGTTCACGTTACGCAAATGATTTGCTTCTATCCACTGTGTGAAATAATCGGTAGTTGTGAGGATATACCGATGTTGCAGCAAAGAATTTGGATTGATCTCCCCAATAATTTCTATGCCCCATTGCTCAAATGGTTCTGAGATATTAACTGGTTGCAATGGTCTTGCTGCTTTCGGTAATCTGTCGGCACTCCTATGACATACATCGCACTTCATTGCATACGCATGACCATATTTGAAAAGAGTGGGCCAATAATATCTAGCTCTTAGTATTTTGTGAGCGGTGGTGTCTCCAGAATAATGTCCCCCTGCAAGTCCATCATGTAACTCTTTGACTACCTTACCTGCATCTTCTTTCTCAATGCATCTAAGAAAAATTCCATCATAATTTTTTCGAAAGAGTACTCCATCAATTATCTAGTAAGATACTGATTTCAATTGGAGTGCCCTTCTCTACTTAGAACTCCAATGTTCTGGCAGGTATCCTTGTTGGAGATAGTGCACCAAATCTCTATACCAAGATTCAGGAGTAGTAAAAATGGAACACACTTCAGTTGAATTCAATTCAGCTTCGTTTTCCCAATCACGATCCCATTCAATTGGGTTTTTAGTGAGAAACTTACACAATCCTTGACCTTTAATGATAGTGGCCGGTTTGAATTCTACATCATACTATTTTAGTGCAGTTACCCAATTTCCTCTCCTTTCTCCCAACTCCTTTTGCACAAATAAGGATCTGACATCCGGATGAGGTATTATGACTTTTGTTCTATTTTTCAAAATATAAGGTCTGAACAAATTTACCACCTTAAACACTGCATATTCTTGTTTATCCACGGCTGGGTAATTCAATTCATCTCCTTGTAAACCAGTGCTCATAAAATATATTGGATCTTGATCTCCCAGTTCTCCTTTCTATGTGAGCACTGCTGCAAGAGAATTATCTGAAGCAAAAGTGTATATGATCAAATCCTTTTCAAATTCTGGACTTCTCAAAGAAGGTGCATGAGCTATAGCAGTATTTATATCCTTAAATGCAACTTTATCAACATCAGTCCATTTAAATTGCACACTTTGCTTCACCATTTTCTACAAAGGTTTCACAATTTGTGCGAAATCAGGAACAAACCTTCGAACAAAATTAATTGTGCCCATAAATGATTGCATAGTCTTTTTATTATGGGGCATGGGAATCTGAGTTATAGCTTGAACTCTTTCTGGATCTATCAAGATTCCCTTCTTTGAGATGATGTGTCCTAGTATTTTTCCTTCAAGTACAACAAAAATAATTTTCTTTGGATTTAGAGATATACCATACTTTCTGCAACAATCAAAAATCTGCTTCATATGGAAAACATGGTCTTCTCATTTTTTAGAAAAAATTGTTACATCATCTAAGTATATGGCAATACGGTGGCCGACTAAACCTCAGAATGCGATATCCATGTCCCTCTGGAATGTAGCTCCAGCATGCATTAGGCCAAAAGGCATTCTCCTATATGCGAATGTTCCCCATTTCGTACGAAATGTAGTCTTGAGTCGATCTTGCTCAACTCCTAGTACTTGATTGTATCCAGAAAATCCATCTAACAGGGAGAACAATTCCGAGCCTGATACCATCTACAAAATATTTTCCATTGGTGGCACAGGATAGTTGTGTTTTGTTGATGTATATGTAACTTCGGAATGTATTTCACATATATGTATATTGTATTCCTATAGAGACGTTATTATTCCTCTATACGGAAGTGTTTGTATTCCTATAGAGATGTTATTATTCCTCTTTATGGAAGTGTTGTCATTTATATTGTAAGTGTCGTAACTTATATTTGATGGGTTATTAGACCACCTTGTTGGGGTCGGACCTGTATAAGTCATGTGGGTCGAAGTGTTATTAGACCACCCTATTGGGTGTTGTCCCAGTCAGCATTATGTTAAGTGGTTAAGTTGCGGCTGACCTAGTTGAGTAAAGGTCAAGTCAAGTTAGTGTATAAATAGAGAGTGTGTCTCTCTCATTTTACACATTCTATTCTCTCACTCACACTGTGGAGAGTGGCGCACTTGTGGAGGAGGAGGCTCTACTGCTAGGAGAAGAGTATCTCTTGTATTCTGGTTGTATCATTGCTCTATCTATCTCTGAGGAAGTTATTGGGGCTTTTCACCTTTATGGTTTTCCCCAAGTAAACTCTGTGTCTCTTGTGTGCTTGCATTATTGTGTCCATGATTGATATGCTGTATATTTGTTGTACATGTTGTTCTCTCAGTTAAGATCCTAGATTAGATTGAAGTAAATTCTGAAAATTTAACATGGTATCAGAGCTAGCCTGAAAGAAGGCATGATATGGCATGTATGACACTTGTTGCACTTACGACGCTAGGGCTTGATATAGCAAAAACCAGTCATCATTGCACTTTCGCTATAAATCCATTTCGGTGAAGTTTTCAGATCTGAAAATTTTACAAGTTGAATATCAGATCGCCATGTACCTTGTGTCCAAAGGAAAACCTCTAATTCATTGTACTTTGTGATTTATGATCTGTACAATATAGGGTTTTTGCCTCTTCCAGATCTGAGTTAAAAACAGGTGACCTTGGAAAAAAGGTCATAACATGGGCTAGGAAGCTCCAAATGAAATTTCGTAAAAAGTGATAGGTTGTACACAGACTGTACGATCGCAAGAAACTTTTTCAGAGGCTGAAGTTGAACCAGTGACACATGGCATTCCGTACAAGTTCGCTCTCCTGTATTATCCCATAAACAGGTCACGTTGAAACACTTGGCATAACTCTCTCTCAGAAAATCCAATTAAGGTCAGACCTATCGGAATGGAAAGATGACAGGTCAGGATACCACAAAAAAAGTGTGCAAAACCTTTGGATTGAAAAGTGTGGAGTTACACTAGAAACAATCAGGTACATATTTCTGTCAAAATAGAATTTTTTTTAGCACCTTCATTCATGGCTTTCGGAATTTAGGGTTTCGGAGAAAGTTGAAATTCTTGTAATTAGAGACCACGGCTAAATGATACTCATCAAAATCAAAATTTAGAGACCAAGATCAGAATTTTTGGTTGGGCAGAAGGTCGGGCGTGATCAGACCCTAGTTCGGGACTTTGATCAGAAAAGTGGAAAATTAGGGCTTCTGCAAAAATGGGAATTTTTGAAATCTGTGACCATGGCTGGAAGCTCCTCATAAAAACAGAAGCTTAGAGCTTTGGATCAAACCTTTTGATTGGGCAGAAGAATGGGCTTCATCAAACCCCAGTTTGGGGTCATGTCCAACGAATCCAGAAGTTTCAAAGGCAAAATTAAGGAGTGAAACTTTGCAGTTTTCAAATTCTGAATATACCAGCTTGATCAGCTCATCAAGGCACATGTTTCTATCCTTTCGGAAGTTTGAAATTCAAAGTTTGAATTTTTGGGGTTTCTATGACAAACCCTATTACAGCTCCAGAGCCAGTTCTTGCAAATCAAGTGGATTGGGTTAATCCTAGAAGAGGATGGATTGGTCACCTGCATAAATGAAGAAGTTCATGTTTCAGAGGGAGATGAGGGGAAGGCCTTCCATAAGAAGATTACAAGAAATCTTGACAGGTATGGCGTACAGGTATGTTTCGAATTTTGTTCATGGTTAAGTTTATAATATGTTTGTCTTCATATCATTACAGTACAATCTTGATTAATTACTAGACTTGTCGTATCACCTTAATAGAAGATATTCATTGATTAAGGTTTTGCCACTTATGATTGTAATAATGCATTGTGATGTTGTATGAGGTTTATGTTGTCCGCTAACATAAAAGGTACACCAAGAAAGAAAAATCATGTTCTAGTTCAAGAACATATGATCACGATGAAATGAAGACAAAGATTCATCCATTGTCATGGATCACATAGAAGATCTACTTACGAGGTATGTATAACTTGGTTCTACAATGGTTAACTTATGAGACATGTAGGTTACTAGCACAATTCATTGAAGAGAACTAGAAAACATTATGCGGGTATGTTAAACATAACTAGCTAGCATGATAATCCAGGTATGTTTTTCCTATATCAAGCTAGAATCCTACCTTGTGTTAGGATCTTATACTGTTGTGTTGTTGATAATGATTATTCATGAAGTCATAGGTTTGAATAGTCATGGTTGTATGCATATTATGTTTCCTACCATAATTGATGATATGACTAACCAGAAGAATCATGAAGGTATAGGTTGGAGTAATCACGAGTTTATGCTTTGATGATTTAACTAATTAGAAGAGTCCTATGATCAAATAAGAATATGCATGAGTAAAAGAAGACTTCCCTGAAACCTTGAATACTAATGTTTATTTGAAATGATCATGACTATACATGCTTAAGATTATTGTGTTTTGATAGTATTAAGAATATACTAATGAATGTATGAGATTACAAGGATAACACATTCATGATACTAATAAGCATGCATAGGGACCTAGGATGAATATAGGTTCAAGGACAGGCAATCCAGGAAGCAAAGATCAAGAGGGAGCTCACTCCAGTAGTTTCTACAAGGATGCCGATATCCAGAGGGAGTTGACCATCCTTCTGCATTCCACAACATAAAGGTGTAGAAGAAGCTACTTCAGCAGCTCCTGTAAGGAAGCAAAGACTCAGAGGGAGTCCACCCAACAAACAAACAAAGATATGTATTTTAATTACCATTTCTTACATATTTGTTTGTTTAAATAAAATTGTTCAATGATGTATAGGCTTATGTTCCTAAACTTAGGATATGTATTGTGCATATTAGAATGATTGCATTAGTGAACAGTATACTACTAATATGCATTTGATGGGTAAGTGGCCTATGGCACTGTACAACATTCCATTGCTACTTATCTAGAATGAAACCTCTTTGCTGACATGTTGGGAGTTGTGCACACTCTTAACAATGTTCTGGTAGAGATTGGAAGGCATCTAGAAAGTGACGGGATATGGATAAATGTTGTATTGAAGCATTGGCTAAGACAATTGCATGACTGTATGACATATTTCTTTATGTGTAAGAATTTTTTCTAAAAACTATGAGATGTTTTCTAATCATGCAATTTAACTTGTTGTGTAGGAAAGATCGTATACCATCACCTACAAAATAAGGACTACAACATTTGTTCAGCAACAAATTTTATCTATTGAAAATATTGAAGATATTGAAGTTCCCAGGATGTGGGAAGAATGCCATGATTGAGGAGTACCAGTCAATCATGAATATGTTTGGGATGCAGTTCAAAAGGGTAGTCTGTAGTGACTTCCAAGAGGATCTACAAGATCAAGCATGCTGCAGGTGGTAGCATAGAGACTTTTGCTCCTGTAGCCAGATACACTTCCATTAGATCCGTACTTGCTCTGGCTGCAGTGATGAAGTGGAAGATACACCAGATGGATTTTAAGACAGCCTTGCTGAATGGTGTAGTTGAAGAAGAAGTATATGTGGAGAAGCCACTTGGTTCTGAGACACATGACAGGGAGTCATATATGTGCAGAACTTGGTATGGTAGGATAGACAGCTTTCTATCCAGATTGGGATTTACCAAGAGTAAAGCGGATTCCAACCTTTACTACAAGGTTGAGGAAGGCAATCCTGTGATACTACTATTGTATGTGGATGACCTGTTTGTAACAGGTGAGGATAGATTGATTGCCGACATGTAGCGGAAGCTTGCTACCGAGTTCGAGATGAAGAACTTGGGGATGATGCACTATTTGTTTTTGGCATGGAGGTGTGGCAGAGTACAGATGGAATCTTCCTTGGATAAGGGAAGTATGTAGTAGAGATCCTAAAGAGGTTCAGTATGATGGACTGCAAGGCTATGGCCACACCTATGGCATCGAACCTGAAGCTTCTATGTGATGCTCCATCTGATCCAGTTGATGTCACGATGTATCGTCAGATGATTGGGTCCTTGATGTACCTGAAGGGTACAGTTGATTATGGGCTCAGGTATGAAGCGAATCAAAAGTTTAACCTACAGGGTTATGTTGATTCAGAGTGGGCAGACAGTGCTACAGATAGGAAGAGCACATCTGGGTGCTGCTTCAGTATGGGATCAGGTGTGATCTCTTGGTTTAGCAGGAAGCAATCCTGCGTAGCACTGAGTACAGCTAAGGCAGAGTATGTTGCATCCTGTTCAGCTAGTTGTGAGGCAGTATGGCTACGGAAGCTACTGTCTGAGTTATTTGATCTCCCGTTGGATGCTACTGGTATCTTTTTGTAATAACCAGAGTTGTGTGAAGCTATCCGAGAACCCAGTGTTTCATGACAGGTCGAAACACATAGAGATCAAATATCACTATATCAGGGATATGGTGTAGAGAGGAGCTATGAAGCTCCTGTACATTGCAATGGACGAGCATATTGCAGATGTGCTAACGAAGCCACTAGCCAGGGTGAAGTTCGAGTACTTCAGGGAGAGGCTTGGTGTTCTTTAGATTGATGACACTTTGAGGAAGAAGTGATGGACACATTTGCAGAAGCCATTCCAAGCATGTTGGAAGGAGGATCCTTCGCATGGCTATGGATGTAGGTGTTGGATGATGAGCATCAGGATGATGTTCTAGTTTCTACTCTTTATGATCAGTTGGATCGTTTACATTTATGTATGTACGCATCATGTTGGATGATGGATATGATCAGTTGGATTTTTTACATTTATGTATGTACGCATCATGTTGGATGCTTGGACCATGTATCTATATATGTATCAGGTATGATCAGGTAGATCATGTATGTTGATGGATACATTGTGTGGATCATGTATCTATGTATGTATCAGGTAGATACATTGTATATGATGATATGTATCAGGTAGATACTTGGTATGCATCAGGTGGATGCATTGTATGATCAGGATGATCGTGGACGACGAGCTTCTCTAGATGACATGCATCAGGACGATGCAATGATGATGATCGGGATGATCATGTGTACATCAGGATGATGTATGGTGAGTATCGGGATGATACTTTGTGGACGTGGATCAGGTTGTGTAGATGAGCATGTCTGGGAGATCCTATAGGTCGGAGTTGTGTACACGTAACAGCCTGGGATTCTCTTTCGAGACATTGCTCTGGGAGGACATGTAATTTGTGCCCTGGGAGATCTTCAGGTCGGAGTTGTGTACCCGTAACATCCTGAGATGTTCTTGCGAGGTTTTGTCCTATGGCATGTAATTTTCTCCTTGGATATCTGGACAGGATGAAAAAGGCCTCAGATGCTTCAGCCAGGTTTTTCCATGACCACATGTAATTTGCTCCTGGGAGATCTGGACAGGATGAAAAAGGCCTCAGATGCTTCAACCAGGTTTTGTGGTGGACCACATGTAATGTGCTCCTGGGAGATCCGATAGGTAGAGCTATGTGCTCGTAACAGCCTGGGATGCTTTAGCCATGCTTTGTGATGGGTCACATGTAATGTGCTATTGGAGATCCATCAGGTAGAGCTGTGTGCTCGTAATAGCCTGGGATGTTGCAGCTAGGTTTTGTGATGCATGTAATAAGTCCTGAGGATTCCACAGTATGGACAGTGATGATGAAGACCTGCAGGTGGTGGGCCTACATCCAGTATGAAAAAGGACTGGCTCTATAGAACTTCCTATGACGAGTAGATTCATAGATTGATTGAGATAGCAGCAGCAGTGATGATGACAATGAATCGATGATGATTATCCAGTGACGATGATCTAGAGAAGAAGACTTGTGCGAGAAGACCTGCGTTAAGAAATACCTTCATAGTTAAGAGGGAGTGTTGATGTATATGTAACTTCGGAATGTATTTCACATATATGTATATTGTATTCCTATAGAGACGTTATTATTCCTCTATATGGAAGTGTTTGTATTCCTATAGAGATGTTATTATTCCTCTATATGGAAGTGTCGTCATTTATATTGTAAGTGTCTTAACTTGTACTTGATGGGTTATTAGACCACCTTGTTGGGGTTGGCCCTGTATAAGTCATGTGGGTCGAAGGGTTATTAGACAACCCTATTGGGGGTCATCCATGTGGATCAAAGGGTTATTAGACCACCCTATTGGGTGTCGACCCAGTCAGCATTATGTTAAGTGGTTAAGCTGAGGCCAACCTAGTTGAGTAAAGGTCAAGCCAAGTTAGTGTATAAATAGAGAGTGTCTCTCTCTAATTTTACACATTCTATTCTCTCACTCACACTGTGGAGAGTGGCGCACTTGTGGAGGAGGAGGCTCTGCTACTAGGAGAAGAGTATCTCTTGTATTCTGGTTGTATCATTGCTCTATCTATCTCTGAGGAAGTTATTGGGGTTTTTCACCTTTATGGTTTTCCCCAAGTAAACTCTGTGTCTCTTGTGTGCTTGCATTATTGTGTCCATGATTGATATACTGTAGATTTGATGTACATTTTGTTCTCTCAGTTAAGATCCTAGATCAGATTGAAGTAAATTCTGAAAATTTAACATGTTTGTCCGACGCTCAATTCAAGTTTCGAAAGTCAACACATAATTGTATCTCTCCTGATTTCTTCCTTACAGTGACAAGATTAGCCACCCATTCAGATTGTCGAACTTTGAAAATAATCTTAGCATCCAACAATTTCTTTAACTCCTTTTGTATTAACGGTTCGAGTATTGTATGCATCTTTCATAGTTGCTGCTGAAATGGCTTCACGCCTGGCTTAATGGGTATCACATGTTGTATGATGCGTGTGTCATACGTCTTCAAATATTCATAAGTCCATGTGAACACATCTTTATATTGCTGGAAAAGTCTGATAAACTTGGATATTTCACCCGATGAACAACATTTCCCCATATTAACATATTTGGGTTCAACTTTTGTTCCTAAAATTATGAAATCATACTACATCGAGGAACTATTAGTCTTGACATTTGCTGGTTTTCTGAATTTATTCTGCAAATTAAACAATCCTTCAAGAGTTCTTACTCCCTTTGACATAAAATTCCCCTTACTTATATCCTTTCTTTGCAAATCCAACTAGTGTTCTTCTTCATCAATTATGGATTCTTTAAAGGTATCCTCGCTTATCAAGAAACTGATAATCTCAGCATCATCGTCAAACACCCTCAAATTTGTAACATTATCAGGTACTGATGGACTGAAAATGAATTCAATAGAGCATTTATTATTTATCAGTACTAATCTAGAAGCAAAAGTAGCTAATAAATCAGGTGCAGCATTCTGTAATCTGGGAATAACATTTATGTTAAAAGAATCAAATTGAACATCGCATTGTAACTCTCATCTCTTATGAGACAGGTGATTTCTTGGAGGAGATGCTGCTGAGTGGCTTGACACCCTTGTTGCAATGAAATACGGTAGCGCATTCGCGCTCCTGTGAGCAGGGTCTGACATTGGTAGGAGGACTGTGGACGTCACTGTTACAGGTCTGACGGACCTGGGTAGGGGCCCTCTCCCCAAAGTGGTCTGATATGGGGACTTGCAACCCCACGACTTCACAGTCATTGGGTGATTCGGCAGGCCAATCCAAAAATGAATCATGTAGAGTGGAGATAAGAACCAAGCAGAGGATGGGTTCGGGCGGCTGCCTACCCAAAACCCAGAATATTCCATCTATACATATCAAGTCAGAAAAGATCCATGAACGGGTGGAGCAGTGGCGCGAAAAATCACTAATCGGTAAATTTGTGGGGGTTTGGCCCAGAGAACGGGATCTTGTGAACTGGATCAAAACCACATGGAAACAGAATTCTGGAAGGAGGCCCTTATTTTTTCTTCTTGGCAGGATTATACCTTAGACCCTGGAAGGAAAGGTTTTATCCGGAAACTGAGGACGTAACAGTAGCCCTATTCTGGATTAGGCTGTTCTCCCTACCATGCGAATACTGGGATTTAGAGATCCTGCAGGATATTGGCAACACGCTTGGTGAATTCGTTAAAGTGTCGGACCAGACTAAGTAGCATAGATATACTACATATGCTCAGATATGTATCTGCATGGACTTGTCGAAAGAACTACCTGAAGCCATCAGTTTAAACTGGGAAGATGAGGATTGGTTTCAACCTTTAGACTACGAGCAGTTGTCGTTTCGTTGTCTCCTATGCCATGAATATGGACACCTGAGTCGGAATTGTCCCCAGGTAAAATCCTTTGCCTCTCCCTCTAAAAGTGTCCCTGCTGGTGAAACGGACAAGGAAGGTTTCACGCAAGTTTACAACAGGCGAAGAAATAAACCGGCAAGACAAAACAAAGCTGTTAAGGAGATTCATGGTAAAAGGATTGAAACCATCAATCCCTTTCAGACCTTGGAAGAACCACAGGAAGAAGGAGAGATCAGCAGGAATAAAGGTTAAATGAAAGCTAAACATATGGAGGGCACAGCAAAGGAAGGTGAGCAGTGCTCTAAAGCGGAAAATCAATTGGAGCCAATGGTTGAAGATGGAGATGAGGACATGGAATTAGGTGAGCTCAATCTGGATGAGCTTGAGAGAGAATGTGAAAAGAAAGGTAAATGGTATGTCACTCTAAGGCAACTAGAACTTCTTCAAGTGAATATTCTCAATTTAAAGTCTCTAGCCAATTGGGGATAGCTTCAGATCCACAGAAGGGAAGTAAGAGGAAATCCCCAGAGGAAGATCTGAAAAGAGGCAAGAAGACAAATAAACAAAGGATAGCAGAGATAGGAGTTAAGTTAATCGAGTCTGGCCAGTATCCCACTATATTGGCATAATTTTCTGAAGTCAATAAGGTTAATCAATGAAGCTCATCTCCTAGAATATTCGGGGTTGCAACCACCCCAGGAAAATAAAGACCCTAGCAAGAAAGATCAGAAAGGAAAAACCTGATATTCTCTTTCTCCAAGAGACCAAATGTAGTTCTCAACTTTTGGAGCAAGTGAAGCAGAAAATATGGAGAGGAAGTGAGTTTATGGCTATTGATGCAATGGGGATGGCAGGTGGAATGGCCTTCTTCTGGTAGCCTAACTCCCTGTGTCTTTCAACTTGGTGGGCTAACCGCTTTTCTTTGAGTGCTCAGTTTACTGACCGGGTTTCTGGGACCTCTGACCGGCTGATGAATATCTATGGCCCAAGTGCCTTCCCCCATAAAAATGCTTTTCTTCAATTCCTATCATGGCTAAAGGATCAAGCGACAGAAGGATCATAGATTATAGGAGGGGATTTTAATCTGATTTCGTTTCTTGAAGAAAAGAAAGGGGGCAGGAGGACTCTGGACAAATTCTAGGAAGCCTTTGGTGATTTTATCTCCCACAGCCCCTTCATTTATATCGAGACTAGTAATGGTCTCTTTACTTGGAACAAAAAATGTGGGGGCACTCATCGTGTAGCCTATAGAATCGACCATTTTTTGTCCACGGAAGATCTTTTCAGAGATGGGGGGAGGCCCATGCGATTGTCCTTCCATCTGCTGGATCTGATCATTGGCCCATTTGCCTCCAATTGGAATGGTCCAATTCCTCTTTATTCAAACCCTTTAGGTTTGAGCAATTTTAGTTAGAACATAAGTATTTCAAAGAGCTAGTGGGGAAATGGTGGCAGGAACTGGTACCCCCCAAGGGAACCGAGATGTATCAGTTCCAACATAAATTAAAGGCTCTCAAAACCAAAATAAAAGCTTGGAATAAGGCTGACTTTGGGCACATTTTTCAGGATAAAACGAAGGTGGTAGCAGAGCTTGAGCTCTTACAGAGGTAAGGAATGGATGAAGGGTGGAATGATGAGGTCAAAGAGCACGAATATAATTTTTTAAATCAACTGGAGGCCAGAGAAAAATAGGAAGAGATTTATTAGAGCCAAAAATCCAAAAATCAGTGGCTTCAAGAAGGGGACAGGAATACTAAATTTTTCCATAATTCTATTATTCATAATCATCACAAATCCAAGATTTATCAGCTTCATACAGTTAATGGAAGTCAGGTGGAGTCCAGGAAAGATATTGAAAATGAAATTTTCAACCGCTTTGAAGACATCCTTAAGGAGGATCGAAGGGACCGCAACAATGCCATCACCTAGATAACCAGACACATCCCTAGATTGGTTACCAATGAGCACAATGAGATCCTAATTAAACTTGTTACCTTGCAGGAGGTTGAAGAAGCCATGCAGTAGATGGATTTAGGTAAAGCTCCAGTCCCGGATGGTTTCACCACTAATTTTTTCCATTTCTTCTAGGACTTAATTAAACAGAAGGTTACAGACATTGTGGAAGAGTCCCGTAGATGTTGTGGAGTCCTGAAGGCTTTTAACGTTACCTTTTTCACTCTTATTCTGAAAGAGGATGGGGCAGAGGTGCCAAGCAAGTTTCGACTGATTGCCTTATGTGACATTATCTATAAAATCATTACTAAGGTGATTGCTAATACGTTAAAGCCTCTGCTCCCTATTTTGATCATCCCAGAGCAATCTGGCTTTTTGGAAGGCTGACAGATCCTCGATGGTATAATATTATCTCATGAAAATATTCATTCTTTGAAGACTACCAAGAAACCTAGTATGATGGTAAAACTTTATATTGCCAAAGCTTATGATAAACTAAGCTGGCAATATATGCGAAGTATGCTAGAAGCCTATGGCTTTGGTACAAAATGGGTTAATTGGATCATGAATCTAGTCACTACCCCCTTATTTTCTATCCTTCTTAATGGATCTCCAACCAGACTTTTCCAGTCTTCTTGGGGCATACGACAAGGAGACCCTTTATCCCCGTTTCTCTTCATCCTTATGGAAGAAGGTATTGGTCGTCTTATTTAATCCCTTTCTGTGGAGGGGGAAATCAGAGGTCTGAACCTCCATGAAGGAATGATAAAATAGACCCACCAACAATTTGTTGATTATACTTTGTTAATGGGGCACCCTTCAGTCCAAGAAGCCCAGGCCTTTAAGAAAAGCCTAAAAAATTTTGCTAAAGCCTCTGGGATCGAAGTCAATCCTGACAAGTCTCGTGTTTTATTTTTCAATACCCCTCGTGTTACTCAACGCAACATTCTCTGCATTCTTAACTTCATGAAAGGTTCCCTTCCTACCAAATTATTGGGGGCTTCGCTCTCAGAGGGCACTATCCGTAGGATTTCTTGGCTAGACCTTTTGGATCGCATGAGAAGCAAACTCAATAGCTGGATTAATAGACCTTTGAACTTACCCAGCCAGTTGACTCTGGTCAAATTTGTCCTGCAAGCTATGTCGATTTCTTCTCCTTACTATCTGCCCCTAAATCGGTCCTCAGAGAAATAAGGGCCATCCAACGTAACTTCCTCTGGGGTGGCAGGTATTCCAAATCCAAATTTGCTCTACTCAGATGGGACATCCTATGCTATCCCAAGGAAAAGGGAGGTCTAAGGCTCAGAGATCCAAAGGTTGTCAATGATATCCAGGGATCTAAATTATGGTGGAGATGGTGTAACCACAACAATGAGCCTTGGGTGAAACTCTGGCACGTCAAATATGCTAGGGATCATCACACCAATCAACTAATCATATACAATGTTGATACTTTGGGATCTCACATATGGACAAAGGCCCAGAAAGGGAGAAAGATGGTTCAGGACCACAACTTTTGGGAAATTGGCGATGGTGATTGTAAGAACCTGCAAGATATCTGGAAACTGTAGCAACTCACAATAAACTATCAATAATGTTGCAAAGAAGAAGAGAAGGAGACACTCAATGATCACTCATAAACATAGTAGAATAGAACAATAACTCAGTATCATACAATGAGTAAGAATGTAAGTGAATGAATACAATAGCCATGAAGATGGCATCATATAGGATTCGAATAGGCCAAGTAGGGCATTCAAATTCCTAACTTGGATTGTGGCGTGGACGATAGTGGAGTCATCATCCAGTTAATGTATCAGTCATCAATGGTAACAATCAGTCAAGTGTGGCTAACTGAGTCTAACTGAGTGTAGTAAGAAATAAATGAATGAAGGAGGCTCAGTGGAGGGCGCATGAGGAGATAACTAGAGTCAGAATGGGCAGTCTAGTCTCACTGGAGGTCCATCTGAGTGAAACAGTCAATGGGGGAGTCAATCTAGCCTTAAATCAAGGAAGAACTGAGTGATAACTGACTGGTAGGTGAGAAAGGTACCTAACTGGATGTGGTAGGTGAGAAAGGCGCACTTTCCATGCAAAAGACTAGAGAAGGGCGCCTTTGGTAGGTGGGAGGCCCCCTAGGGGCTGTAGACAGGATGTGGAGAACTAGAACTAAGCTCTAGAAGATGGGAGGTCCACCATTATGATGACTGGATGCATGCAGAATGCATGCATGCATGCAAAATTGAAAAATGATGAGGAGAATATTACAACACCCCCTCGCAAGATATACTATGAGAAAATAACTGAAGAGTAGGGCCCTGGTGACTAAGACCAAAGGTCACCCTATAAAAAAGCAAGATAGGGCCCTAGTTACTGAGACCAAAGTTCACCCCGTACAATCAATCTAAAATAAACTAAATGAGGAAAGAGGGAAAACCCAGTGGGAAGAAAGCCCTCCCTTAAAATAGACTGAAAGGTGCTAAGTAGCATCATGACTTACCCTTGAAGGAGGCAAGTGACCTTCTATAGAAAGGGTTGATCGATCCAATATGAACCAAAAATGTGAGAAGGATGAGTCCCTTCATCATGAAAATCTGACCTGGTTCTCCATTGATCAGCTGGATCACCAAAATATGTGAAAGTAGTGGCTTCCCTTCTTGGAAGAGGAGGAAAGTCAGTTGAGATATCATAAGGAACTGAAACTTCCATTTCCTCTTCATCTTTAACATTTGTTAGATCTTCAGGTTCTTGTGGGTCTGGATCCAACATTTGCTCTTCATCACTATCATCTTCCAAATATGATATGATATGTTGTATGTTGAGGATTCGCTCTCTTGGAAATCACCAACACTTTCAAGCTCTGAATCTGAAACCTCATGAGGAGGAGCAAGCAAAACTGGCTCAACATCACACACAAACTCTGAATCAATAGGTTCCAGATCTTCAGGGTCTTGTAGATCTGGATCTTGCATTCGTACTTCTTTAAGAGTCCTTTTTTTCTCAATATTCTTGGATCTATTTTTTCCTTTCAAGCAACTTGTGCATGTGCCATGAGCAATCTTGCTAGTCTTTCTATCTTCATGAGTGTGAGAGAGAAGAGCAGATTCCTTTGAGAGAGGTAAGAAGTGTGAGAATTCATAGAGCTTGGACTCATGATTTGCAATACCTTTTGAAATGATTTCCCCTGAGACCATGTCCTGTACTTCGACTTCGTTTGGAGAGAAGATTACTCTCTTGGGCTTTCCAACATGAGTCATTTGATATACAGAGAGTAAATTTGTTGCAAGAGAAGGAACATAAAGCACATTAGAAAAATATCCAGAGTCAAGATCAATTCTTCCGATGCCTTGAGAAGGGATTTGGAATCATTGCCCAATATGATGGAAGGGCCTTTTGAGCTCTTGAACTTGGAGAAGATACCTTTGGAGGAAGACATGTGTCTTGTGGCTCCTGAATTTATAATAAAAGAAGAATCTGATGATGCACTTGCCATGAGAGCAGGACGTATTTATTTACCTTCGGATCTAGAAGATTCAGGATCAGGATCTTTCTTCCTTGTATATGCAGGAACAAGAAGATTGTTCTTCTCAAGCAATTGAGCCATCAAATCTATGGCCTTATTCATACAAGCACTCTCAGGATGAATGCCTTTAAGACAATAGTTGCAATTTGGCTTTCTCTTGTGAGAATGCTTGGTCTTCCTAGGGTTTGAAACCCTATCTGACTGATCTAGACTATTTGTAGGCCTTGTACCATTAAATTTCTTGCCATAAATCTTTTGCTTTCCTATATCATTCGCTCTCTCTACAACTGTAAGGGCTGAATCCAATTTGGGTTTGATCATTCCCATCGAAATCAACTTCTCTTCCTCTTGGGTAAGAGATTGTGTGAAATCATCAAATGAGGGAAACTTCCATTTTGGAATGGATAGCCTAGCTGACTGGAAAGTAGAGACAAAAACTGAGAAGTTTTCCCCCAACTTTGAGAGAATGGAAAGTATAAGCTACTTATCTTCCTTCACTATCTCATATCTTTTCAACTGTGATATCAAGCTTTTGAACTTGGTGAGAAAGGAATTGATAGATTCGAAGCTGCTAGGACTCAAACATATGAGCTCATTCTCCAATTTGTGTGCTTCCATATCATCTTTTGGCCCAAAAAGAGATTCGAGCTTGTCCCACACCTCTTTCGGAGATGTAAGATCAATGACATAAAAGTGTAGATCATCAGAAATTGAGAGAAGGAGGAGACCAATTGCCTCATCAAGCCGATCCAAGTACTTGGACTTTTCAACTGCACTGGTTGGTTCTACCATCGTTCCGTTGAGTATTCGGGTGAAGCTCTTTGATCTCATGAAGAGATTCATTTTGTATTTCCACTCAACATAGTTGGAAGATGTAAGCTTTAGATCCATCTGAACAGAGAAAGTCGAATAGTTGAAGAAGATTCCAAACGGGTGAATAAACCTGCAAAACAATAAAAGATGTGTTGATGGAGAATGCTACACTTCGATTGAACACTACCTTAAGGACACTTGGAACATGGACTAAGTCCTTCAAACCTGGATAGACCTCATTGGATTTCTCCAATGAATTCAAGTAATAGAACCAGGATTTGTTGTGGAAACTCAGAGGCTTCTGGTGCACAAGTGAAAGATAGTTTCTCAAAGAAATGTTGCAACTGTTGCTGCTGCAATTCGAATAGATGCTTCCCGCTTTGATACCATGTAAGAATCTGCAAGAGATCTAGCAGCTGTAGCAACTCACAATCAACTATCAAAAATTTTGCAAAGAAGAAGAGAAGGAGACACTCAATGATCACTCATAAAATGTAACATCCCGATAATTTCATAAAAAAAAAAAAATTTAATCAGCATTAATGGTTAATAATTGTAAACGCGAAAATAATAAATGCTTATAAAGACAACATTAATTAACAAAGTCGTTCATGCAGAAAATAATTAATTATTGAGACTCTTAGCTAAAGACAATTTAATGGTTGAGGCACGTCATACTTCTTTTAAGATGTTGACGACACAATTAAGCACATGCCTAATAAAAGAAGAACATGCCAAGTCTTTCTTTTACACCAAAAGAATACTAAGTCAACCATGGACTATGTCGCAAGGTGTAATAATAACCTTAGGCTATGTTATAATGGCTAATCTATTTTACATCAACCACAAAATGTATACCAACATGTTCTCTTCACACATACCCTCACATAGATCATTAACCAATGCAAACTGATCTAAGGTCATGTTCCAAACCTAGTCCACATAACCTTTTACGCATTTATTCCAATGCACATATGGCTCATTCATTATTCTATGCATTCATAATCACATGCCTTCCCATTAAATATAATGTCTAATATATGTTCTCACATCAATGATATAAAATGGTGAAACTCTAAGCATGTGTATGACACTAAACTTCCCTAGGGTTAGTATCATATTGAAATCTCTTTTCACATAAAGGTAGCCTCTTTCCTTTAGCCTTCTACCAATCAACTTCATATGGATACATGAGTAAGTAAACATGATAGACAGTACTATCAACATACATTCATCGAATACAAGTAAGACATAATCAGAAAAGCCAACATATATGTCAATGCGTAAGATAACTTTACAAACATTTCTCACCACCTTAGAAAAGTGGAGGAATGGTCATTCTGGTTGTCGTCTTATTCCTATATTCGTCATTTATACTCACAACATACGTTAGTACAATAAAACATACTATAACAACTGTAAATATCATTTCATTAATCAAGATATATCAAATTAATATCACAAACATAATCATGTAATAAGAGAAATAATGTGGGCAATGCAATGCTCCACCCAACCGTAGGCTCTTCGACGGCATATACCGAGTCTTTCCGAAGGCCACCCCCGAGCTGGGCATGGTGATCCACGACGGGATAGAGAGTCTCAAGTCTCGTTGCCCTAGAACTAAACCCGTGCATAGATTGTGGTGTTGTTCTCTACGGGCCCAAGTCGATACTCCCGACTTGATCGTCTATGCCCCATGGCATAAGCATCTGTTACCCGACTGTCATTCACGGCAGTCCTTCCATAAGTAACATAACAAGTGCATTCGACAAGCCACCCAAGCCTTCGACATACACTCAAGAGTTCAATCATACAATCGAAAGGCATCATAAACACACATACGAAATGCAAGGAACACAATCGACATGCAATGATGCATTCGACATGCTACCACTAGATGTCCTGCATCATAAATAGGTGTGTGTACATAAGATATGTCGTCTCCATGCAATAATGCATTCGACAATCAATCTAAGCACAATGTAATGCAACTATCACAAAATGCACATCAAGCCTAAGGGGTGCATTCGACATGCGACCCAAAAACATAATGTAACACCAATAAGCATGAACATGTGTAAGTAATGTATCCGGTTTTCTTCGACATGTCGCCTACACACTCGACAAGCAATCTAACAACATCACATCATATGTAGTTGACATGAACAAGTAAATAAGCCTTATCTAGTGCATTCGACATGCAATCTATGCATTCGACATGCCACTAATGGACGTCAAGAGCTACAAGCATCATACATTATGTACTTAATCAATGCCTACAACATTCACCCTGAATTATGAAAGCATTGCAACATTCGAATAGATATTTTTTTTTCTTTCTCTCGAACACATACATCCTTCGCTTAAGAATTTAGAATGCATGCAACATTCCATTAAGAATTATGAATACAACCCAAATTCATTTGAATCTATGAATGCATACTACATTCATTTAAAATGCATACATGCCAACCAAAGTCATTTAGATGTATGAATTTAACCATTTGATGCAATATAGGTATAACATAGTCATTTGATACCAACTATTTATAAATATAAAGCACCCCATTTTATATTTAATACAATCATTGTATAAACATACACTTGTATATAACCATTCTATAAAATGTATATAAAGCTTAATTCCTTTATGCAATCCATGTATATATATATAGCCTATTCTTTTTCAATATATATATATATATACATTTATAAAAAGAATGGCCATGGTTTAAATATAACCATGCGCTGGTTATAAAACCATTGTTAACCTTCCAAGTCTATACAACATATATAGCATAACCACTTCCTACCATATCAACAAAACGATGACCAAAGCTTACCAACTTATCTCAAGCTATGAAAGCATATGGAATTTATGCAATAAGGATGATTGCATACCAATGTAATTGTCATCGACATAAATGCTTTTCTAATGGCAATTAAAGAATTAGGTGTATGAGCACTTCTAATAAGAGGCAGAGTCCCAACTCTGCGTTGATGCCAAGGTAAGTAATATACTCAACAGGTAGCTATATGCAACTAAGCATCACAAGCAGCAATTAATAAAAGATCCAACCGATTACACCACAAACCAAGGCATCAACAAAATCAAATAGAAAGTATGCATCTCGGCAGGCATAGTAAACACAAACCAAGGGTTTCTACGCAGAGTGTAAATAAGCCAACATATCCATAACCAGATAAAAATGCAGCCACGATTTCCTTCAACAACCAAAAATGCAAACCAATAACTCAAAACTCAAAGCAGAAAAGCTCTTCCAGCCAAGCTCCAAAGCATAAAATGCTTTTAATGATTCAAAACTGAGATACAAGGTCTGCAAGTAAATCTCTAGGCAAGCATTAAAGCTAAAAATGTTTTTGATGATTCAAAACTGAGATACAGAGTCTGCAAGTAAATCTCCAGGCAAGCATTAAAGCTAAAAACGTTTTTTTTTTCAAACAATGGGGTGTGTACTGAGCTTCCAACGCTCGGTTTCCAACCACATTCAGAATAAAACGTTTTGCAAACACCATTAGATGCATACAGAGCTTTCCCCAAAAAAAATCTTTGCATGAAGACCAGAGGATGAAGGAGCCACCTCTCCCCCAAAAACTAGGTAAAAAAAAACAATACATATATACCCCCAACCTCTGCGTGAATGCCAAAGGAAACTCTTTGTTTTCCCATACATCATATATATAAAAAAATACATATATATATATACACGTCTCCACTTTTCCATATATAAGAACATAATAAAATAGAAGAACATAATAAAATAATATAATATTAAAATATACCATAATTTCATTTTTCTAAAAACAAATAAAATCTTCAATTAATTAAATAATGCTATTATCCCTTTTTTTTATAGTTAAAGTATTTCCCCAATCTATATATATATTAGCCAACATATAGATATAAGATCTATGCATTTATAAAAGCAGCATAGTCATAACAATAAGATATATACCTTCATATAAAAGTGAAATCATAACATATAATTACATAAACATATACTAAATATATGTTATCAATGTAACACAATTTTTTTAATTAAAACCATGTACACATTCATTAATACTGTTTAGCATTAGGTTCATACTTATGGTTTTATAATCATATAGATAAATATAAGCTTTTTCCTATTTAAATATAGACAAGTATAAGCATACCAACAACCATGCCAAACACAAAATTAACTTAACTCAAAAACAAAAGCTAAACCAAGCCAAAGACTACGACAACAGATACGCCTTAAGACTTAGTTACTCTCCCCCCTTGTGGTTCACCATGCCCTTTTTCACTCTTGGTTGCATTGCGGGAGAATAGTTTAAGATTATAATTAGTGTTGTCATGCAGATAGACAAAAATTAAATAATTAAAAGCTTTTACCATAGATGGAGACGTGACAAACTCTCCCTCTTGAAATAACACCATCCTCGGTGTTGTCACTTTTTGCACTAATTCCCCTGTGCATCTCACTTTCTTGCATTTTTATCGCATGCAAACCAATTGTCCTGCCAATATATATTACAACATAATATTATGGTAATAAAACATCATAAAAACATGGTTTTTATATCTGCAATGCTTATTCCCCGCATCGCTATGTTCCCTTTCTTGGAAAATTGCACTTACTTTGCAAAGTTACCAATACCAGTCCCACCTGGTTCACATGTTAGTTTCGTGATATAAAACATAAAACTTTGGAGCCACGTGCTCTCATTCACAGTCATTTACCGTCTTACGGTGCATATTTATTTTACTTTCAATGTCCTGCTGACATCCCTGCATGTTAGTTTACAATATACACATATTAATTCTTGCAATGTGATATTAAATTTGCTCAAATTCAGATTGAAACTGTATTCGCCGAAACAGAAAGATAATTAGCACCCCTAAGTGCCTTCATTTGATCATGCAACAACAACAACTGCCACACCAAGTGACCATATCACATCCAATGTGTCTGCAAACAATATACATGCATAATTCTATCAGCATACTAAGTACGTTGTTAAATCAAAACATTACATGTACTTCAACAATGATGGAGACTTGCATACAAAAAACCTTTATGTATTTCTGCAATTGTGAGGACTTGCCATACATATCTTGCTCATGTACTTCAGCAATCATGTAGACTTGTGTACATAGCACTCTTTTCTATTTCAGCAATCATGTAGACTTGCATACAAATCATGAGTCCTTTGTAACTCAGCAGGAATACCATCTACATACCGCAGGAATATGACAGTCTTACTTTGCAACTCATAACATAGCTTCCCCTCATCGAATCTTCTTGTGGGCTCCGTTCTAACACCACAAGGAAAAAGTTAAGTCTCCTTAGAGAACCTCTTGTGTGCTCCATTCTAACAACATAAGGAAAATTTGTGAACACCTGCTCAATTCGATGGATATAAAGATTGCCTAGGTCTTTTGGGTTAGTATAACATTCAACGAGCTACCTACTTTGTTCCACTTCCATGGGGAACATGACCACAATAAGAGTAAGTTGTCCCATACCAACAAGCTAGTTACTGAGTTCATGATGCTGTCGGCTCTACCTGAGCCCAGAGATAATTTCCCTTCCTCTCAAACCTTCTCGTTTGAGTCCAGGAAACACCTCTTTATGACAACCATTTATTAATTCCTATATGCCACAAAATAGCAACCAAAATCAGATTCGCTCATCATATTCTTTGCAATTTCATAATTACGCATTATTAACCATAAGTCTCGTTACCAATCGTGATTCATAAAATCCTGAAAATAAAATGTAAATTAATTCATTACTTACTTCCTGAGCGATTCAGCTCAACTTATCTATATAAGTGCTTTTGTATTCAATATTCCTCTTTGACCATGTTATCCATCGAGGTTAGGATTATTTTCTGAAATATTAGTATAAAGGAAATTTTTCTTTGCTTCAAATATTCAACAATTGAACTCATTAGTTTCATAGCATTACACGCATGCGCTTTCAATTAACTTGTGCATCCCCTTCAATTCATCATGTTGCAATTTCTTCAAGGTTCTTAATGTGAATTTGAGGTCAGGTCTGCTAACAAACAATCCAGGTTAGCATCATAATTTAAACAGTTAGTCACATATAGATTCATTTGGAACTTATAAATCCCATATTCCGGTGATCATAACAATGTTAGGATTCTTCTTTTTCCTATAATCACATTTCTACTATTAACAGGATCTTTTAACTTGATGCATGTCGACCTTCATGCCAACCTTTAGAAGCAATATTTAGAACCATAATGCATAAGATATTTTTTTTAATCTTCCAGAAGTACTGCTTGCAACCCTTTTAAGTTTATAATTCTCATAACGATAATAAATTCTAAAATAAAATACAATTTATGTTAAATAGTCAAAATAACAATTTCCCAAAATAATAATATTCAAACACGTCAGTCATCACGGAAATTTATTCACGTCTTTACACGTAATATTGTATCCTAGTTCTGTCAAATCTATTCTTGCCATCAATACTCAAGAGTAACTAATACTTAGGCTATGTCTTACAAGAACTTCATACTATTTTCTTCACGACGAAAAAGGAAAAGAGTCGGCCTGTACTACCAAGACTTGAGTAAAACAATTTGATATCATCAAATTTTATTTTGAGAAATGCACTTAATAAACATATGGCAAAAACTTCCTACCAACTAATTAATCAAATAATTTACCGGTTCATACTCTCTAACGTCTATGAATGCAATATTTTTCAATATAGCTTTTCATGAAACTATCAAAAGAAAAATATCAAATAAAATGTAGCTATGATAATTGGAGATATTCAAATGACTTCGTATAATCTAACAAGCTTACTGCTTGGAGTGTACAATTATACTTTTATCCTAATGAAGCTCATAGGTAGTGTGCTTAAAAATAAAAATAAAAGAAGAATATCCAAAACTAAAAGTGGGAAATTTAAATTATGTTTCTATGAAATTTTTAATTTAACATAAGCGGTATGTTCGTAACATTTTTCACAATCCTTTGTTTTGTCAAGGTAATAACATAGTTTGTCTAAGTCTTCCATATCTTTATCTATTGCTCTGACTAGTACTCACCAAATGACATACAATTATGAATCCACCATTTCAACATAAAAGGTTATGTTACTTTTTAACAAATTTAATCAATCATGATAGATAATACATAAAAACAACATCTATATCGATATACGAATAATTTACACTCTAGTGCAACCTTTGAAACCTTTCATGTATTTTTCTTGTAGATCACACTCAAACTAATCGACCTTTAAACAAAAGTGCATACATCAATTAGTTTGATATATTTGTATGTATCCTAGAAGGTTATAGCATTGATTAAGGTATTACATATGCATTCACTATTTATAGAGTTGAAAAAGAAAGTACACTGTTTACACACTTGTATCATTCAACTAAGTAATTTCTATCTTATGTAATCCTCATATCCCTCTTCGCATATACTGAGATTATTTCATTTTAAATGGAATAATTGGCAATTGGATATCTCATTCTATGACAATGCTATTCGCGAAGTGAAAACTTACAATAAAGAAAACATACCTTACTCATGATTTCGTAAAGAAAACAATGTTGAAAAATGCGTATCCTTACTCCTTAAAAAATGTGGACACTTGAAGTTGCACTCAAATGACGTTAACTCCTCGTCCATCCCAATCCATGCATCCAAAACAAAACAAGACAACTTGATTGATTAGCTTATCAACATTCATACTTCACATGTTGAGCCCATTAGGCCCGAGTATTTAAACCTAGTGCTCTGATACCACTTGTAACATCCAGATAATTTCATAATTTTTTTTTAATCAGCATTAACGGTTAATAATTGTAAACACAAAAATAATAAATGCTTATAAAGAAAGCATTAATTAACAAAGTCATTCATGCAGAAAATAATTAATTATTGAGACTCTTAGCTAAAGACAATTTAATGGTTGCGGCACGTCATACTTCTTTTAAGATGCTGACAACACAATTAAGCACATGCATAATAAAATAAGAACATGCCAAGTCTTTCTTTTACACCAAAAGAATACTAAGTCAACCATGGACTATGTCGCGAGGTGTAATAATAACCTTAGGCTATGTTATAATGGCTAATCTATTTTACATCAACCACAAAATGTATACCAACATGTTCTCTTCACACATACCCTCACATAGATCATTAACCAATGCAAACTGATCTAAGGTCATGTTCCAAACCTAGTCCACATAACCTTTTACGCATTTATTCCAATGCACATGTGGCTCATTCATTATTCTATGCATTCATAATCACATGCCTTCCCATTAAATATAATGTCTAATATATGTTCTCACTTCAATGATATAAAATGGTGAAACTCTAAGCATGTGTATGACACTAAACTTCCCTAGGGTTAGTATCATATTGAAATCTCTTTTCACATAAAGGTAGCCTCTTTCCTTTAGCCTTCTACCAATCAACTTCATATGGATACATGAGTAAGTAAACATGATAGACAGTACTATCGACATACATTCATCGAATACAAGTAAGACGTAATAAAAAAAGCCAACATATATGTCAATGTGTAAGATAACTTTACAAGCATTTCTTACCACCTTAGCAAAGCGGAGGAACGGTCATTATGGTTGTCGCCTTATTCTTGTATTCATCATTTATACTCACAACATACATTAGTACAATAAAACATACTATAGCAACTGTAAATATCATTTCATTAATCAAGATACATCAAATTAATATCACAAACATAATCATGTAATAAGGGAAATAATGTGGGCAATGCAACGCTCCACCCAACCGTAGGCTCTTTGACGGCATATACTCAGTCCATCCGAAGGCCACCCCCGAGCTGGGCATGGTGATCCACGACGGGATAGGGAGTCTCAAGTCTCGTCGCCCTAGAACTAATCCCGTGCATAGCTTGTGGTGTTGTTCTTTGTGGGCCAAAGTCGATACTCCCGACTTGGTTGTCTATGCCCCATGACATAAGCATCTGTTACCCGATTGTCGTTCACGGAAGTCCTACCATAAGTAACATAACAAGTGCATTCGACAAGCCACCCAAGCCTTCGACATACACTCAAGAATTCAATCATACAACCGAAAGGCATCATAAACACACATACGGAACGCAAGGAACACAATCGACATGCAATAATACATTCGACATGCTACCACTAGATGTCCTGCATCATAAATAGGTGTATGTACATAAGATATGTCGTCGCCATGCAATAATGCATTCGACAATCCATCTAAGCACAATGTAATGCAACTATCACAAAATGCACATCAAGCCTAAGGGGTGCATTCGACATGCAATAATGCATTCGACATGCGACCCAAAAACATAATGTAACACCAATAAGCATGAACATGTGTAAGTAATGTATCCGGTTTTCTTCGACATGTCGCCTACACATTCGACAAGCAATCTAACGACATCACATCATATGTAGTTGACATGAACAAGTAAATAAGCCTTATCCAGTGCATTCGACATGCCACTAATGGACGTCAAGAGCTACAAGCATCATACATTATGTACTTAATCAATGCCTACAACATTCACCCTGAATTATGAAAGCATTGCAACATTCGAATAGATATATTTTTTTTCTTTTTCTCGAACACATACATCCTTCGCTTAAGAATTTAGAATGCATGCAACATTCCATTAAGAGTTATGAATACAACCCAAATTCATTTGAATCTATGAATGCATACTACATTCATTTAAAATGCATACATGCCAACCAAAGTCATTTAGATGTATGAATTTAACCATTTGATGCAATATAGTTATAACATAGTCATTTGATACCAACTATTTATAAATATAAAGCACCCCATTTTATATTTAATACAATCATTGTATAAACATACACTTGTATATAACCATTCTATAAAATGTATATAAAGCTTAATTCCTTTATGCAATCCATGTATATATATATAGCCTATTCTTTTTCAATATATATATATATAAAGAATGGCCATGGTTTAAATATAACCATGCTCTGGTTATAAAACCATTGTTAACCTTCCAAGTCTATACAACATATATAGCATAACCACTTCCTACCATATCAACAAAACGATGACCAAAGCTTACCAACTTATCTCAAGCTATGAAAGCATATGGCATTTATGTAATAAGGATTATTGCATACCAATGTAATTGTTATCGACATAAATGCTTTTCTAATGGCAATTAAAGAATTACGTGTATGAGCACTTCTCCTAAGAGGCAGAGTCCCAACTCTGCGTTGATGCCAAGGTAAGTAATATACTCAACAGGTAGCTATATGCAACTAAGCATCACAGCAATGAATAAAAGATCCAAGCGATTACACCACAAACCAAGGCATCAACAAAATCAAATAGAAAGTATGCATCTCGGCGGGAATAGTAAACACAAACCAAGGGTTTCTACGCAGAGTGTAAATAAGCCAACATATCCATAACCAGATAAAAATGCAGCCACGATTTCCTTCAACAACCAAAAATGCAAACCAATAACTCAAAACTCAAAGCAGAAAAGCTCTCCCAGCCAAGCTCCAAAGCATAAAACACTTTTAATGATTCAAAAATGAGATACAAGGTCTGCAAGTAAATTTCCAGGCAAGCATTAAAGCTAAAAATGTTTTTGATGATTCAAAACTAAGATACAGAGTCTGCAAGTAAATCTCCACGCAAGCATTAAAGCTAAAAACGTTTTTTTCTTTTTCAAACAATGGGGTGCGTACTGAGCTTCCAACGCTCGGTTTCCAGCCACATTCGGAATAAAAACGTTTTTGCAAACACCATTAGATGCATGCAGAGCTTTTCCCAAAAAAAAATCTTTGCATGAAGACCAGAGGATGAAGGAGCCGCCTCTCCCCCCAAAACTAGGTCAAAAAAAACAATATATATATACCCCCAACCTCTGCGTGAATGCCAAAGGAAACTCTTTGTTTTCCCCATACATCGTGTGTATATATATATATATATATATACCAATATATATATATAAGTCTCCACTTTTCCATATATAAGAACATAATAAAATAATATAATATTAAAATATACCATAATTTCATTTTTCTAAAAAAAAAAAAATCTTCAATTAATTAAATAATGCTATTATCCCTTTTTATATAGCATTTAAAATCCAATAACAATGTAATTATTAAATCACCAAATATAACATTAAAGTATTTCCCCAATCTATATATATATTAGCCAACATATATATATAAGATCTATGCATTTATAAAAGCATAGTCATAACAATAAGATATATGCCTTCATATCAAAGTGAAATCATAACATATAATTGCATAAACATATACTAAATATATGCTATCAATGTAATGCAATTTTTTTAATTAAAACCATGTACACATTCATTAATAATGTTTGGCATTAGGTTCATACTTATGGCTTTATAATCATATAGATAAATATAAGCTTTTTCCTATTTAAATATAGACAAGTATAAGCATTCCAACAACCATGCCAAACACAAAATTAACTTAACTTGAAAACAAGAGCTAAACCAAGCCAAAGACTATGACGACAGATACGCCTTAAGACTTAGTTACTCTCCCCCCTTGTGGTTCACCATGCCCTTTTTCACTCTTGGTTGCATTGTGGGAGAATAGTTTAAGCTTCTAATTAGTGTTGTCATGTAGATAGACAAAAATTAAATAATTAAAAGCTTTTACCAGAGATGGAGACGTGACATAAACACAGTAGAATAGAACAATATATCAGTAGCATGCAATGAATAAGAATGTAAGTGAATGAATACAATAGCCACGAAGATGGCATCATATAGGATTCGAATAGGCCAAGTAGGGCATTCGAATTCCTAACTCAGAGTGTGGCTTGGATGATAATGGATTCATCATCCAGTCAATGTATCAGTCATCAATGGTAACAGTCAGTCAAGTGTGGCTAATTGAGTCTAACTAAGTGTGGTAGGAACTAACTGAATGAAGGAGGCTCAGTGGAGGACGCATGAGGAGCTAATTGGAGTCATAATGGGAAGTCTAGTCTCATTGGAGGTCCATCTGAGTGAAACGGACAGTGGGGGAGTCAATCTAGCCTTAAATCAAGGAAGAACTTAGTGATAACTGATAGGTAGGTGAGAAAGGCACCTAACTGGATGTGGTAGGTGAGAAAGGTGCACTTTCCATGCAAAAGACTGGAGAAGGGAACCTTTGGTAGGTGGGAGGCCCCCTGGGGGCTATAGACAGGCTGTGGAGAGCTAGAACCAAGCTCTAGGAGCTGGGAGTTCCACCATGATGATGACTGGATGCATGTAAAATGCATGCATGCAAGCAAAATTGAAAAATGATGGGGAGAATATTCCAACAGTGATTTGGCTAAGTTCTAGGATGATTCATGGAATCAATTCCCTAAACTGGGGAATGATCAAAGGTGGCAGAACATCATAGCTCATGGTCTAACTGAAGGAAAACTTAAGGTTTGTCACTATTGTACCAACCCGGTCACTGAGAATTCCAGATCTTGGTTAGACCATCAATGGTGGACTGGGTTAATTAATGAAGATGAGGGAAGAGATTTTGGGGATGTGCTCCATGAAAGATACATTTGTAAAAGAAATGGACCTGATAAGTTAAGGTGGGGATATAGGTAGAAAGGGGTGTTCAGTATCAAGGAAGCGTTTGACTTGAAAACTGGTAGAGAAGCAGGAGATGAAGTTCAGTGGAGAAAACTTTGGAAGATGAATCCCTGGCCAAAAACGACGATTTTCTGTTGGTTGATCACCTGGAAAAGAGTCCTAACAGGTGAAAATATTAAGAAACATGGTATCCAAGGTCCCTTATGCTGTCCCTTATGCAAAAATAGCAAGGAAATGCTTGGCCACTTGTTGGATGAATGTGATTACTCTTCTTTCCTCTGGGATAGAGGGGCCATGATTTTTCAAAAAAGCGATCGTGCTCGGGGACAACCTGATCAAACGTTGAGCAATTGGAATGATCAAGATTTTAGCAATCCTATTTTAACACTGATTTGGCAGATGTTTCCCAGTATGGTTTGCTGGAACTTGGGGAAGGAAAGAAATGGGAGGATATTCCGGGATAAAAACCATCGTAAAGAGGAGGTGTGGGAGATTCTGTCCCAGAACATTCAGGAAACCATTAGAAGTAGGCAATGGACTGACGAGGACAAAAATCTCTCGGAGGGGGATTTGCTTATTTCCAAAGGGTGGGGTCTCAGTAGGGCTGATATGCTGGGTCTACGAAGGCGGGACAAGATATGTAAACCTGTTAGCCCCAAATTATGGTCTCCACTTGGACCGACTGAATATAAAATTAATTTTGATGGGGCTTCACGGGGAAATCCCAGGAAGTCCAGCTATGGCGGGGTATGCAGAAATGCGGAAGGAATGGTGTTACAGCTTTTCTTTGGGCACATCGGGTACAATACTAACAACTCCTCAAAGCTTGATGGTCTCATTCATGGTTTGCAACTGATTACTCAAGGGGGTTTATTCCCGACCACTATTGAGGGAGATTCAAAAATTATTATACACATGGCCAAAGGACTGGCACAAGGGAAGACAACTGAACATGTCACTTCCAGCTGGAGACTTTCTCATCGGTTGGATATCCTGAGTCACCTCATACGCGCCAATAGTTCGTTAACATTCCACCATGTCAGACGGGAGGCTAACAAGGTTGTTGATTTTCTAGCAAACTTGGGTGCTAACCGGGCAGGTGGTCACACATATGGCCACTTGGATGAGCTCAGGCCGGAAGAATGGCCCCCCGAGTGCCTCCAACTAGATGTTGCAGACTTCGCCAGAAACCAACAGGTGGAGGGTGCTCAACACATACCCTAGGATGGTGACAGATGTGAGTCGGAGGTCACTCCAATGACGAATTGCTGACACTTTTCATTTATGTGGAGAAGTGATAACTCCCACATGTCAGATATTATTAGAGTGAAAAAGAAGTACGGATCCAGGAATTTTTCGATCCGGATGCTAGAGTTGCAGCAGCTCCAATATTTTCTCATCATGATCTTCATAAGTCAGTGTAATGGCGAGTGTACGCTCCTGGATACAGTCAGTTCTTTATGGGACTTGGCCATTTATTTCCCTTCCTTGATCATCATGGGCCTTCGGCCTTTATATATGTGCTCCCTTCTGCGTTGGGCTCATTCCTAGCCCAAGTGTGATAATGCTATCCCATGTTTCTCGGTTGTTAGTTGTTTAAGAGTTCCTTCCAGGGTGTGGTTTGCGCTATCACGTCCCCCTGAGCATTGTTTACCCTCTGTGTTGAGCTCTGTAATGTCCCCTAAACGGGAATTTGGTGACTTCTCTGGGTTGGGCTCTGCCTCTGCCGCCCAGAAAGGTAAAGACAAAGCCAAGTGTATTGGCCATGGGCTGGGTTGGGTAACCCGGGCTCAAGTGTGCGCTCAATCTGCTACCAATTTATTCCATGAACGAATCCTTGAACTAGTTAGGGAAGACATTGAGGTCATCAAGAAGCAACTGTGGAGTGAGGTTCAAGCTCTCCCATTTGATGAAGTTAAGAATGAAGTGGAGGACTAGGTAATCGATCCTGGTACCACCTCTGGATGGGCTTCAGCCTATGATAGAATGATCATGACCTATTGGGTCACTAAGAACTTGTTGGCCCATGTCACGATGGGTGGTATTGTAAAACGTCAAGGTGATGAAGAACCGGTCAAGACATGGAAGGCTCACAATGCAGACAACAAGCTAATGCACTACAAAATTGATGCTATAGCTAAGAAGTTGGGCCTCTCCTTCTCTTATCCAGGCCTAGATGCTTAGTGGAATTGGGTCTCCACCAGCAAAAAACACCAGCAGATGACGTCTCAGCCAACAGCTACGGTTCTTCAAGGAGGGGAGTTGTCTCAAAAGCTAGAGAAGAACATCAATGATTTGGCGAAAGGTGTTGTCTAATATTCAGATTTGTCTGGGATTGGGGCTTATGTTTAGATTTTCTTGTCTTTTGTTCTTGTTTAGATATCTTTCTGTTACTCGGGATATGGGTAATGGTTACAATTTTGTAAAAGGTCTTTCTGCTATTGACGAGGTCGGGTTCATGGACCTTCGCTCTGTAATGTCGATATTATGGTAGTGTCTCTGTCTATGGTTTTTTGGGATTCAGACTCTTAACTCTGCGACGTTGTAAGCATGATATGTATATTTTGTCCATGCAGTAATATAATCCTTTTTATTTACAAAAAAAAAAATCAAATTGTGAGATCAAATTCCAAACTTCATATATCCCTTTAAGTGCGGAGACAGGCAATGAAGTGTGTTTCTTATTTGTCTGACAACTATTTATGAGTCACCGAAGACTTTCAAATTCTTGATATTTAAATCAATGGCTCTTTTTAGTCCTTGGACTAGAGCTTCACATTCAGCCATATTGTTTGTACACTCAAACTCTAGCCTACAAGAGACAAATTGTTTGTTTCCTTCATGATCAACAAGAACACAGCCGACTCCTGATCCCTCTTGTGTTTTGGAACCATCAAAATATAAAATACAAAAATTATTTTATGATTCTAATAAGTTAGTACTATATTATAAGTTAGTAACTAATTCTACTATGTTACAATCAACATCATCAGTCCATGAAAATAAAAGGAGATCGGATTGTTTGTATGAATCATGATTAGCATCTTCCATTTGATAATTTCCTAGCTCAATTTCTAAGAAATAATTCCCCAAAACTGAAGATGAGAAGTTTACTGATTCATTCTTTTCTTCTAACTGAGTTACATTTTGTTTCATGCGAGGCTCTCTCGGTACTTTAATTTGATTCTGTCTATTTTGGTATGGAAACCTATGAGGAAACTGCAACAATTAATGATACAATGCACGATATATTGTATCATAGAATATTTTTATTGATCACAGGACACTTCGAGGGAGCAAGCTCAATACAAATAACTTCCCGGTGCCTTCATTGGCCTCAAAACAAACTTATATACTAATTCTAGGCACCAATATTATGGACAATACCATGGAACATATAATACTATGGGACAACTTACAAATCATATGCGTCCAATACTATGGGCTAATACAAACTATGGATCAACATATAATACTACGGGACGACTTACAAAGCATATACGCCCAACAACAATATACTAACAAAGTAAAGAGAAGGGTTGGCACGAGTTCCTAACATCCACTCTCCCTTAGATGTGGAAATTGATGTTGAATACGAAGGAGTGGCTCCCATGTAGCATCCCCAGGTTGCATTCTGTGCCACTGAATTAATACCTTTGTGATAGATCGAGAGAGAAGCTGACACCCTTTGAGTTTCAGGGACGATTGCTTGGAAGGCTGTAGATGAATAAAAACCATATCACCTGCTTGAAAAGTGTGCTCAGAATGGTGTTGATTGGCTTGTTGTTTCAATCGAATTCTGGCCATGTGAAGATTGTTTTGCAAAATGCGAAGAATCTGATTGGGATTTTGAAGAACCATGTTAATTGCCTGAACTAGTGAAATGCTGAGGGTGTATGGAAGAATAAATGGCAGTGCCTGACCATAGATTGCTGCATATGGAGAAATTTTAGATGCAGTATTGTACCACCATTCAACGAGAGGGGGCCACTTCGCCTACTAAGGTTGTTGTTCGGAGGTGAAGCAACAAAGATAAGTTTCCAAACATTTATTGGTAATTTCAGTCGGACCATCTGTGTGTTGGTGAGATCCTGAACTCATCTTCAATTTGGTTCTAGTGTGGCGAAATAGTTATGTCCAAAAATGACTGGTGAAAGTTGCATCGCGAGCTGATACAATGGAATAAGGGATTTCATGAGGATGGAAGAGATGGTCCAGGGCACAAAATTGACTATATTTGTAGAGGCGAGCAACCACAACCAAAATCACTGTCTTTCCTCCAGATGTAGGGATCCCTTCAATGAATTCCATAAAAATATCTATCCAAATCCATGTAGGGATGGGAAATGTTTCGAGCAATCCTGGAAGGAGATGGCAAGTATTGCATTCAGCCACCATCTGTTGAATTGTCCTTTTCATTCCCTGCCAAAAGAAGTTATGATTTTCCCGCTCATACGTTTTGAGGAACCCAGAGTGCCCTGTCGATTTCAAATCATGGAGTTCATAGAAGACAGCTTGTTGAAGATCGGTTCTCTGGGGAAGCACGAGATGACTGTGTATCTCCGGGAAGTACCATCCCAAGAGTAATGCGATACAATATAAGGGTCGTTGGCCAATCGTTGGATGAGGTGAGATAATGGAGAGTCATTGACATAGCCCTGTTGAAAATATTGAAACCAGTGTGGAACATGCATAGAAATAACTAAAAGAGAAACTTGGTCATCAAATGTGCGAGGAAGAGTATCTTCCACCAGATTATCCTTACCCTTCTTGTAAGTGATCTCATAGGCATAACCCATGAGTTTGCTAACCCAATTCAGTTTTGCTAGGGAGGAGACCCGTTTTTCTAGGAAATATTTCAGACTTTGGTGATCAGTCTTGATGTAGAAATAATTCCCTAATAGGTATGGTAGCCACTTCTATACTACATGAAAAATAGCCATCATTTCCTTCTCAGAGCTAGAGGCGGCTAAATTCTTACCGGAAAGGTCTCTTGAAGGAGACAATACCACTGGTTCAGCAAGGACACCTGCATATCTATCCAAAATGTGTTGTAGATCCAAAGGAGTAGTGGACATCGTTGATGGGTGCATCTGAATGGAATGGAGCTAAGCGATGAGACCATGTGAATTCTTCTTAAGGATCTTTTCTAGGCGATGTGAACTGATGATGCAGAGAGACCTTGGTTGTAAGCCCGTAAATGCGTGTTGTTTCCCATTGACTGAAAACTGCATCCAAAGTTAAGCAAAATCCCATAAGATGGGACCAAGTGTGCGTAACCATTGAGCGCCCAAAACCACATCACATCCACCTAAGGCCAAGGAAAACATGTCAGAGAGCAGGTTATAATATTCCATAGAGATACACACATTGCGACACTTTCCCTTGCAAGGTAAGGTGCCCCCATTGGCAATCATGACTTCAAAGTTGGAGCAAGGATGGATAAAACAATCATCCTATTTGGCAATCTGAAGTTCAATGAAGTTATGAGTGCTACCAGAATCAATGAATATTGTAAGAGAGAGATTCTTGAAGTAACCCCTGACCTGCATTGTTTGTGGGGTCATGATTCCTGCTAAATCATGGAGAGATATCTCTGGGTGGTCGTATTGAAATGGAGCGTCAACAGGCAGCTGTTGAATGTCAACATGATCATCTATTATATATGGAGATTCTTCACCAAGTTCAGAGGCAAACGGAGAATCCACATCCAAGAGATAGAGATTTTTCTCAACACATCTATGTCCCTGAGTGAATTTCTCATCACAATTATAACAAATCCCTTTTTCTCTACATGCTCGCATCTCTGCTTCAGACAAATGTTTGATATGAGTTGGTCGAGGAGCTGGCATAATGGGAGGTCGTTGGGAAACCATATTTATGAATGGAACAAAAGTGGATTTGGAGCGTTGTTGGGCTGTGATCTTATCCTCTGCCAACTTCGCCAACCCTAGGACTTCCATCATTGTGTTGGGATAGAACATTTTAACCTATGAGTGGATTTCATCCTTGATACCACTGATAAAACAACTTCTATAGAATTCATAAAAAAATCCTTCTGTGTGATTGGCCAGTTTCTCAAATTATGTCTGATACTCTCTCACAGTGCCAATTTGGCGAAGTTTCATGAGTACTCCTATGAAGTCATCAAAATCACTAGGACCAAATCGTTGCAAAAGGAGTTGGCAAAAATCTGTCCAGTTTGGCTTATCATGAGCTTTGATGTACCAATAGTACCATTGAAGGGATTCCTGTTCCAAATGAAAGGATGCAAGTGGAACTTTGTGGACATCAAAAGTATTATGCAGACTGAAATATTGTTCTTCCTGATATATCCATCCAGTCGGATCATTACCATTGAAGCGAAGAAATTCAAGCTTCGGCCCACGAAAATTGTTGGAAGAAGAGAACATAATTTCTGCAGGAGATTCTAGCTGTTGTTTATTGTTCATGGCTGAATGTTGAAGATGGAGGCTAAGAAATTTTTCATCCAGATATTGGATTTTGGTTTTGAGGGCTGCAAGTTCTTCATCCATGATTTATGCTCCTTTGCGGATGACAATCATAACCAAGAGTTTATTTTTGGCGGGGGGTAGGATGGGTAGAAAAACAAAAACGGAAGCTTCTTTAGTAAAGGAAAATTTGGATTTGGGAAAAACTCTGGTGGGTAATTGGGGTTTGACTAGGTTTTGGACCTTTCGAATGGACAGGGAAGCAAAAAATGAGGATTTCAGAAGCGGGGTGAAAGAATGGGAAAAAAATTTCAGAGAGGGACAAAGAAACAGAAATAGGAAAGAAACACTGTGAAAAAATGTGAAGGCTATTGGGTGAAAATCGAAGAAATTATGGCCAACCCTAAAAATAGACAAATGTGGGTTTTCTAGCTTTGGGAAGTGGAATTTGGGATAGGGTCCTTAGGAATGAAATATGCAGAATGGGATTGCAGGGGTGTCAGTGAATTTTCAAGGGAAACTAAGTGAAAATAAAAAAGATATGGCCAAAAAACAGAATTCTATACTTTTCAGAATGGATCTGCAATGGCGCAGAAGTGATCGAAATGGATCTGAAACGGCGCAGAAGGGATTGGAATGGATCTGCAATGGCGCGGAAGTGATCGGAAACAATCCTGGATAGATGTAATCTGCAATTTGTCAGCTGGAATTATATATGGACCCCAGGTATGCGCGGATTCCTAAAGAATTAGGGGATTCACTCGGCCACTAATGCTTTCTAACCACTTGCGTATTGGGGCAGTACCCCTCACTCCACGGCTCAGGTAAAACTAATAATCGTTTTTCCACAAATGACAGCTCTTGGTTTACCTCACGAGTGGGAACTAGTCAATCGGGTACAGTTCGTTACCCTTTTCACTGACAGGTCCTCTCAATGATCCAACTACTTTGGGGTTCCTATGGTACTCCTCACAATGAGTTTTAGGGCTTATGCCCAAGTACTTCCCACAGTTAAGCAGATAGGGATTATTCTCGGATCCGAACTTGCCATTGATAGGAACAAATACAGGTGCGAAAAAAAATTGGCAGAAATTCCACCCAATGAACCCAAGAAAGTGCTATGATACCAGATGTGAGGAACCTGCAACAATTAATTGATAAAATGCATGATATATTACATCATAGAATATTTTTATTGATCGCGGGCCACTTCGATGGGGAAACCTCATTTGAGCAAGCTCAATACAAATAACTTCTTGGTGCCTTCATTGGCCTCAACACAAACTTATATAATAAGTCTAGGTGCCAATACTGTGTATCAATACCATGGAACATATAATACTACGGGACAACTTACAAAGCATATGCGTCCAATACTATGGATCAATACTATGGGCTAATACAAACTATGGATCAACATATAATACTACGGGATGACTTACAAGGCATATGCGTCCAACAACAATATACTAATAAAGTAAAAAGAAGGGTTGACACGGGTTCCTAACACAGCCACAAATGGGACCAATCTGTTCCAGTACAGTGGATTCTCAGGTATATGAGAGGTAATACCACTCATGCATTACGTTTTGGAGGTTCAGACACTATTCTACAGGGATATGTTGATGCATATATGGCAGGTGATAAGGATAGCAGGAGGAGCACCATAGGGTATGTGTTTGCTGTAGGTAGAATAGCAGTAAGTTGGATTTTGAAACTGCAAAAGGTTGTTGCACTTTCAACAAAACGAAAGCAGAGTATGGTGTTGCTACAAAGGCTAGTAAAGAGATGATTTGGTTGCATAGGTTTATTGAGGAATTGAGTAAGAAGCAGAAGGATAGGCAGGTTTTATAGTGACAGCCAGAGTGCCATTCATCTTGCAAATAACTCATCCTTCCATTCTAGGACAAAACATATACAATTCAAGTACCATTTCATACGCTCTATTCTGGAAGATAAACTGTTGAAGTTGGAGAAGATACATACTAGCCAGAATCATGCATACATGTTTACAAAGATAGTGACCAGAGAGAAACTGAGTTCCTTCTAGGTTTCAGTTGGCCTTCTAGCGTGAAGGTGAAGATGATAAATTTTCCAAGTCCAAGGTGCAGCAAGTACAACAGCGGTGTAGTTGTTGTGATCAGCCTCCAAGTGGGATATTTTTTGTTATCGAGCCTGATCTTACTAATTCAGAGATGTTGTTGTTCAGGCGTGTTGTACCCCAGGTTTGGTTATGATCCCGCCATACGCAACAAGGGGTCCATAATAGAAATTTTTGTTATGGGTTGGTTTTTCGCCAACAGATTACAGGCCCATGGTTTTGGGTAACCCATGGTATTCGCCTTTAAAAGAAATAAATTGTAATACGGATAGGGTTAATTTATTAGGTATTGTGTAATGTAAAATATCTATGAGATCGTGTAAGAGAGACTGAGAGAGAGTGAAGAGGAAGTTGTAGCGGATGTGTTGCCGGTTGTATCCCTTCATTTTGCTGGATGGTATAATAATAAGGACTGGCAATTTCTGTGTGGACGTAGCCCATCTTGGGTGAACAACGTTATATTGGTGTCTCTCTTGTAATGTGTTTGTGTGATTATATTTGCATCTTGTTTATTTTTATTGATCTGCGATCTCTAACAATTAGTATCAGAGCCAAAAGGTCTATTTGTCAGATAAAGTCGCAGGAAAGAAGGGTTTCTGGATCGAGTGGGAGAAATGGCAAAAGAAGGAAATTTTAAGGTCAAGAAATTTAATGGCCAAAACTACTAGATATAGAAGATGCAAACGGAGGACTATTTGTACCAGAAGGATATATTCCTACCATTGGGAGGAAAAGAAAAATAGTCAGCGACTATGAATGACGAAGAATGGGAGGTTCTTGACAAAAAGGCATTGGGAACAATACGGTTGTCCCTGGCTTCGTCAGTGGCTTTCAATATCTCAAAATAAAATACAACAGAGGGTCTGATGAGCGCATTGGGTAAGCTGTATGAAAAACCCTCATCCTCCAACAAGGTATTTCTAATGAAGCGTTTATTTAATATGAAGATGTCAGAAGGTGGATCTGTTGCTGATCATTTAAATGAATTTAATACGGTTACAAATTGACTAAGTTTAGTAAGTGTGAACTTTGATGATGAGGTTAGGGCTCTTCTAATCTTGTGTTCATTGCCAGAAAGCTGGAATGGCTTGGTCATCGTTGTAAGTAACTCTGTCTCTGGTTCAAACACCTTGAAATTTGATGATGTTGTTGGTGTTATTCTTAGCGAGGAAATGCGAAGAAAAATCACAGGTGAGACATCAGGTGATGCGTTGACCATGGAGAGAAGGGGAAGACAAAGGGAGAGAGGAAAGAGCCAAGATGATTGCAACAAGTCTAAAAAGGGAATATCCAAGTCCATACTGGGAAATATAGAGTGTTAGAACTGTGGAAAGAAAGGACATCTGAAGAAATACTGCAGATCTCTAAAGAAGAAAGGAGATGGACAGTAGGAGACTACTCAGGAAGCAAATGTAGCAGGTGATGTGTTACAAGATGCTTTGATTCTTCCACTAGATAATACTAGTGATTACTCGGTAGTAGATTCAGAGGCTTCATGTCATGCTACACCCCATAGGAAATAATTTCATGATTATGTTCCAAGCGATTTTGGACATGTTTTATTGGGTGATGATGAGCCATGTAAAATTGTTGGAATGGGTAAGGTATGGATAAAATTTAAGAATGGAATTGAATGGATCATGAAGGATGTAAGGCGTATTCCTGCTATGAAAAGAAATTTGATCTCAACAGGGCAATTGAGAGATAGTGGTTGTCTATCTATGTTTGGAGAAACGTGGTGGAATATCACTAAAGGATCAATGGTGATAGCAAAAGGAGACAGGATAGGTACGTTGTATTTATTTCCTCATAATACTGATTATTCTCTCTTTAGCTTCCACAGGAATAGATACAACATTATGGCATCATAGGCTTGGCCACATGAGTGAGAAGGGGACGCAAATTCTCCACTCAAGGAAGTTGCTTTCATATTTGAAGCAGGTAAGTTTGGAATTCTGTGAGAACTGTATTTATGGAAAACACAAGAGAGTCAAATTTCTTAGGGTTGGGAAACAGAAGAAGAATGAAAAGTTAGAGCTTGTGCATACAGATGTATGGGGACCATCTCAGGTACAATCTCTTGGTGGCTCTCATTATTATGTTACATTTATTGATGATGCAACTAGGAAAACTTGGGTTTATTGCATTAGTCATAAATCTGATGTGTTTGCTACTTTTAAGAAGTGGAAAGCTTTGGTTGAGAATGAGACAAGAAAAAGTTGAAGTGTCTCAGATATGATAATGGAGGTGAGTACTGCGGCAAGGAGTTTGATAGTTACTGTTCATACCATGGGATCCATAGAGAGAAGACAGTCCTAGGAACAGCACAAGAAAATGGTGTGTCAAAAAGGATGAATAAAATGATCATGGAGTGTGCAAGGTGTATGAGATTGCATGCAGGGTTGCCCTTACAATTTTGGGAAGATGCTGTAAATAATGTTGTTTATTTAATAAACAGAGGGCCTTCAGGTGCTTTGGATGGTGGTATTCTAGAGGAGGCATGGACAAGTAAAAAGGTAAACTACTCATTTCTGAGAACTTTTGGTTGTGAAGCATTTGTCCATATTGATAAAGAAAATATAACAAAGCTTGAAGCTAAATCCAAGAAATGTACCTTAATTGGATATGGGGTTGATGATTTTGGTTATCGCTTATGGGATTATGAAAATAATAAAATAATTAGGAGTAGAGATGTGATATTCAATGAAAAGGTCATGTATAAAGATCAGTTACATGGAAAGAAACAGGAAAAGGAAAACACAGAGTACACATTACTTGATGAAATTAAAGAAGATGAAGTTCCAAAGGTGCCAGAAAATCAAGAACAGCAGCAAGTACCTGAAACTCCTGTAAGTGTAAGAAGATCTACCAGGTTAAGTAGACTCCCTGAATGATACTCTCCTTCAATGTATTATTTATTGATGATTGATTCTATTGAACCAGAATGTTATGAAGAAGCAATGCAAGTGGAAACTAGAAAGAAGTGGGACCAAGGCATGAATGAGGAGATGGACTCATTGGTAGGAAACCGGACTTGGGATTTGGTTCAGTTGCCTGCTGGTAAAAGAGCAATGCAGAACAAATGGGTTTACAGGTTGAAGGAAGAAGATGGAGGTAAGAAGCGGTACAAGGCCAGACTTGTTGTAAAGGGGTTTGCAGAGAAGAAAGATATAGATTTTGATGAAATATTTTCTCCTATTGTTAAGATGACTTCAATTAGAACTATTTTAAGTCTAGTGGCGGTAAAAGATTTGCATCTTGAACAGTTGGATGTAAAAACCGTCTTTCTCCATGGGGATTTGGAGGAAGACATATATATGTAGCATCCACAAGGGTATGAGGTCAAAGGGAAGGATAATTTGGTATGCATGTTGAAGAAGAGCTTGTATGGCTTGAAGAAAGCTCCAAAGCAGTGGTATTTAAAATTTGACAGGCTTATGACAAAACAAAGTTATAGTAGATGTCATTCTGACCACTGTGTTTATTTCAAGAGGCTAGATAATGGAAGATATATTATGTTGTTATTGTATGTGGATGACATGCTTGTTGCAGGGTCTAACATGTAGGATATAAATGTGTTCAAAAGGAAGTTAGATAATTCATTTGTGATGAAGGATTTTGGTGTTGCAAAGCAAATCCTTGGTATGAGAATAACAAGAGACGGGAAAAATCGCAAATTGACATTGTATCACAATGATTACATACAAAAGGTTTTGGAGAGGTTTAGAATGCAGAATGAAAAAACAGTTAGTACACCTTTGGCCAGCCATTTCAAGCTAAGTAAGGAGATGTGTCCCAAGACACGGGAAGAGATAGATTATATGTCCATTATTCCCTATTCATCAGCAGTTGGCAGCTTAATGTATGCCATGGTGTGCATAAGACCAGATATTGCACATGCATTGGGAGTTGTGAGAAGATATATGAACAATCAAGGTAAAGAACATTGGAAGGAAGTACAGTGGATTCTCAGGTATATGAGAGGTACTACCACTCATGCATTATGTTTTGGAGGTTCAAACACTGTTCTACAGAGATATGTTGATGCAAATATGGCAGGTTCTAAGGATAGCAAGAGGAGCACCATAGGGTATGTGTTTACTATAGGTGGAACAACAGTAAGTTGGATTTCGAAACTGCAAAAGGTTGTTGCACTTTCAACAATGGAAGAAAAGTATGTTGTTGCTACAAAGGCTAGTAAAGAGATGATTTGGTTGCAGAGGTTTATGGAGGAATTGGGTAAGAAGCAGAAGGATAGCAGGTTGTATAGTGACATCTAGAGTGCCATTCATCTTGCAAAGAACACAGCCTTCCATTCTAGGACTAAACATATACAGATCAAGTACCATTTCATACGCTCTGTTCTGGAAGATGAACTGTTGAAGATGGAGAAGATACATACTAGCCAGAATCCTGTAGACATGTTTACAAAGGTAGTGACAAGAGAGAAATTGAGTTCCTGCTCGTTTTCAGTTGGCCTTCTAGCATGAAGGTGAAGATGAAAATTTTTCCAAGTCCAAGGTCCAACAAGTACACCAGCGGTGGAGTTGCTGTGATCAGTATCCAAGAGGGAGATTTTTGGTTCTGGAGCCTGATCTTCCTGATTCAGAGATGTTGTTGTTCAGCCGTGTTGTACCCTAGGTTTGGTTATGATCCCGGCACACACAATAGGGGGTCCATAATAGAAATTTTTGTTATGGGTTGGTTTTTCTCCAACAGATTACGGGCCCATGGTTTTGGGTAAACCGTGGTATTTTCCCATGGTATCTGCTGAAGAGGAAGTTGCAGCGGATGTGCTGCGGGTTGTATCCCTTCATTTTCCTGGATGGTATAATAATAAGGACTGGCAATTTCTGTGTGGACGTAGCCCATCTTAGGTGAACCACGTTATATTGGTGTCTCTCTTGTAATGTGTTTGTGTGATTATATTTGCATCTTGTTTATTGTTATTGCTCCGCGATCTTGTTTTTCTAACAATGAGTACATTTTTCATTTCCCCTATAGCCTTAACAGCTAATCTGTCTAGTTGTATGATCTGAGAAGGGGGTGCTGTAGGTTTCCCATTGATTTTCCTACAAATGGATAGTGGCATAACATTGGAGGAAGCTCCAGAATCTACCAAGCAATTATGGAAATTATTATTAAAGACCTCAAAAGTTAAAAGGAAAGGCAGAGTCTGAGATTTTGATTTTCCATCAATGCTTGCTTCGTTAATCTCAGTATCTGACTCAACTGTTTCTATCATACTACTTGGTTGTGGGTCAAATGCTTCTAACAATTTCTTCCTCTGTTGTGGGTGAAAACATAATTCAAACAAAGATATGTTTGCTTTGGTTTTCTTAATGTCTTCCACAATATCATATCCCATACTATGATCTACAATACTCTTTTCACCACTATCTGATTTGTTCATTATGGTTTTCGCTTGCTTATTAATCAATGGGTTTGTTTCTTTTGTGATTCCAGGATTCACTTTAGGTTATGGTTGATTCATACCATTGCTCTTTTTAATATTCTTCTTTGTTGTCCTTAATTTAGGCAATATTAGGCTTTGGTCTTCAACTGGCCCTTTGCTTCTAGTAGCATAATTCACAGATGACACTTGAACTTCCTCCACCTCTTCTTCTTTATTCAATCCCAAAGTAGGTGCCCAGTCCCATAATACCATCGTGGTTTGCTCATTCTGATTTTCCTATTCGTGATCTTGATCTTCTTCTTGGTCTTCCTGATCTATTAATTGTGAATCTAATAATTGGTTCATCACCAAATTCATTGAGTTAATCCATTGTGGGAAACTCTTTTCAGAGTGATGTTCTTGATGGAAAGTGCAGAAATTATCCATGACAACTTCATTCAAATTCAAGACATTAGATTTGTTCAATGGTGGTTGGGGTTGCGCATTTTCTTCCCTTTTCTTATAGAAAGGCTTGAATGGTTTTCTCGATGAACTAGCCCCCTTTTCCTTTTCCAAATCTACTATCTTGTTAGATAACTTTTGTACCATTTTAACCACATTTTCTACTTCGTTCGAGGACTCCTCTTTGGGTCTGGATAATATTAGAGGCTTCTTACAAACCATTGGTTTTACTTCTAGTTCCAATGTATGTTTCATGATGTTGTCCAATTCAGCCTCTACCTTCTTGGCTTCTTCGTAGTTTTCTATCAAAGTGGCTGTGATGAACCTGCAATAATTAATTAATGCAAATACACGAGATATCAGAAATAATAGAACTCAGAATCACTTTTATATTGATCACGGGCCACTTCGAGGGGGAAACCTCCTTTGAGCAAGCTCAATACAATTAACTTCACGGTGCCTTCATAGGCCTCAACACACACTTATATACTAAGTCTAGGCGCTAATACCATGGGTCAATACTATGTGTCAATACAAACCATGGGCTAAGTCTAGGAGCCAATACTATGAGTCAAAACCATGGGACATATAATACTATGGGACGACTTACAAAGCATATGCGTCCAATACTATGGGTCAATACTATGGGCTAATATAAACTATGGATCAACAAATACTACGGGACGACTTACAAAGCATATGCGTCCAACAACAATATACTAACAAAGTAAAGACATGGGTTCCTAACATCCCCTCTCCCTTAGAAAAAGCTTTGTCCTCAAAGCTTTAGATGTGGAAATTGATGCAGAATCTGAAGGAGTGGGTCCCCTGTAGCATCCTCGAGTTGCATTCCGAGCCACTGGCGCCTTTGGAGTTTCAAGGAGGATTGCATGGAAGGTTGTAGATGAAGAAGAACCATATCAGCAATGTGAAAAGTGTGCTCAGAACGGTGTTGATCGGCTTGTTGTTTCAGTCGAATTCTTGCCATGTGAAAATTGTCCTGCAGAATGAGAAGAAGTTGATCACGGTTTCGAAGAATTGAGTCAATTGCCTGAACTGGGGAGCTGCTGAAAGTGTATGGAAGAAGAACTGGTGGTGCATGTACAAATACTGCTTCATATGGTGTCCTTTGAGATGTGGTACTATACCACTGGAGCGCTTCTAAGAAATCCATAGAAATAGTTATCCAAATCTGTGGAGGGATGGTTAAGGGTTCGAGCAGTCCTGAAAGGAGGGTCGTTTCACCCTTGTTGACCTGGAAAGTATCACAGTCAACCACCATCCGTTGAATTGTCCTTTTGAGTCCCTGCCAAAAGAAGTTACATTGTTCCTGGTCATACGTTTTGAGGAACCCAGAGTGCCCTACTGATGAAGAAGCATGGAGTTCATAGAAGAGATGGCCCCATTGAACAGATTGCAACCAATTTGGAACAAGCAGAGAAATAGCTGTAAGAGAAACTGGGTCATCAAATGTGCGAGGAGGAGCATCTTCCACCATATTTTCCTTACCCTTCTGGTAAGTGGTCGCATAGTCATAACCCATGAGTTGGATAACCCATTTCAGGTGTGTTGGGGAGGAGACCCGTTGTTCCAGGAAAGTTTTCAGACTCTGGAGATCAGTCTTGATGCAGAAATAATTCCCCAATAGGGATGGTTGCCACTTTTGGACTGTATGCAAAATAGTCATCATTTCCTGCTGAGAGGTAGATGCAGCTAAATTCTTATCGGAAAGGTCTCTTGAAGGCAACAAGCTCATTGGTTCAGCAAAGACACCTGCATATCTATCCAAGGAAGTAGTGGAGACTGTTGATGGGTGCATCTGAATGGAATGGAGCCAAGCGATGACACCATGTGAATTCTTCTTAAGTATTTTTTCCAGGCGATGTGAACTGATGATGCAGAGAGACCCTGGTTGTAAGCCCAGAAATTTGTGTTGTGCCCCATTGACTGAAAACTGCATCCAAAGTTCAGCAAAATCCCATAAGATGGGGCCAAGTGTGCATAACCATTGAACGCCCAAAACCACATCACATCCGCCTAAGGACAAGGCAAACATGTGAGAGCGCAGGTTATAATATTCCATAGAGATACGCACATTGTGACACTTCCCCTTGCAAGGTAAGGTGCCCCCATTGGCAACCATGACTTCAAAGTTGGAGCAAGGATGGGCAAAACAATCAGCCTGTTTGGCAATCCGAGGATCAATGAAGTTATGAGTGCTACTAGAATCAATGAGTATGGTAAGAGGGAGCTTCTTGAAGTATCCCCTGACTCGCATTGTTTGTGGGGTGGTGACACCGGTTACAGCATGGAGAGAGAGCTCGGGTGGGTCATCCTGAGATGGGGTGTCAATAGGCGGGTGTTGAATGTCGACCTGATCATCTACTGTATCTGGAGCTTCTTCATCAAGTTCTGAGGAAGGAGGAGAATCCACATCCAAGAGATAGAGATTTTGTTGAACAAATCTATGTCCCCGAGTGAATTTCTCATCACAATTATAACAAAGCCCTTTTTCTCGGCGTGCCTGCATCTCTGTTTCAGACAAATGCTTGATAGGAGTTGGTTGCGGGGCAGGCGTGATGGGAGGTTGTTGGGAACCCATATTACTCAAGGGAACAAAGGTGGGTTTGGAGCATTGTTGAGCTGCGATCTTGTCCTCAGCCAGCTTAGCCAACCCTAGTACTTCCATCATTGTGTTGGGACAAAACATTTTGACCTCTGAGCGGATTTCATCCTTGAGACCACTGATAAAACCACGGGGGGTTCACTGGTGAGGCAATATCATATCACGTCCATTCATATTGGGGGGTTGAATACTCTTAAAAACCTCAAAAATATATTGCCCCGTATTAAGGGGTCAAGGGGTTTTTTTTATTTGACATAGTAATATAAATATTGGGGGTTATTTTATTCGGGAGTGTTGAGGAATAACCTCCAAATCGTGGGATGGATTCATACGTCCAAATCACGATCCCAATAATTTCATAAAAATTAAAAAAAAAATTATACCAGCATTAAATGTTAAAATTGTGATTGCGGAAGTAATAAATGCTTGTTAAGGCAGTATTAAATAATAAAGTCATTAATGTATATAACAATTTAACTACTATGTCATTTTAACTAATGATGCTTTAAGACAGTGATGTGTCTTACCCACGTCTTACCTCCATAAAAATGATTACAACACTAATTTGTTTGTAGTTGTAATAAAAAATAAACAACATACTCATATAGGCCTAAGTTCTATAACTACAACTCTGAAACCATATGCAACATACCCAAATTTGCTAAAATAACAAATAAACAATACTTTCTATTCTATAATATTTTATCTGAATTACTCTTGTCATTGATAGAACTATGGCTTACTTACAGAGTTCTATATCCCTATTCAACATTCTTTACATTAGTTAAGAATAGTCTCCTATGTCATTACTTGTGACGACGATAACCAAATAGGACAATTACTTAACCTTGAAGTATTATTCCTATGAGTACTTATACAAGAGTATGCCATTAAAACCCATAACCTGCTATGTCGGAAAAGTTGCACTACTATTATATGGGTGTACATTTTTTTTCACATGATAGTTAAACCGGCGCTCATTGGTAGGCGAGAACGCCGAATAGGACGGGGTCTCGGGGTCGATCCTGGGTGGGGACAGCCACAACCAACCGCCCCAGCCACCCGGCCATAACGGCGGCCCCAAATACTATTATATGGGTGTACATATATCCAAATACTAACAGAGTCATCACAGTGACCATTGGGTATTAATTTTACCCCTAACTATTTGTCATGGTCTACGATACCATCCTAAGGCTTAGGCTTTGACATTGGTATCCATTGTTTAGTCAATTCAATTTTGTATATAAGTATATGGTCGAGTGTGTGTATAACTTTATAACCACTCCTTCAAACTCTTAAACAACTCCTAAATAGAAGGTTGTAAGGGGAAAACATTATGTCGAAACGTTTGCATAGTATTCAGATCAATGGTTTCAATGTTGGGGTTAATAATTGTTCCATGTAGCACATGTCTTTGTCATATTGTTTTAAATGCATAAATTTAATGGGGTTAATATGTCAAATCTCTTGTCTTGACCCGATCCACAACATATCCATGCATTTACTCCTGATGTGGATTCAAACAAGGTGCTCCTGCGACGTGTACATTGTCTAGGGTCCCATCTTCTTCCACGGGTGTTTTGACTCACTCGGTGACTTCGATGTGTATCTCGTCTAGCCCCTTCCATACTCCATGAGCACAATAGGTGCATCTACCCATCTTCTTGGTCATAGGCATACCTTACCTTAGCCTTTTTGGAGGCACTATGGGTTCTCCATCTGGTTGAGATTTGTTATTGGGACCATACAATGCCCATACAACTTATTAATTATACTCTGTTGCATACTTGGGGAATGTGCTTCCCTCTATACCGGTCTTCTTAGTCATTCATTGTATTTTCCTTCCATCTCGGCAACTAGTATTCCTCCTGCTCAGACCCTAAGCACTATAGATTATCCCTCTCCATTATCACTTTACCCTTTAATTGTTAACATGGTGATGAACTAATTTGGTTCTGTGTGCTCGACTCAAGTGGAACGAGTCCTTTATCAATCCCATCCCTAAGTTTATGTAGCATCTTGAAGAAGGTAGTGTTTCCCAAGGTATTCCTTGTTATTCCCTTTTCATTGTACAAATGGTTTTCTTGTTGTTTTGTTAGATTGTTGTTTTGTTGGAAAAAAAGAATTGTTGTTATTCGCTATTTGAATCTCATTTACCACTAAGGGAGTAACTAGCTGTTTAAGTGAGCATGGTGGTATTCCTCTATTATCTCTTCTACCACTGAGGGTGTAACTAGTTGGTTAAGTTAGGGTGGTGATATTCCTCCATTATCACCCCTTCTATGGCCTTAAACTAGAATTAGATCTCCTTGGAAATCGCCTCCCTAAAAGACACGGGACCTAGTCTATTAGAATTTAGCAATGTGAAATTAAACCATGATGATTTTGAAGGTTTAATCATTAATAGATAAGGGTCCTTCTCATATATATGTGAAAAAGGTGAAAAGGATACAATTTGATATCAACGAATGGATCAAAATTCACACGTAAGAACCTCCTTACCCTAATATTTTTGTGAAATCAAAACCACTAAGCACACATACACTTTATCGAGGGAGGAGGAGGATACACTATTTTGTTTATAAATGAAGAAAGGAAAGTCAACCTTCATCTAACTAAATCCCAAACACAACATGAGGAATGTTGGCATCTTAAATCTTACAACTTTATTTAAAGGTAGGAGATCAAAATACCAAGTGCCTCTATAAGAAAGCCAACTAAAGAAGGATATCAAATTCCTTTTGTGAAATATCCAAGATATCAAACTTTAAACAAATCGTAGATTAGACACATAAATTCTACAAAGACCACTTGAGAGAGCCAAATATATGTAGAGCTAAAGAACGAGGATATTCATGCACTTTGCAAAATCTTAAACAAGATAGATACAACAAAGAAATATTGAAACAAATATAAGAGGAAGAGTTAGAAAATCCATTCTCTATGTGAAACCAACAAAGTCCCAAGGCAATATGTCTTCTCACCAAGTTTGAGCAATTAAAGGATTTGAAATTATATTGAAGCCGTTATAAAATTTCAGGTGCAATAAACTCAAAATTTTTTGTCTCTTATTCAAAAAGAGAAAAAGCCAATAACTTCTCAAGCTTTTGCCTCACTTCCTTATACAACATTCACTTACGTATCTAGCCCTTGGGGTCCGTGGAGATTAAAAAATAGAAACTTATACTTATTTAGGCTTTCAACTTGACTATCATCTCATGGGTTCATTTTTATCCCTTTATTTCCCAGTAAAATAGAGAAATGATGCTGGTACCAGCTAGGGTTCCTGACAGCCTTGGGTCTATCTAGACCTCCGATCATAAGGATGACCTTACTTTTTAAGCCATTTAACTATCAGGTGTCCCCGGTCCAGGTGAGGTGCACAATATCCAGTTCATCTTCCGGTTATCTAGACCTCCGATCATAAGGATGACCTTACTGCTGAAGTGTTTACCAACTACCTACCCCATAGACTTAGACCTGTAGCCTTATACACCGAATTAATCACTGAAGAGGTCGGGCTGGTAAGGAAGTGACGGTTCTTAATGTTGCTGCTATCCATCTGCATCGATCTGGTAAGGAAGTGACGGTTCTTAATGTTGCTGCTATCCACGTTAAGGAAGTGATCTGCATCGATCTGGTAAGGAAGTGATGGTGTCTTGTCCAAACATTAATGGTTCTGAACCAACTCTTTAGTGGAGTGTAATGCTGTCTATCCACGTTGTCAAACCACGTGAATCCTGGTACTATGCGTAGTGAACAAGCAGCTCTCCTCCGAACTGTACATGGGATTGACTCCTTGGCATGCAGCGTTGGCATGCACTGTACATGGGATTCTCCTCGTAGCTGTAGCTGTTACTGTACATGGGATTCTCCTCGTATTTATGTTATGGTTTCCCGATTCTCAAAGCATCAGGCTGTCACCTTCTCGCTGTACCTAAACCATAAAGGCCTTGACCTCGATGTTCAAAAAATATTGTAATTTTCTTGCTCTTCTTTATCACTAGAAGGTATGATATTATCGCTAAACCGCGATCTCTGCGAGGCATGTCGAAAAAGAAGGAGATCTGTGTGGAGGAAGGTTGAGATCTCTACGATTAGCAAAGTAATGGAAGAGTTTTGCATAGGACGAGTTGTGATCTTGGCGAAGAATGTGACAGTGGAGAAGATTAGAGAATAGAGAAAGGGTTACGCCAGTTCAATAAGACTACGGCGAAAAACTGAGGTCGTGTATATCGTTCTTTATACTCTTTGAATATTTTAAACTTCGATAGTATACCCTAGATGAAAGCTTTGTAGATCTGATTGAACGCTATTAGTTTTCCTTGTTCTAATATTTAAATTGTTGAATGATTATGTTGGTTGTTCGTCCATCAGTTCGTCATTATGGTAACTACACTCCTAGTCGCCAGGGTAGTAGAAATAAGTTTTATTTCATTTTAAAACGTTGCTAAAAGTATGATCTCTGACTAAAGGTGAATGATTTTGATAGATTGACTTCATAATATTCTTATCATATTTTTGTTGCATTTATTTTATGCCTCTTCTTATATTTGATTGAAGATTTGGTTACTGAATATATATTGCCCGATGGAATCGGTAGTCTAACTACAGTTAGATTAAGGTCTTGGCAATTGGGATTTTGGGTTTTTAGAGCCTTAGTTATCCAAACACGCTGGGTCTTTGATTGAATCATTTAGTGTTAATTGAATGCATATGGTTTTTCTGTTTGTTTTTGTGTTGTTTATATTTATCTCTGCCAATTTTTCATCCCCCAAAACTTCGAGGCGTTGATATTCTTAATGTAAGTTTTAACTAAAATTCCGTATAGTTTTAAAATGGAAAAGTGTTTATACAAGTTCTTAAAATGGATGTTGTTTGGAAAACAACATTGAACATAAGGCATCACCATTCTGTTGTAGATCGTATGTCACTACAAATATGGAGATGCCACGGCTTTGATATAACCAAGGGAAATAAACCTTTTTTTTCACAATGATTGCATGACTATTGAATACATCCTTGGTATTCTTCTTCTCAGGATTGTATAAGGTATGCAAATATAGGCCGTGAAATGGTATTTATATATAAGCGAAGCAATATTTCAGGCAATCAGCCAGAATAACACCTCAAGAGGGCTTCTACACTACTAGTTTCACTGATCCCTTCCACCCACTCAGAAATACTCCTTCACTGCTTCCACACAGGGTTGGAATTGGGTGGCAGTTTTATTCGTCCTACTAATTTTTTTTTTACATTTTGGGTTTCTATTTTACCATCACAAAACGTTTTGCTGAAAACCACTGTATAAAAAAAGCTATTCAATCTCACACGAAAACAAAAATCAAATTTAAACATATTCATATTCAGTCTTTTACTGAGTTGAAGAACTTGAACAGTCTTTTTCTAACCAAAAGAACCTGAATGGTAAGCATTGCTTTTCTGGAAGCTAAGATCAACAAAAATAAATAAATGACCACCCAATCTAGAATGGTTGTGTCAGATCGGATGCCCTAACAGTGAATAAACCTTGGCTCGGCTCATAAAGCTAAAATGTGGCCAAACTATATTAATTGGGCTCCATATGCAGGTGGGTATGCTTCCCCATCTAATAGAACTTACCTTTTCATTAAATGCCATGAACCATAATCCATTGATGCTCCAGCCAGCATCAGAACCATTTTCAGATTCCTTCCCAGTGGTAGATTCATATCTATCACCTCCAATTTCATTACTTGTTTTGAATCTGATGGGTGTAGAGGTAAAGCCAACAAGTGTCAAGCTTTTGTGGGTAAAGTTTCAATAAAATCTTGATTCACCACTTTTTCCAACTGTATAACTATTTGAGGTTAATATTTATAATGACTTTCAAAGAATTATAAACAGTCAAAAACCTCAAAATTTATAATTATATGTGAAAAAACTTTAAAATTTATGATGATACGAAGAAAAAACCTCATAAAAAACATTTTGCCTATCAAATTTCAACCCTGCTTCCACATCTACAGTTTCTAAACGTTTCTGCAATTAAGTTATTTTGATTTGTAACCGAGTGTGGAGCAGACTGGCCATAACATAACTAAATGCATACGCCTGGGATAGTAACAACAAGTGCACGAATAATCGATATCATGAATGATCGATTTCATTATGACGGACCTGCATTGCTCAGATTTATGCTCCTCATTAATGTTTCAGACATTTAATTTTCAGATATCTGTCATCTATCAATTTTTTATTTTTATTTTCTTCTCTTTCTTCCACTCGTTTACCAAACAGGGATAGTTATAATAGTAGCTTAATATTTTCCATCATGATATTTCGGTGTCTCAAATTCCGTAATCATATACTTAAAAATCTATTTATTAATGTTGTTTCCATATTTAGTATATCACAGTTTATTTGTATTCAGTGGGTAGTGGGTAGTTACTTGTGGAAGATCACTATTTTATATAGTGTTATTTCATAAGTAATTTTGTCAGAAATGAAAAGTTATAGTTTAATTGTGGATGAAATAGTTGTACTTGTTAAATTGGATGACCTTACTTTTTAAGCCATTTAACTATCAGGTGTCCCCGGTCCAGGTGAGGTGCACAATATCCAGTTCATCTTCCGGTTATCTAGACCTCCGAGTCTTTTGAACGCAATGACAAGATTCTTTATTTAGAAAAGAGAGAAATCACAACACTCGCGTGTATCAATTCCTCAGCATCATGAGATACAAAACATGCAGCTTATAACCTTCTTGATATGCTTACACAGGCCGGCTTGTCACTGGAAAGCATGCATGTAACTGTTTATATGAGTGCCAATGCTTATTTCTTCTGTTGCTTTTTGCCAATGATCCCTTTGTTGCTAAATGTAGTAATGTCCAGCGTCATAGATTGTGTATATCGCTTGTGTGCTTCTCAACAAAATTAGGCGAACATACTCTATCTCCAACAAAGCAAAGTCCCACTCACAATGGATTAGTAAAACTTGCATTTAGTTTTAAATCTTAAATTAGGTTTTCTTTTTGCATACTAATGGTTTTATGAAATTATTAATATTATATTTATTAAATATATAATGATATATTTATTAATATATAATGGTAATAATCATTCCTCTTAATTTCTCGAGCTACAATCAATAAGCTAAATATATTTTATAAAATTATTAGTATTATATTATTAAATATAATAATGATATCATTATGGTAAGAGGGATAGTCATAAAAAAAAAAGTGTCCCCTACTATTATAATAATAGTTATGTGTAGATATGGTTGTGACCAAACTAAATAAAATCTCTCATTTATTTTAGGTTACTTTATAGAAGCTCTTTTCCATACTTTCCTTAAAAAATTACAAATACACTTATTAAATACTTTTAAAAATTACATGCTTTTAACACATATTTCATTAAAATTGGAAACATTTTATTCCAAGGACAACACCAAAATTGAGTTTTTTAGTTATTCTGGAATTCTAGATCCACTGTTTAATTCCAAATTTAATGAAATATGTGTTTTTTGAATTGTTTTTACTACATAAATATCTTTCTATCAATCGGCAATGCTTTCTTATAGTGGGCCTAAGTACAGCTTGAGTGGGCCTAATGGTTAAGAATATGTGTTCCTTCCTAGGAGGTTACAGGTTCAAATCCGGAGGGGGTAGGGTATGTACACCTATGTAGACTTTAGCAGTTAAATTGCACAAATTTAAATTTAAGAGGTTAAATTTAAGAGGCATATTCATGTAGTTAATGTTTGTTTATGTTATTGTGCATAAAAAAATACCTACACATGACCTATTGCGATTTCAATTTGTTGTGGAAAATTTTGGTGTTGACCTTTTTACATAAAATCATGAAGGTCCCCCCGCACATCAAAGGTCCTTCCCCTAGTGCCTAATATGGGTTCATCAGATCCCATTCTCCACTATGAATCCCCACCCTTCATTTATGAGTCACCTCCTCGTTGTATTACGAGTCTCGAAAAGGAAATCATATCATGCCTATGGGGAATTGATATAGGATATAGGATATTTTGTAACGTTGATATCATATAGGAATATCACATAAATATTCATATAGGATTTGTTACGTATTCATAAGGTATTTAATAAAAAATTGAATAAGAATATGAAGAGATAGATGATAGAATGATTTACATTGATCTTTGCTGACAAGGAATATCACATAAATATAATTTGTGTTTAGCTTGTGAACAAGGTAATTTTGGAAAATAAGTAAGATATGCATTGTGTTGGAAGATCATAGAATCAAAGCACGTATGTTGTTTGCCTAAAAGAATCCAAGTAGAATTAGGAGACCTACTAGAGAGGAATTTATTTTAATTATCTATTACAAAAGAAGAGAGATCCAAATCTAAACACATCTTTTTAAAATATGATTTAGTTTAGATGGGTTTATCCTACTTTATTCTTTAATATATATATACTTCGTTTAGTTTATTATTATTATGGTAGAATTATTATTATTATTATGAATTTTTAAACATTTTAATTCTTTTTAATTTAATTTATTACTATTGTGATACATCTACTTAATTTTTAATTGTATTTTATTTTTGCAATAATTCTCTTAAAAAATACATTGCATATTTATATATTTTATGTACTTTCAAGCCTCCTCTTTTAGAAGATTAAGTTTATTCACACATTCTTTGATGAAGATAATGATGACCTTATTAACATCCCACTTTAGTATATAGACTTCAAAAAATGTAAGGAATCACTTGGTTTTCTTTAAAATTATATTTATGTGTTTGAAAAACTCGAAGAAAATCATTTCTAGATTGTCATAGTTGTGACAAGTTAAAAGGTTAGAAATGCCAATATTGTAAGAGAGTATCCCAAAGCAAGGAAGATGCCCCTATGCACCCATTGCACCCAAGGAAGTGGCCTATGATCAATATAAAAGTGATTCTGAGTTCTGTCATTTCTGCTATTTCGCATATTTTTATTAAGTAATTGTTGCAGGTGCATCACATGTGGTATCAGAGCACTTTCTTGGGCTCGCTAAGTGAATTTCTGCCAAAAAAAAAATTTCGCATCTGTTGCAGGTTCGGATTTGGGAATAATCCCTATCCGCTTAACTGTGGGAAGTACTTGGGCATAAGCCCTAAAACTCATTGTGACGAGTACCACAGGAACCCCGAAGTAGCTGGCCCATTGAGAGGACTTGCCAGCGAAAAGGGCAACGACCCCTACCTGATTGACTAGTTCCCACCCGTGAGGTAAACCAAGAGCTGTCGTTTGTGGCAAAGCGGTTATCAGTTTTACTTGATCCGTGGATTGAGGGGTACTGCCCCAATACGCAAGCCGTCAGACAGCATTGGTGGCCGAGTGAAACCCTTGAAATGTTAGGAAGCCTCACATACCTGGGGTCCATATTTATTTTCAACTGAACTGTTGACGATCGTTGCTGCGCCGTTTTAGATCCAGTTGTTCAGATCCATTTTTCAAGCCGTTCCATATCCAGCCATTTTCAATCCATTCGGCGCCGTTTCAGATCCCTTCTGAGCCGTAGTCACTCCAGTTTGAAAAAAAAGAGTATAAAATTCAGTTTTTTCCCCATATCTCCCTTGTTTTCACTCTGTTTCCCTTGAAATTTTTGGGGAACCCCTGTCATTCCATTCTGCATATTTCATTCCTGAGGACCCTATCCTCAATTCCCCTTCCCAAATCCTGAAATCCCACATTTGTCTATTTTTAGGGTTTGCCATAACTTCCTCAGATTTCACCCAATCACCTTCAAATCAAGAAGTCCCCCCCCCCACCTCAAAGGTCCTTCCCCATGGGTTCATCGAATCCCCATTCTCCACTATGAATCCCCACACTTCATTTATGAGTCACCTACCCATTGTGTTACAAGTATCGATATGGAAATCATATCATGCCTATGGGGGAAAGATTCCATATGTAAGTCTTGTGTGATGGCATAGTGGGGCATGCATATCCAATGAATGGGACTATTATGGCCCACCCATTTGTTGAATGTCTAGTGGATCTATTGGGAATGTTATTTAATATCTACAAGAGGCCGTTAATTATCTATTGAATAAACCAAATATTTATCAGTTTTTCTAGTTCAATGAATTTCCTTGTATATAAATTCAATTTTAGTTTGAATGTTTCAACGCCACTTTGACAAATGTATGTTATATCCAATCTTTTGAAAAATGTTTTTATATATTTATCCATTTTTATCTAACTAAAAGGTACATGTGGATGGAAATGCAGATGGATCCAGACAATCATTTCGACTTTGTAATTGTAACTGGTGAAGAACATTCTACCCTTGGCATAGTTAGGTGTCAATCAGATGTTACTTTTGCAGAAATCCGTCAAGAAATTGTGCTTGATAATATCATTGGATATCCTTTTGAGTTTACCAACAATCAAGGATATACTTTAAATGCAACACAAGAGAAAAGATGGAAAGCTACAAAAACACCTATAGGCATCAAGAGGAAACTAGACACATTGGATACTGAAGCATTGCAATCAATGGTAATGGAAAGAACACCAAATGTTGAAATCATCGAAGAGAACATGGAGGAACCTATGCATAAACAAGCAAGAGTTGAAGTTGAGTGTGATTCGATAGAACAAAACATAGGTGTTGATTCTACTATATTGGCATCTTGGGAAGAAAAAGTGAATAGTTTAATGGAAGAGTTTGTTGAGGAGAAGGTTGCTCTTAAAGTATATTCAGAAAATGGAACATCTAAAATAAAGATACGTTGTGAAAGTTGTGGTATTGATTATGGAACAGGGGAAATATCTTTAGCAGCACGGACACTTCGCAACTTCAAAAACAATCACATGAAAACAAGGGCCCATCAACGTAACATTTCAAGGGTGGGAAGTAGTGAAACTCCTTCATGTAACATAGAAAGGAAGACATCAATGGTTGGAGATCTAATTGAGATTGATAAAGCCATCAAAATACTAGATGATTTCAAAAAGACACAAGATCCAAATTTGTTCAAAGTGGTGGAAGCAACACTTGCAGGATACGAGGACAAGAGAAAAGTAAAAGTGGAATGTACATGGTGCAATAAATGGTTTTATTTAGTACCGGCAAGTGGTAATATTGTTAGTTCTCTAAATGAACATATGAAATCAAACAAGCACATTTCTACTACAAATGAGGCTTCACATAATACAATTGGGTTGAGGACTGGCATAGTTGGGAGACCCAAGAATCCTACCAATGATAAGTCCCAACAGAGTTTGACTAGGTTCTTGGTCCCATCATCAACACCACTATCACATAGGGGTTCAACAAGTGCAAATCCTTCTACTTCAGGTATGTTAATTTCACAAGCTTATTTAATTTGAATATGACATTGAACATAATTTTATTTTTTATCTTCAAATTCATTTGCTTTTGTTGTATTATTGTAGATCATTTATCTCCCTTGATACTACAATGTTGGGGGTATTGGTATCCATATATTGATAGAAATGGGGAGAGATTGAACAAAAAAATCCTAATGGATGATCAAAGGGGTGGGAAATTATGGGCCATAGAGAAGCATACCAAGAGGATGCTATGTTATCATGGTACAGAATGCCGTATTGATGGTACATATAGGCATATTCATTGTCAGAGGGCTTCTGAAACAGGGATACCTTTTGAATCATTGACATGCAAGTTTTGTAAGTTGATTCCAGACTGTGATGACTTTAGGATGCGTTTATATCGTGAATCAAGGAGCCCCATTAAAAGACATGGGCGAGATACAGGGAAAGGGAGAAGATTAGACTTTTTGACTCAAACTGAGCTCAGAAATGTTGCAAGGGTTACAAATACTAGCTATAGATCAACAATGAGGGCTCTTTGGTGGGAGAGGACAAAGGTTGCTATACTCTCTATTAGAATAAGGTCCCTAAAGGACAAGTTGTTCGAATCTACAGAAAGGAAAGATGTATTTAGGTTTTGCAAGGATGTGTGTGAGGCACATAGACAAGGAAAATTACAAGGTAAAGATGCCATTTGGGAATTTGTCAAAGATATATTTCACAACCTGACACGTCCAAAAGCAGGGAGAAGGTATGGTGCATCCACTAAATCCATTTATGAGATGATTAAGTTATGGGGGGGTCCTAGATTGCATAGCTTCATTAGCTTGAATTTAGATGGTCCTTCAATATCTACAACTTTAAGGCAAGTGAGAAAATCACTGTCATATATCCCAGGGGAGCATGAGTACATTTTTGAGGCACTTGGAAAGGTTTATGCTTCTTATAAATCCAAACATGGTATAGAGGGTCCGATTCCTGTATGCCTTGCTGAAGATGAGACCGTTGTGAAAAAATATGTTAGGTGGGTAGCAAAAAGTGATACTTTGGTTGGTTTTTGTGGTAATAAAGAAAATCATCAATGCTAATCACATTTCTTAGTGACTATGGGCGAGGGATCTGCAGGCTATGATGTTATTACAGACACTTTTAAGAACAGTGTAATTGGTCATTATGCACATGTCATTATTGCAAACCCTTTACATGAAAAGCTTCCCCGTTTGGTTGTGGTTGTTCATCCAACATGCAATAGGTTCGATGCAAATTTTGTTGCCAAGCAATGGGAAAAAATAGAAGTTATGTGGAGGAAACACATGGAAAATTGTTTGGGACCTATTATTGGTCATTCATCTGATGGGGATAATAGAAGAAGACAACTTATGTTGAAGGCTTATTCTTCAACAAAAGGTATTCGATATCAAATCCCTTGGGAAGGGTGGAGGCTGTCTGGGTTGCATGATGGTGGCAACGTAATAGGACTACATGACCAGGATTACATACACAACGGGAAAAAGCTAATCAATCCTTTGTTTAGTGGCCGACGAGATTTGATCCTTGGAGAAGAGTTGGTAAGTTTTAATCATGTCAGAATGGTTTATAACACTTTTAAAGTGGATGATCACAAGCTTAAAATTGAAGATATAGAGAGGATGGATCGACAAAATTAGGGTTCAGCACAACGCATTGCTTCAAGGCATGTTCAAAGGTGTTTAAAAGAGATGAGAAGTACAACAAGTGGTAGGGCAGAGAGAACACTAGGTACAGAGATTTATCTAATGATTGTTGCTGACTACATTGACATTTTTATGTCTCATAGTTTGACTCTTTGGGAAAGAGTGTGAAATGCTTCAAGAGTTCAACATTTCTTTTTGTTATGGTTATGTTGGGTACGGAAACAATCTCATGTTAATGCCAACATAAATTTCATTAGTAGAGAGGCATATCAGGATGTGAAAATTTCGTGCCACTTTGCGGTTTTATTGATGAGATTGTTTCGAGACCACTACTCTAACTTGCCATGTGTATTTCACTTGACTGGGTCAGATGTGTGTGAGAACTTCTTTAGCAAAGTTGGTGGGATGGTTGGATCAGAGAGGGCCTATGATTTCACTGACTTGCTTCATGCTGTTGGAACTCTTAATAGAGTTGCCGAAGAAGAATCAAATCCACAAGGGCTTCGCTTTAATAAATCTCATAAAAAACAAGAAAGCATCTGGAATAAATTGCACCAACAAACAACAGAGAATCATGATGTATTATCTGATTATGGTCCAATATCTACAGATGATAAAATTATAGAATCTCTGAAAGTAGGATTGAATGATGCGCAAAACCTTTTATCAAGATTTGGCATGCAACCAGAAGGACACACACAATCTTCTTGGTGGTTTAAACCATGGACAGAGGATCAAAACTATCCAACATTCCAAGTAGTGGATGAAGTAGTTGATGGTTCTACACCAAATAACTCCAACTCAATATTCCAATATTCATCTTCATCCATACTCAATGTTAGTGAATTGCAAACAATGGAAAGTGAGTGGAGGCGTGAGTTGGATGAAATTTTAGATACCATTGATGATAATGTGAACACAACTACCAAACCAGTGGTAGAGCTTGATGGTAAGGATATGTTCAAATCTTGTTTGGTTAGTCAGTTGAATGGAAATCCAACATTATCCAAAGATAGGTTGACTAGAGTGAGAAATGGGGTCTACTTTAGGCGAGATGAAAGGGCTTCAAAAAAGGGTGTTTCAATCGGCTTTGGAATTGGATTGGACTGCGAGGTGTTGTTTGAGAGCAACTCAATACCTATAGTTGAACGTGCCACAAGAAAAGGTGTTTCTCGAAGTACCAAAGAAGGTGTTTCTTGTGGAACTTGGTACATTGGAAGGGTTCAAAGAATAAGAAAGAAGGATGGAAATAGGGTGTTTGAGTACCATAATGACATTGATCTTTTGGATAGGCCAGAAGGTGTTGAGCTTCAGTTTTGTTGGTACAATAAAATAAAAGGGCAACGCTTGTACAAGTATGATCTGACAGATCATCTTTTTGTACAACTTGAATCTGTTATAGCAATGGCCAACTTATCATACAACAATAGGAATGACACATACAAATTAGAAGAAAGAGATTACAAAGTTTTTCCTGATTTTGTCAGAAATCTCAACAAGGTTAATTTAAAGTTTATTGTAATTTATTTTTCCTTATTCATTCCCATTTACTAGATAATTTATAAATAATTATTGGTTGTATTTTTGTTGATTTCATGTAGTAATACCATCTTGATTTTATATTTTTTGGCCTCAGGTGCAGTGAACCCTTCGAATGGTGAATTTTGGGATAAACCAACCTAATTTTTTCCACCTACTTTTTTGTGTAAGTTTCTTTGACCATTCATCTTTTGTAGTTGTATTTCAGCTTTCAAGATAGATATTGTGCTAGTGTAACCATCCATCTTATGATTTTAAATCGGATTTCAATACAGATTTGGATTTCACATGATGATTTGATTGTTACAGGTACCCGGGTTGATGCAAATTCATGTGTCATTCATGATGTCAACCTCATGTCAACGAGCTTTAAAAATCAAGGCTAAAGGTGTTGGAAGGTTTTCAATCAAGCAAATTGACATTTTGGAAGTTGGATAACTTGCTTTCCTCTATACTAGTGGTCATTTAGAGCTGATGTCAAGATCATTTGATCAAATACTTTATATTTACATGTTCTCAAAATTCAGGGCAATGCCCTCTTTAAACTTTTAGTAGTTTTTTAGTACTAGAAATGGAGAAGGTGACTCTTTTGAGTACAATTTATATCATACATAGCATCATATCTTTAAGATAAACTAATACTCTTGATTTAACAATGATTTTGACTTATCATATCTTCCGTTCTGCTTAATAAAAATATATGTGAATGTTTTATAATTAATTTAAACTTTATGGATTTATGTGTTAGTTAATTTTTTTCATCCTTTCTTCTTCCAGGAAAGACTTGAAGGTCTTTGTAAAGATCTCGGAGCAAATTCTGCAATGTATTTGGATTTTTAAAATTTCGATAATATTGCAACTATTACTATTAACTCTGCTCTATGTTTTATTTTTGTGGGGTTACTCTTTTTGTTGCTTGGCGAAGTTATTTAGATATGAGGTATGATTCTTGGAATAGCATGCATTACAATATTAGAATTTTGTGGCACTGAGATAACCATGGTGGTAGTATTTTGTTTTTTTTATGTAGAATGTTATTGATGTGATGTCCAAAAGGTCAATGTTACCACTTATGAATATGTATGCAAGATTTTACGCTTTCTTTGTAATTGAGGTTGAGTTTTCTAGTGTTAAAAGTGAGTAAAGCTTGTAACATTATAACTTTTGTTGTTCTATATGAGGCCAATTTCCAAAGTGTGTTTCTTTTCTAGCTATAAGTCACGTTGTAGCCTATGAAACTGTTCAGTATGTTTGAGTGTGCTTTTGGTTCCTTGTCAACTCCAAGGTTAAGAGATGTAGCTAATCGAGAATTCTGGAGTTGAACAATTATATTGTAATTTTTGTAGGCATTCTAGTAAAAGATCTAACTCTTCATTTTTTAGGTTGGGGTTTAGGTGGGTATTGAGATTAAATCATACCTTGTTCTATGACAAGAAAGAAAAGTGAGATCAATCGTTCTTGGATCACTGGAACCAAGAAAAGTTAGATCAATCTTTCTTGACTAATAATTTATTTCAACTTTTTGTATTCTTTTTAACATTTTCACATTTCCAGTTAAGAATAGTTATTAGATTGAGTTATATTTGGCACATTCATAATTGAAATTTCAATTCTTATATGCAAGGCATCCTTCTTAATATTGTATTGGAACTGACATGAACATAGGTGAAAATCTAAATCCTTGTTTACATACATTATATGTTATTATTACCATGAAATGGTATCATATAAGTTTCACCATCTGTGTATCTTTATATCTATTGCATGATTGAAACTTAACAATGGATATTTTTTCCTCTCCCTTAAAGATAAAAAGAATTAGATATATTAACCCACGAAAAGGTAACTAAATGTTTCTAATTCCCTTGATTGCAAGAATAAATGTAGAGGAAGTAGAGGTAATTCATTGAATCTTGTGAATGACCCAAATCCAAGATATGCACATGATCATATGGTGTTATTGGAAAGTAAGGAATTTTTCTATGTTCATTTGGGTTCAAACATCAATGATGATTGTTTTAATAGGAAGGTAGGGAAGTCCATCCACGAAAGGGTTTCAATTTTGTATTTTTATGGAGTTTATTTTATTAAGCTTATAAAAAACATGAGCTCTGTAAGGCTATATTTGTATTTACGTGATATAAAATTGGTAGATTGGTAGGTTGTGGTTTGAAACATCTGTAATTCTCATCTTTTATAAGCATTGCACTGACTATTGGACTATCTATCTTATACTTTATTTGTTACATTGATCTCTTAACGGGTTTCCTTTTACTCATTTTACCTTCCCCATTACTATTTCATTGGGTCTTCCACTATCCAATGCTACAAATTGATCAGTCGTCCCTACAATCTTAGTGGGATCATTGTTAGCATTATACTACTACTTTCTTTAGCATCTTGTTTGGTTATACTAAGATGCATTAGGATCCTGTTTGTTACACCTTGATAATATGATATAAAGGGGGTATTAAAAATGGGTTGATAAAAATGGATACCTACAATATCTGGTGAAAATAGAGGTTTCCTTAATTGGAAAGGTATATTGGGAGGGGGGTTCAACAATACAATTTTAGGAGGGATTTTCCAATATTTAGTGAAATTAGGGATATTCTTTAATATCCTGCGAACGATGGTGCTATGTAACAATTTCACTGAGTGAACCCCCCGTGGATAAAACAACTCCTGTAGAATTCATCAGACACTCCTTCTATGTGATTGGATAGTTTCTCAAATTTCATCTGATACTCTCTCACTGTGCTAGTTTGGTAAAGTTTAGTGAGTGCTCCTGTGAAGTCGTCAAAAGAACTAGGACCAAATCGTGACAAAAGGAGTTGGCAAAAATCTGTCCAGTTTGGCTCGGGATGAGCTTTGATGTACCAATGGTACCATTGAAGGGATTCCTGTTCCAAATGAAAGGATGCAAGTGGAACTTTCTGAACATCAAAAGTATTATGCAGACTGAAATATTGTTCTGCTCAGTATATCCATCTAGTCGGATCAGTACCATTAAAGCGAGGAAAATCAAGCTTCAGCCCACGAAAATTGCTGGAAGAAGAGAACCCAGTGGCTGCAAAAGATTCTGGCTGTCGAGTATTGTTCATGGCCGAATGCTGAAGATGGAGCTTGAGAATTTTTTCATCCAGATCTTGGAGTTTGGTTTGGATGGCTGCAAGTGCGTCCTCCATGGTTTTTTCTCCTGCGCGGGTGACAACCATAACCAAGAGTTTTTTTTTTTTTTTTGGTTGACTGGGTAGGAAAAGAAAAACAGAAACTGCTTCAGTAAAGGAAAATATAGACTTGGGAAAAAATATGAAGGGTAATTGGGGTTTGACGAGGTTTTGGACACTGTCGAAGAGACAGGGAAGCAAAAATGAGGATTTCAAAAGCAAGGTGAAAGAATGGGAAAATTTAGCAGAGGGGGACAAAGAAGCAGAATTCAGAAAGGAACTCTGTGGTAAAATTTGAAGGTGATTGGGTGAAATCTGAGGAAGTTATGGCAAACCCTAAAAATAGACAAATGTGGGATTCCGGGCTTTGGGAAGGGGAATTGGGGATAGGGTCCTCGAGAATGAAATATGCAAAATGGGATGACAGGGGTTCTCCGAAAATTTCAAGGGAATCATAGTGAAAACAAGGGAGATATGGAGAAAAAACTTTCTTTCTTTCTTTCTTTCTTCTTTTTTTTTCCAGACTAAGCGGCTATGGCTCGGAAGGGATCTGGAACAGATAAATCTGCAACGGCGCAGAAGGGATCGAAAACGGCTGGATCTGAAACGGCGACTGGATCTGGAACGGAAGTGATCGGAAATAGTTCAGCTGAAAATAGATATGGACCCCAGGTATGTGCGGCTTCCTATCGGTTCAGGGGATTCACTCGGCCACCAATGCTGTCTTACGGCTTGTGTATTGGGGAAGTACCCCTCACTCCATGGCTCAGGTAAAACTGATAACCGCTTTGCCACAAACGACAGCTCTTGGTTTACCTCACGGGTGGGAACTAGTCAATCAGGTAGGGGTCGTTTCCCTTTTCGCTGGAAGGTCCTCTCAATGGGCCAGCTACTTTGGGGTTCCTGTGGTACTCCTCACAATGAGTTTTAGGGATTATTCCCAAGTACTTCCCACAGTTAAGCGGATAGGGATTATTCCCAAATCCAAAGCTGCAACAGATGCAAAAAAAAATTTGGCAGAAATTCCACCCAACGAGCCCAAGAAAGTGCTCTGATACCAGATGTGATGAACCTGCAATAATTAATTAATGCAAATACACGCGATATCAGAAATAATAGAACTCAGAATCACTTTTATATTGATCACGGGCCACTTCGATGGGGCAACCTCCTTTGAGCAAGCTAAATACAATTAACTTCACGGTGCCTTCATAGGCCTCAACACACACTTATATACTAAGTCTAGGCGCCAATACCATGGGTCAATACTATGTGTCAATACAAACCATGGGCTAAGTCTAGGCGCCAATACTATGAGTCAAAACCATGGGACATATAATACTATGGGACGACTTACAAAGCATATGCGTCCAATACTATGGGTCAATACTATGGTCTAATATAAACTATGGATCAACAAATACTACGGGACGACTTACAAAGCATATGCATCCAACACCAATATACTAACAAAGTAAAGACATGGGTTCCTAACAGTGGCCTTGATAGATCTCTTGACAAACATGGCTATTGGTGGATAAAGTGTTGTAGTATAATATTCTACCAAGGCTTCTTCAGCGGGTTTTGTTGCAGCACTGAAACTGTTTAATAAGGTAGTGAATCTTTGATTGAACTCGTGTACCTTTTCTTTCTTTTCCATCCTCATAGACAACAGTTCTTTCATAAGTGTGGAGACAATCTTTTGGTTGCCAAATTTGCTTATAAAAACCTTTTCAAAACCATCCCAGTCTGCTATCGAATTTGCTTGAAAACTGAAATACCATGAGGATGCTCTAGGCTCAAAAGTGTAAGGGAAAAGTCTACAAACTACATATTCATGTTCAACATTTAAAAGATTCAGAACCAAATAAAAACTTTTTAGGTGGTCTTCCGTAGAAATACCCTTTCCAGGATCAAATTTCAGTAACACTCTTTCTGGGTGCTTAGGTAAATCATGTAAAGGTGTAGTCGGGTTGAGTGGCCCTCTGGATCTCCACATAGGTGGTTGGTTAACATTGCCAGCCATAATTCGCGGTGGAGAATGCAGTGGTGAGTGATGTGGGGTATGAGGTAATGCTTGAGCTGGAGGGGACTCGGGTCCTGCTGATCAAGGGGACCTTGGATTTCTTGAAATGATAAGTCCAACAACTCCTCCAAATTTTCTACAAGCACAGAATATCTGGTGTATGAGATCTCTATCTTAGGAACTCACCTTCTAGGTAAGGTAGGAATTACGGACAATCCTCCAAGATTTCTCACATAATATCTTGTATGTCTCTGAAAGTGGTCTATTTCCTCAAATGGGACAATATATAAACGTTCTGTATTTTCAGTTTCAGGAATCACTTCTTCCCCGAAAAAAATCCCACTTGAAAACAGGTTTCCTCTGCCAGCCATGCACGGGCGACCCTCCTTCTAGCACCAAAACTGTTGATGCCCATAAATTCTCAACATCGACAGTAGGGGTTCTCCCCACTAAATGATCCCAATTAGATCACTCACCATTTGGTATGGGGAATCCGTCTGGTTTACGGTCCGGCTATCGTGAGTATGTTTAAATTATTTACTAGTTGCGTCCCGGTCCACCGTTTATGTAATTTTAATTTAAGATATGAAATGCAAATGCCCTATTAATGCATTTAATATAGAACTGACAAGAAGAAGCCTCATCAAGTGATGCATAGGTTCTTACCTCCCATATTATCACTCCTACCTAATCAATTCATTTATTTCTAACCTAAACTAACTATCCTATCCCTGCAGGGAGCAAGTTTAACATAAGAGTAATAGGATGAAATGTTCAGATAAACCTAACAGATAGCCATTAAGATAAATATTCACATTTACAGCAAAAATTATCAAAGATAGCTCTAATATTAAATTTGCACAATCTATTACTCTATTACACAAAACATTTGCATGAAATAAAGAAACCATTCATCATCATTGAAATAGTTCGACATAATTAGAAATATCTCACGGCATGATATAAGCAAAAATAGAAATAAATTTTTTCCAGCAATCACACGTTCCAAGCAAAAACTAGTGCAAGATTTTCCCCAGCGAACAAGCCTTTTCTCATTAGCAAAGAAATAGTTCTTTTACAAAATGCCTCCAGCATCTAATTCACCAGCAAAACATCCTTTCTCAAGTATTCTCACCTTCTATTTATATTACAAAAGTTTGTCTTCATATGGCTGTTCATTTCACCTACCTTAACCCTTGGAATTCCATAATTTGTTCTCTAGTGTTTGTACAATAAAAATTACAATAAATTACAATTTACAATTAACTTCATTACGGACCCCCAAAACTAGTGATGTAATTGCTCCAAATGTCAACCTCTTCTAAAATAATGTTACATTTTACAGGCTCTAAAACTTTCAAAGATATTTCGTGAGTTGATAACTCCTTCTCTACACTTTCCACTCCTTCTGCTATGGCCTTGTAGCATTCCTCAAGGAAATATGCATTTATGGACCCTTGTCCAATATAATGATAAAGATCCTCTTCTGTAAGCACGTCCAATCTTCTGATATATTTTGTATCCTCCTTTAATCCATTCCGCAGCTCTGCTAAGCGTTGATCCTTCATGAGCATCTCATTCATATCTGGGACCATGACGAGATGACACTTTTCATGGACCTAATGAATCCTCTTGTAGAACTCTATACATTTCTCAGTAGTTTTAGGGATTTCAATATTTATTCTCCTGCCAACTCTTCTGCAAAACTCAAGGAGTTGCATGTCTAGATTAAGATATGCAATTGTCTTTTGGGGAAAGTGGTCAGGAAACTCTGTCTTCCCTTCTCTCCATGTTATCTTCCTCTGAATATTATTAACAGTGTTATACCACTTTTGTCTGATCACCATTGATTCTGCAGCAATCACATTCATCCTCACTATTATTTGTTTCATTTTGTAGATTTATTTAGTTATCATTTCTTGTAAGTGACAGATCTTTTCATGGATTTGGCATGCCTGCTCATAGAAAGGAGTCATGTCTTGTTTTTTATTGTTCACCAGTTCCACCTGTTCTGTAAGAGATTGCTTCTCTTTGACCAGTATATCCATTTGAGCTTTCAATTCTTTATCCTATTGATTTGCTGCTGACTCTCTTATTTCTAATTCACTGATGTAGGCTTCATAGTTGCTTCTTTCACCCTCCATTATCATTAATTGTACAGTCATTTCCTCTTTCTCTGCATCCAGAATCTGATAGTTAGACAGTAATCTATCCTTTTCAGTGATCGTAACCTCATATTTCCTTTTCATCTCTATTCCTTCTCCACGCACCTTTACCAAGTTATCCTTTAATTTCGGCATTTTCTCCTTGTTACACTCGATATCGTTCAACAGTTTGTCAATGTTATCTGCACTTGCTTGTGCAGCTGGTATACTTACAGAGGCTGGAAATTTAGGGTCCTTATGAGTACCCTCCATGATCGTGTTTTCCTGGACAGTGACAATATCAGGCTGGGAGACCATCTTCAATCTCTTCTCTGTACTCCTCGTGATGGTCTTCCTTCCTGAATAAAAAATTATCATGTCCAATTTGGGCATGGTGTGTTTCTTCGTTGGGGTGAAAGGTGTGAGCCCGAGCTCTACAAATGGGAGGTGACCTTCGGTAAGTGTGACACCTGACACTTCAGGTGGTTCTATGTCCATGTGTTGTATATTTGGGCTTCCACCTTGAGCTTTCATGCTTTCCACAGCTTCCTTGGAATTATCCTCTCTTTCTTTCCTCTCAGCTACTTCTCTTTCTTCTGCTTGTCTTCTTTATTCTTCCGCTTGCCTTTTATATTCTTCCTCCTTTTGCAACTTCTCGACCTCCTCTTTATGCTTCCTTTTTGCTTCCTCCTTCATTTTTTGTTCTGCTTCTGCCACTTGTAGCCTTACGGCTTCTTCTCTTTTCTTTTGTTTATGTTTTGTTTCTTCTACAACAGTGGCAGCATGACTGGGACAGGCATTGCTTTTCCGAACAAAATGTTTATTCATCTCAGTCATATTCCTGGCTCTTATGTACACTTCCCCATCCTTGTCGAAGTGATTTGTATATTCATAATGTATCCTAATTGATGCACAATGATCGGTAACCTTCTTGTGGTTGTCATTTCTTGCGAAACTCTTATTCCCAAAATGGAATGCTTCCAAATCCTGTACGAAAGCTTCGACACCTTTAACCTTGGGAAATTTGTAGGCCCTGATACAAAAGGGTAACGGTGGGAAGGAGGCCTACTTATTGTCATGTAAGAAACTTCCAATTCCATTAATGAATACCTGCCTCACTGCCTCTTTGTGGACTACAAAGTCGGTTGCATATTTGGGCATTAGGGATGTAGCTCTAGAACCCCCGTACATTCTGATATAGGTGCTTTCTTGCAAAAAGTAATAATTCCCGTACTCGTTTATGACTGCCATTGCGTTGTCAGATAAGTAGTTTGGTTCCTCATTGAAAATCAACTAATACAAAGGAATAATCAATTCTTCACATATGAGTTTGTATTGGCTCACATATATGTGGGCCCATGTGATCTGATAGGCCACGTAGATAGGATACTCATCCTGATTCCAGATACACCCCAGCTTAGGGAACGGGTGCCTAACCAATATGCAGTCCATGAGATACGAGGACATGTAGAACTCTGCTTTATTATGGGTTAATCCTCCCTGTGTTGCTGCTATTGTTGACGCCAGGATATCTAAGATGATGTTCGCCCAATTAAACACAGTGTCGTGGAAGGCTATGTGATAAATCAAGGGTACCCAATTTAGCTTGTAGATGCTTCCATTTGCTCTCCCAAAAAAATTTCTTAGCATCAAAGCTATACTTCTGAATGGGGTTCTTAAGCTTTGACTATCATACTCCCCACCTGCTTTATGCCTTAGTTGTTTCCCTGGGACTACCATTTTTTTAACATACTCCAATTGGTCCATTTTTACACCCTTGATCCAGTCTTCGGTCATCATGACCTTGGGCAGTGGCAATTTATATGTTGTTGTTATGTGACCCAGATGAAAAGAGGCAAATCCTTCCCCTTTTGTGTTTGAGATGATCCTTGCGCTAACATCCATGTAAGGCAGGATCCATTTGATGACTTCTAAGCAAGGAAATAATTATGGGCAGGTGGTTGCTTTGCTAAGGCCCGATTTCTTAATATTTTGATATAAAATCATCTCTTCTAGAGATGCCTTAGGGATATTCTGATCTCGGATCATTTGGTATAGTTCTCCCCATTTTTATTCTGGAGTGATTCTCGTTACTGCTCTAGTGTCTTTTGGACATGGTTTCTTTCGTAGTGTCGACTACAACTTCTACGTCTGACTCTGATTCAGTTGTCTTGGACTTCCTCTTGGTACTCCTTCTTTGCATTTCCAAATCGTGATGAAACATTGACATCAATGTGTAAGCAAATCTCAACAAGAAATTTGTAAAACATCTTTCGTTTATATTATTAACCATAAGCAGAGTTGAGAAATTAATTACTTCCATGCTGTCAAGTAAATGTTGTTAATGTTCGTTCTACTTTAACAGTAAACTGGTGTGTGAAAATCAATATGCAACTGAAAATATATGTAAAATCATTTCAAAGATGTTCTTTCCAACCACAGTATAACTGCTGGTGGTGCTACTAGGTATTCAACTTATAATCCTCTGGTTAAAAGTTCGTAACATGGTTAAACCAACAATTAAATAATTTTGCACAAGGGATTATATGAAGTGTATTCATAAGTTTCAGTCTATGAAGAATAAAGAATTAAATGCATGCTTTCGAGGTTACAAAATGTTTCGAGTTTTAAATATAGATGTGAATCGATCCTGAATTATAATCATTTTATGGTGGGAGCGACAAACTAGGGCTCGAGCCAGCGATGGGTAAGACAAAACAACTGAATCTATCACTGACGGAGCAACTACGCGGGAGACTACTATGGGGTTTTGGAAAACATGACGGCCTCAAGATACATCCAGGGACGGTTCTTTCATGATCATAAGGGTAACAGTGATGAGCAGCCTTAGAAATCTGCACGACCATCCCGATCTATATGCCCAGGAAAAGAAAAACATTTGCGATGCATATCACTTTGTTTTTCTAAGTAGGTTTCATGCTGAGCGAGGAATACATTGTGAGAACCCTAAGCAGTTAATCCAACCAGAGACAGTAAGAGGACTTCCGAGAGGGTGTCATTGACTGGTACATATGGTCTAGGGTAAAAATATTTGGACGGGGTGCCCTAGCGGTGCTTGGTTTATATATTTAATAAAAAAAACAAGGTGCGGAGGCCAAACTATGTCCAATCGGAAAACCCAAGGGTTTGTCTGCGGGTTGATAAAAACAAAGAAAACCGACAACCCAATGGTATATATAAAATCCATGCAAGGGGAAAGATTCCAAATGACAATACTATTTCAAAAAAAATGAACACAAAGGAAAACGTGGCCTACCTGGCAGTTGCACAGTGGCTGTGAAGTCGAGCTCAACGGCGTTGGTTACTTGGCGTCCGATGATTGATGGAGATAAATTCGCTAAAACGGCGTTTTGCAAATGCAGAAATGACTTTCAACCCTTAAATAACATCTGCACAAAACCTAGCAATCAATGCATATGGTAAAGTTGGTGGGGATATTAATGACGGAGTCTATTTTGGCGGGAAACTCCTTTTCCCCCATGTCACTTCCGTAAAATTTCACCGTCAACCGTTTCGGCATGACTTGCTCAGTTTCGACGAAACAATCAGTGTCATTTGTCGTTCTACTCCGACGTCGGTGTCATTTGATGAGATCGTCACGAACTGCTAAACTTCCAATTATGCGCCGATCTCTTTTGTCGTTGACCGGTCGGCGTGACTTGCCCAGTCGCAGCGAAACAGTCGGCGTGACTTGCCCAGTCACAACGAAACAGGTCGACGTGACTTGCCCAGTTGCAACGAAATGGGTCGGCGTGACTCGTTCATTTGCTCCGACCAAAAGCAACTTCGAAAAACTAAGCGCGTTTTCGCGATCTTTTAAAACACTCCGACCGTTTCGGCACGACTCGTCGAGTTGCTCCGAAATAGTGAAAACTATCCTTTTTGCTTCGATCGTTTCGGAGGAACTTGTCGAGTTGCTCCGACCGTTTCAGCGGGAAAACTCAAGTTAGACTTAACCAAAAACTTGCTTTCTTCAATCGAAAAACAAGAAAACTTCTAAGCAACAAAGTTGAGCTTCTCTAGGATGAGTTAGATTCTAAGTAACTCTAACAAAGAAGGAGGGGCCCTACAATTTTAAGAAAAAATTGGGGATTGGGTTGCAGCAACTATGAATATTACTTCCAACGTTGATTGAAGCTAAGGAAAAACTTTAATTAATTAGTGAAATATTTAAAAACTTTGATTTCTTCATTTAGGTAATTTATTAAAAGACTAAACTAGATTAAACGGTAATTTATTAAAAGACTAAACTAGATAGATGTAAATGTAAAAGTAAAAGTTTTTGTTTTATTAGATTAATTTGCATATTAGTTTATTAAAAAATTATAATTTCTCAAATTTAAAAATTAAGATACATTCTGCTTACTTATTTCAATACATGACCTCGGGTTGAAGTTTTTTAATTTCATTTATGAATTGTGTGGTTTTGATTTTGTAATAGGGAATATTCATAATGGTTTCCATCATACAGATATAATTACACAACTTCCATGCAGGTATTAGGAGTCAAATGAGTATTTCTTCCATGACTAATTAGGGATTAAAAATTGATTATTGATGATGTGGTGTGTTGGCATAAATAAGGTTATGAGTTTAATGCCATCTTGTATAAATTTACCTCTGCCGCGTTTTAATCTTGAATCAATAACTGTAATGCCACATTTTCTAGATGTTTGGCCACGTCTCATCGTGACTGTTGGAATCCATCTCTGTTCGTTTCAATTTCACAATTATATGTAAAGCTCCTGCTTCGTCTGGCCCTATATAACACTCCATTGTCTTAATTAATTGCCTTCCCCAACAAGATAAGTGATTGCATTCTCTAGGCCAAGTCCTTGCTCCATCGTGCTAGACAACAACAACCGTCTCTAGGTTCTTCCTTCTTGGCACATGAAAAATTAATGTTGAATTTACCCATGATTGTTATTAGGGTACTAATATTTGGTTCCTTGCAGGTTCGATAAAGTTGAGGGTAGAGACGAGCCTATCACTAAGGATTTATCAGCAGTGATGGGAAGGTGACCTATACAGCAAAACTCTCCAAAAAATAATGAATGTCCTCATGAGTCTGCTATTACACAACGTTCCTGTTGTTTTAGAATAGTCATTTGATATTTTGGATCATTTACTATTACAGTGCCTCTGGATCATTTACAGTTCCCGTGGATCATTTATTGTACCAAATTTATTTCCTGTCAATGTTAAGTTTTTAAATACTTTTAATCTGTTTTGAAATAGCTTTTGAAAAAATACATTGATCTCTTTCCAAACATTTTCTATGACTATGGAGGATGTTTATATTGAGTGGTATATATGCAATCGTTTACTTTTGCTACTCTTATTTAGTTTCCATGTATCTAGATTCTAAATTACAGAAAATGATGTAGTGTATATAATGAAGACTCTTAGGTTTTGTAGAAATGATGTATATGGATTTTACAAAATAAATAATATATTATTATATATTTACATGTTTATATTGAGTTGTATATATGTAATGGTTTACTTTTGTTATTCTTATTTAGGTTTTTCATGTATTTAAATTCTGAATTAAAGAAAATGATGTAGTGTAACTAATGGAGACCATTAGGTTTGGTAGAAATGATGTATATATAGATTTTACAAAATAAATAATATACTATTATATTTACATGCTTATATTGAGTGGTATTTTTATTTAAGTTTTCCATGTATTTAAATTCTAAATTAAAGAAAATGATGTAGTGTACCTAATAGAGACCATTAGGTTTTGTAGAAATAATTTATATATAAATTTTACAAAATAAATAATATACTATTATATTTACATGCTTATATTGAGTGGTATATATGCAATCGTTTACTTTTTCTATTCTTATCCATGTTTTCCATGTATCTAGATTCTAAATTAAAAGAAATGATGTAGTGTATATAATGGAAACCATTAGGTTTTGCGGAAATGATGTATATGAGTTTTACAAAATAAATAATATTATATTATATTTACATACTTATATTGAGTGAGTGGTATTTTTTTTCGGTGAAACCTTTGAACATTTAGGTGATCCCTATCGGCTTTTTCCATCCACAATTGGTAGTAAATAAATTATAAACATATTTAAAACATAAACATCTTTTAAATTTATAATAACCAAAATTTATAAGAACACAAAAACTGTGTAGCATATGATTAACCGTAAAAATACATCGTATGGTCAGGCATTTAGTGGTTAGCCAACCTGCCACGTACATGGCAGTCGACGCTCCATTTGCCTAACCTCCCATTGCAGCACGTCTCATGGCGCTGCCTCGATTTTCACGACTTCTATTATTTCGCCAGAAATTCTAAATTTGAAAAATTCAAGAAGATATGCAAACATATTCAATGGACTCAAATATGAACAACTGCATATGGAAACAACAGTGTAAACAACTGCACATGAAATCATAAAGAGAGACATGTGCTGCTCTCATCTGTACATACTTGGATTTTACACCATTAATCTGATAACAATAGTACTTTGAGTGGTTGCAGGTGTATACACAACACAACAGATATACAATCCTTCAATCTGATCATAAATTTTTGATCGGAGAGAAATATTTATGTTAACAAAACTGTTCAATATTTGACTGCATCAGATCCCGAAGCTTTGGCCGGAATTCATTAATGGTCTCCAACTTCGGCTTCCATGATCTGCATGCGCTCGATCTCAGCTGTGCAAGCGCCGTTGACAGCTCTGGATCGTCCTCCAAATTTAGCTTGGGCACCGCAAGCTCCTCATTCATTTGTTTCTCCTCCTCATCCCTTTTCCTTTCTGGCGGGAGGGGACGCATGAGATCTCCAAAGAGCGGGAGTATTCTGGCGCCGGAGCTGCTTCTACCTGCAGCTTTCATGGCGGCGTTGGCCTTGAATGCAAGGCCGGCCATGTCTGTCCCACAGAGCACCGAGTTCAGCTTGGCCATGGGAAGAAGAAAATAGAGCTGCCCCAATTCTAGTTCTTCGTCTGCTATCAGAGGATTAATCCGACGCCCAATCTGCAGGCCGTTGGCATGACAGACGAAGTGCTGAGGATTGTCCAGCATAAGTTCTGCCGCCTTTATCCGCCGCTGAAGTTCTTGAGCACTGCCGTTCCAGCTTACGACTTTTACAGTGTTGGAAGGTACAGAGTTCGAAGCGCATGAAACGTAATTCCCCATTGGTGGTGTTGTTTCTCTATCTTTCTGTAGAGGTGTGATTGGAGATAAAGCCGACTTGCAACTGTATGCATCGGGTACAAGACATTTGTGAAGAACGCATCCCATGGTTATAGAATAGGAGATATAGCTGGCTACAGCGCAATCGTTGGCTGAAACAATGTCAGAATGACAGGAACCAGAGATAAGGAAATTCATATTTTTATGTGGAGCTGAGGCCCACACGCATTCACAACCTGTAACCTCATCCACATCCACATCCACTACTAGAAGCAAAAAGGTAATGGGGTGAGTAGTTATGAGGTAAGGGCTGTGTCAGCTGGCTTCAACTACACAATAAAAGTATTCCACACTCCTCAGCCACTCTTGTCTTCCACCTGTCACATCTCCCAAAAGAGTATTCACATGATCATATGCTTTCCAAATCAATATGATACTTCATCTATGTAACTGGCCAGTCGTGCTTTCAAAATCATTACCTAACCCCACAAATATCATACTTCATTTATGTAACTGCCATGTCGGACAAAGTAGGATAACTGGCAGTCTGGCATTGGGAAGACTTTCTTCAGGCTATAACCAATGTCAAAAAAATATGTTTTTTTTCATTATTTTTGAAGATACTTTGGTAGGTAGTTTTTGTAGAGCAGCATTTAATGTATTGGTGAGGTGTATATATACCATTGGATGCGATGCACCATCACATTCAACATGTATATGTACCCCATCTTAGAAATGCATATTGATCGTTGTTTGTGTATTTTATAATTTAATATTGAAGAGAACATAATTTATATTTTATATATAATTTTTAGTTGTTTAATAAATTCTAAATTTTTACCTATCAATGTATTCTCTAATTTTTAAAATTATATTATTATATTTTTATTCAAAAATTTAAAAATTAACTACTATCTTAAAAAAGAACGATAGTTATAAATCATTTAAACACTCAATTTTCAAAATATACACACTTTATTATCTAAACTTAGTCAAAATTTAGTTTGCACACACCTTCAAGGTTCCATCTCATCTTCGTGACTTCGGTCACATAGCTTTAATAGACTTTGAAGCCCTTTACCGTTCGATTTAATATAACCAAGATATTTTCATATAAATTTTATTTCCTAAAGATAATCTATATAATTTTTATTTTTTTAATTTAATTTGTGGTGGTTAAAGTTGATAGGCACAAATTAAGTGTCGCGATAAAAAAATATATATATATATTTTAAAATTTTGAATTCAATTTCCATTGTAATTAATATTTTAAAATTTTGAATTCAATTTCCATTTAATTTGTTGATGTGTAACTTTTTTTCTTGTATGTTATATGTATTAAAGCACTTATTTCTATTAATATTGGCATTTAAATAATAAAATAAAAGAAAATTAGCATATAATAAGGGTGGTCGGCACTGGTGTAAATAGAGATCACGAGTTCAAATCACATCTAGCCCAGTCCCATTCCCCTAGTTTAAAAAAAAAACATACTATAAGGGTGATCAATCCTAAACTTTAATTAGAATATCAAAAATATCTTTTATTTGGAAAATTCCTAATATAATGGGACAAAAGTATTTGTCCTCTTTGTAATACTACAAAGATTGAAAATGAAAATCATGTTCTCTTAGAATGTCCTACTTACATTTACATTAAATCACAATTTCAAAACATTTGTTATAATACTTACTTTCCTAACATTTTAACTGATCATAATTATAATAATCTAAAAATGATATAAAAGTATTGACTTAAAACTTTTCAAAAACAATAAAAATAAAAATTAAAAACAATATTTCTAAATAATTTTAACAATTTTAAATTAATTAAAAAAATTAATTTATAAAAACCTTTTCACCAAAATTTTCCATGCGATTACCCATTAGATAGTTTTATAAATATTTTTAGATAAACTTATCCCTCAACCTTAACTTCAACTAAATGGAAATATTTTCACATAAACATGACCCTGCGATTTAATGGAGCAGAGATATTTTCATAATAATAATCCACATTCAAACCATCACTTAACCAAAGGCTAAATTAATATACGAGATTTGTGTGTTTGTGAGCGAAATGAGCTAACCGATTTGGTGCGTTAATTTCAGTAATTGTATATGAAAATGTATAAAATTAATTTATGGATTTAATTGTGTATTAATAAATTTAAAATTTAAAATTAATATATTTAAAATTGAAAATTGAAAATTAAATATTTTGATTTAATTATGTATTAATATACTTAAAATTTAAAATTTAAAATATTTTTAATAATTTTTGAGTAATTTTTTTAAAGCAAAAATGAAGAGATTTTTTTTATATTAGAAGGATGAGAATCACCTCAAAGGTTTCTAGTGTTAAGGGGAAATTAAAACTTTCTTTTGAAAATCAAAATTCCCCATCCCAAGTCTGTTCTATCCAAAATTCTCCAGTGTATATGTAGCTTCGTAGGTTATAAAGCCAAATATATTGTTCTAACAGTAAAACAAAAAAAGAAGAACATAGCACAGAACAAAGAGGAAAAAACATGTAAAATTGCATAAGCACATCTTTAGTCGATCTGCTTGGTAGAATTAGGATCTGTGATCTCCATGGCCGGATGGAGAACTAAGTCTTCTTCTAGAGGATGCAGAGCCACAACTGAGTTCATTTGGACATGACTTTCTTGGGATATATTTACCAATTTATCCACAGCCTCCAACAATCTATCCATCTGGACGCTTTGTTCTCCAAGACTACTTTCCATGTTATCCATGAAAGTGTCTATCTCAGAAATGTGACAAGAGATTTTCCTCACGACCTCAACCAACCCTTCCATCCTGTCATGCAGAGTACATAGATTATGCTTGAGGTCGTGGATATCACTATGAACCTTGCAAAGTTCTCCTCTCTAGGAGGGCATGCTGACAAAGTTGTCATTGATCCGCTAAGAGCCAACCAAACCAGAGGACAAAGCGCCAACACCTCCAAAATAAGATGCATCAATCACAATCCCGGGTAGAGAGCCTAGAGATCAAATCTAGATGAAAACAAGGTCCTTCCTCTACGTGGAACAGGAACCCAAACACACCAAACCCCAGCTCAAACATAAAGGATGAAAACTTGTGAGATTTGAACCCCCTAGAGTATCAAATGCCCACCACCCTAATAAATCAGAGACAACAATAGGACCAGAGCTCTCCACTCAAATACTTCCCCAAGAAATAATGTAAGCACAAGCCAGAGCATCGCCCAATGAAGCAAAGCCAAAAGTCGAGAGATGTGAAACTCTGTGCAAGTATCTCTGCATAGAAATATGCCACAGGGTTCACAGGGTAAAGAAATGCACTCCATTAAAATGCACTTAGAAGACACGAAGAATGAACGCAAAGGACTCCACACAGGAGGGAAAATAAATTCATATAAGGTGCACTTTGATCAAGGGCCATGTGCATGTCCTTCCCCTTTGATTCATCACCTTCCATTAAAACAAAGATATAATTGATGACCATGGATAATATTAAGGATCCCACTGTCTATGTGGGGGACCACCTTGTTCTATACAAACCCCTTTTTTCCAAAGCAGTGCCTTGATTTGCTCGACAACCTGAAATTTCATTGTTTTTCCGACGAACATGAATAAGGCTTAGATCTGTGATTTCCTTGAGGAAACATATAATTCACGTTCGTAGCCTTCCCTTACAATTTCCTCATGGTCAGACCTTGTCGAGCTAATTGAATAACCAATAATGAATATCCATTGATAATCGCTTTCGAGAGATTTAGGTTGTCTATATATTATACCCCTACGTCAAGGCAAACTTTTCCACTTGATTGTTTGGTGTGGATCCAAATCCACATGCAAAAGTGTTCATTGTTGTTCCTTCATAGTTAAGTAGCACCACTGCATGTACCACCCCTCTTGAATAAACTTTTTTATTATAAAAAAGTTTATACAATTTATATCATTATGTATTTTTTATGATATAATTTTTTATAATTAATAATAATAATAATTTATTTTTAAAATAAATAATATCGGAGTTTTAAAATATTAACGTACACTCTACCTATTATCAATATCTAAATAATTTTTTTTAAAATAATTATATTTCAAATTTACTTTCATTATAAATTTTCATTTCACTTATAAGTGATAAAATTATATTTCAAGAAATGAAAAGATTCCCAAACCTATGATAAGGAACAATTTTAATTCCCCTTATGCCACGCCAATTTTATGGTCACTTAAACTAACGTGGGGTCTTGATAATATAAAGTCAAACCATAAGATTATCAAGGTCATGCTTATCATGGTTAAGCACTCATAAAAATAGTCGGACTATGTTGGTCTTTTAGATTCCCATGCACATGGGAAAATCATAACGAACCCAACGAAATCATTTTCAAATATGACTTTAGATATTGACATAGTAGCAGGAATCTCCAAGTCATTAATTAATTATAATATTGTTTACAATATCAAAGTGTTGGGTGAACTAAGGTTTATATATATATGTGTGTGTGGATAGGTCAATAATATTTTGGAAGTTTTCTATTAAAAAAAAATTATGTAGTGGTTGTTAATAATAATTTCAATTAGAATGAGAAAGGTTAGTGGCAGTTATAAAATATATGTCGATTTTAATTATAAAAATTTGTATAGTGGTTGTTAATAATAATTACAATTAGGTTTAGAAAGTTAATAATAATTACAATTAGGTTTAGAAAGGTTAGTGGTAGTTTTAAAATATATGTTGATTTTAATTATAAAAAATATAAAATTGTAGTTATTAAAAAATAAAATAAAATCAATTGTGTGATTTTTTAATATTTAAAAAAAATAAAAGAAAAATTAATAAATTTAAAATTTTTATAATTAATAATATTAAATTTGAAAATAATCATTTTTTTGTAAGTTAAGATTCCATCCATTAAAATTAAGTCTTAATATATAATTAAAGTACAAGTATAAATTAGTTATTAGGAAGATTCAAAGGTTTTTTAGCGTTTCTTTAATTATCAATCAAAGTTAGTGAAGACTTAAGAGAGGATGACCAAAATATACAAATTATTGGCTTAAAAATTAGAGAATGGAGTGGGAGCTGGTTCTTCATAATATCTTTTCATAACTAAATTTAAAGAGAGATTATGTCCAACAAAGAAATTGAAAATAAGCTAAATTTAAAGAGAGATTATGTCCAACAAAGAAATTGAAAATAAGTGAAGGTAATGTATTCTAAAGATATCACTAACCTAAGTTAGAAGATGAATATCATTTTTTTAGTAGATAGTTTAAAAAAGAAAATTAATATTAAGAAAATTAATATTTTCAAAATAAGGACAAATTCTTATCCTATTGCTTTTAGGAATGTGGTCTTGAACAACCCATCTCATTCAACAACTTGGAACTATCCCACGTCTCGTATGTACATTGTAGAGAAATCCAAAGAGGTGCTCAAGTTAGAGGTATGTGACCTAGATGTTACAGACTTGATTTCATTTTACAAATCCTATTGACTAACATGTAGATATAATGGATTATGGTCTTCGAATTCAAATTTGTATTGATGGATTTATGCTCTAGGGGTTTCTTTATAGTTAAGTTTTCAACCTCTGTTGATATCAAATAGTTTTGGAGGGGAGCCCTTGATTTTGCATAGAGTGAGTCTTTTTTTTATCCCTTGGTTCCCCACTTTCAATATTTCCTCTAAATCTATAACAACAATGCAATAAAATTGGGTTCAACTTCTAAATATGCCCCTTAATCTTTGCATTTATCAATTCTTAAGATATCGGCAATATTTTGGGTAGTTACATCAAAACAAATCTAGAGCAGTTGTCTATGATTATACATAGGGAAATATTTAATGTTTAGGATCTCTATGTTCTAGTTTTTTTAAATCTCTTAACATTTTTTATCCATGTGCTAGGCTCGTCTTCAAGATAAAATAATCTTGAGCTAATGATTTAAGTGGTGGCCATTTATTAATATTCATTTTTAGTTGGTTTTTATGTAACAATAACCAACCAACTGATTGTTGTCTTATAAGGCAAATTACAGGACACCAAGGGTTGCTTAGTTCAAGGCCATCATCCCTGTTTAGATTATTAGGAATTTTCTTGATTTCAATAGCTTCATGTATCTTCCTTCGCATGTAATTATGTTTCCTTACAATCAACTGGGCATCTTCTATACACATATGGTGATTCGAGTTATGGGCGTGCTCAACTAAGGTGGATTTTTTTATGACAATTGTAGACAATGTCAACACTATGCTCTTTTATTCTTACTTGAACCAAGCATCGTATTTCCCCAATACACACTTTTTCACACAAGCACGAAATAGTACAAACACCTTTTTGTTTTTTTAGATACATTGGGTCTTTAGAAGAATCTAACATCCTTCTAATGGAATTCGGAGGTGAGAAGGTAACCTTATTGCTTTTTTTAAAGATTATTTCCAATATATATACATTGTTCCTTTGATATACGGTAGTGTGACCTTTATTCCATTCTCATTCATGTTATTTTTGTTATGTTGCCTATGAGTCCCCCTTCCAGCTTTTTGGATGGATTTGTTGATTTTTCCTTCATTATATCAATTCCTCTTGAAAACATTGGACACGTACTTTATTTCATGTTCCAAGTGATCTTCATTAGAGACCCTAATAGCTCATGTCACAAAAGTGTTTAGTATGCCAAGTTTTTGCATAGGATAGTGGTATGAGTTTGCATGCAAGTATTTGTCGATATGGGTTTTCTTTCTATATACATGATGCACTAAGGATCCATCATTTATTTTGTGATGAGAACATCCAAATTAACATGGATCTTTCACATATGATAGAATATATGTGGATATTGACATCGGCAGGGGTTTACTAAACGAGTTCTTACACTGGAAATTTTAGATGGATTCAAGTTTTGGATTATGAAAATACTAATTTTCTATGTCGACTCTGCCAACAAGTAGAGAATCTCCAAAATTCCTATTGCTATGCACATGCCTACTCAAAATGGAACAAAGGACATAAACCTCAATCAAAAAATTGGTAAGCATGTCAGTAATTGTATCTAGAAGATTAAGAAGATTAGAACAATGTTTATCAACAATCTACTATTCCAAAGAAGAAGAATATTGTTTTCCGAGAAGTGTCGAATGAAGATCAAAAGAAGATGTGAATACCAAGCTTTCCTCCTCGAGGGTGGTAATATAAATGAATCTCGTTTGTGGGGACTAAAGAGTCTTTGCGAATCTAATACCTCTAATTCTAATAAGGATTTGGTCACCTCTACTACCTGACCTCCTAATTTTTAAAACTTTTTTACTATAAAATCCATATTATAAAAATAAAAATATTTAAATTTATTTGATAAAAATATTTATTTTCTTAAGCTTTAATAAATCAAGATTTATTTTAATATGAAATAGTATAAACATTTTGATTTAAGAAATTATAAATTATAAATTTACATATAAGAAAATTTTCAATTTTTATTTCACTTTTAAAATTTACATTAATGTAATATAAATATCCACTTTAAAATATTAAAAATAATATAATTATATTTTTTAATTCATAAAAAGTTAATAACTGAAATTATTTTCATTCTTTAAAAAAATACAATATGTATAAAATTTAAGCATTCAAATCAATACTATATGATGGTCTGCAATAGAGAAAAATACCATGCAGGATCATTATTAGGTTTTACAAATCCCTTACTCACCACTTCACATGTATATGTATTATAACATGTTATAAATAATTATAATGATTATATGGAAATGTGTGTTGATTTACTTGTGTATTAAGTTTGGATAATATTAGCTTGATGCAATACAAAGAAATACAACGTATGATGATTTTTAATATTTAATAGGTTTTAAATATTCCTTACTCACGTATATTTACCTATATTTGTGTATATTTATTAGTCCTAGGGACTTTGTCATTTTTTCTATTAAATGATAGGTAAATTAAACAATTTATATAAAGTTTTGATTCAAAAGTAAAATGAATATTTTTGCTAAACTAATTACAGGAACAAAGCCGTTTTATCAACCAATAAATAAAATAGAACTCTTACTTGGCTTTTTTTTTCTAGGCTAATATATTTTAAAAAGCATCATGTCTTAAATTTTGTTTTTTATTGCGTTTGTTTCAATTAGATTAATATGAGTCGCTTCTTAACCATCAGCATTAGTTTCAAATATTTAATGTTTGTTTTATTTTCATTTAAAGAAAAATTATAACAAAATTATTGAAATATATATTGCATGTGTTATTTTATAAATAATTATTTATTGAAAAATAATTATATAATAGCATTATTACTAATAAAGAGTAGGGGATGCCTTCGGAGGTATTATTGCATATCAGAAGATTTGGCTGCTATACATTGGACAGTATCATTAAAAATATTGATTTTGGTTATTGGTATAAAGCAACAGACTTGGGAATGGCTGGAAATATTGCATTTGAATGGGATAAATATATTAGGTCTTTAAATGAGGCCGGTTGCAGAGCTACATGAGACAAGGATAAATTATTATGGCTTGGGGATGAAAGGGTAGGCAAGGTGACAGTAAAGGCGGTTTCCAGATCTATCATTCGACACAAGTGTATATTTCCTTGGCATTGGTGGTATAAGATCATGTGACAATGGAAGATTCTTTTAAAGATGAAATGTTTTATGTGTTTTGTATTTATGAATAGACTGAAAACTTGGGATATTCTTATCATGAAGGGTTGGATTGGTCCTAATGTCTGCATACTATGCAAAGCTGAAGCTGATTGGTCCTAATGTCTGCATACTATGCATACTATGAGAAATCGTGTGTTGTTTGATAATCTGTCCCCAAACATATTGATGGTATGTAATTTCAGTTTGAAGCACTTTGCCATTTATCAAAGTAAACAGGTTGTTTGTAAGCAAAGAAAGGTGCGTTTGATGGATTTACAGGTGGATAAACCGGTTTTATTTTTTGATGGAGCAGTAGCCTTGGGTCATTGTGCTGGTGGTGGTGTTATTTATCTCAATCAGGAACATTATTTTACTCTCCAGCTTAAATGTGGCAGGGGTACTAATATGAAGGCTGAAATGTTGGCTTTATGGATGGTTATTAGAGTGGGGAACATTTTTGGCTTGGTGGAAGTTAAAATATTTGGTGATTCTCGTGTCACCATCAAATGGGCCATGGGTGACTACAAATTACAGGTGACTGCATTACTCCACTGGTGCTCTCGTATCCGGAATGAATTCAAGCAATGTCAAGCCTTTTCACTGCATCATATTTTTAGGGAGAACAATTCATTGGCTGATAAACTTTCTAAACAAGCTTTGGATACTAAAGAAGGACTATTAATATGGGAGGAATACTATAATTCTAAGCTGGAATCCAATGGCTCCGTACACTTCCTGGAAGGATGAAGTTATTTTGTGAAGGCTATTGAGGATGATAAGACATGATAGGCATTATGTTTTTTTTTTGTTCTTAGTACATTTTGACTAGACTAATATGGTTTTGGATATATACCGAAACTGTGTTGTAATGGCCCATCGTTGTACTATTTGATTTATACATATAAATAACAATAGTACGCTTTTTTTCACTGAAAAGAAAAGGTAAAGTAATGTGATTTTACAATAGAATAATGTAAGAGTTAAGAATTGTAGATTTTAAGTGTATTTGATTAAGTAATGATTTTTTTTTAATTGTGAGGTTTTCTTATTTTTTACATAAAGAAAAGAATAATAAATATATTCACATCACAATTAATTAATCATTATATTAGATTATATTAGTAGGAGTCCTTACTCTTGTGGTTATCTCATTAACACAAATATCATAGTATATTAAAACTAATATGGATAATATTATGAACCACATCTCTCAACAAAACCACTAAAAAGGAATAATTAATTTTTTTATGTTAATAAAGAATTAATAAAAAAAGCTAACTCTACATAATTTCACACTTCCCCTTTCACATAACCATATTGTTGAAAGTCAAGCATTTTGATTTTGAAGTTTGAAATTTTCACTAGGGGAAGGACTCCAATTGTTGTGCGGGGTCCACTATGCCACGTCGGAGGACACCTGGCGACGATCCTTTTTTGTATGACACACGCACACAACCTAGCGTCGTGTTATAAAACAGGATTGCAGAGCAATAACAATAAACATAAATGCAAATATAATCACACATACACATTACAAAAGAGACACAGATATATCGCGGTTCACCCAAGATGGGCTACGTCCACACTGAAGTTGCCAGTCCTTATTATTATACCGTCCAGCAAAGTGAAGGGATACAACCTGCAGCACAACTGCTGCACTTCCTCTTCACTGTCTCACAGTCTCTCTTCTGATCTCAGAGATCTTTACAATGCATAAAACCTAATACATCAACCCTAGTCGTGTTACAATGTCTTTCTTTTATAAGGGAAATACAATGGGAAAATACCACGGGATACCCAAAACCATGGGCGCTACCCCCAGACCCCGGTGGGGGGAGGCTTCACCCCCCCCCCCCCCCCCCCCGTTGTGGTGAGTGTACAGTCCTTTTACAAATCATATAAAGTTGGGGTACAAACACAGCTGAATAATAATGTCTCTGAATCTGGAGATCAGGCTCCACAACCAACACGTCACATGTTAGGCAGGTGTCCGCATGGCATTTTAGGGCTTTAACGGGGTTTAGGGTTTGCATTTCTCCATTTTTCCAAGGCTACTCCACCACCCTGTGCATTCTTGCTTGGGGTCGATGTGTGGCAATTCCGCCACCCTGGTACTGGTCCACTGGGGTTCCATTGCCCGCGCAGGCCTGTGTGAACGATAGTACATGGTTTGCTGATGGACGGAGCCCCACAGAACCTCACATTGCGCGCCCTGCTTTGCATTTTGGGCGGCCTTCCTTGTCTTTCAGTTCGGTTCGGTTCGATTTGTGGTGTTGTTCTTCTGGTGGCTTTGCTCGACAGCAGATTTCGAATGTGCATTGCTCTCCCTGTTGGTGGTCCTGACTGGCTCAGTCCCTACAAGCTCCAGTGTCGGCTATGGGTTCGAGGAGGTTGGCGACGGCTGGTTTGTGTGTTCGACGAGCCTCGGCTTTTCCCATCCTGGAACTGGTAGGGTTTAATCCTTACCAGCATCTCGACAGTGTTTTTCAACACTCCACACCTCCTCATGGATGATTTCGTTAAACCTTTGGAGTATTTTATCTATGGTTTCTTGTGTTTGTCTGGTTGTATTGTAATTGTATCTCATAAGTGGGTTTGTCTAGCTGTTTCGGGCATGGGTTTGTCTGGTTGTTTCATTTTTAGGGTTTCTCTGGTTGCAAGGAAGTTTGCAGGGTATGTTTGCACAAAAATATGGTGGATTTCTTGGCCACTGTGATTTGTCTCTATGCTTGATATCTGCAACTGCGATTATGGGTGAGTTTTGTTATGTTTTTCGGACCCTATCTGGTTACTGGTTTTTTATGGTGGAGTAGCCCCAGCAAAATGGCGTGTTGAACATGGTTTGCAATTGTATAATGTGGTTTTGGTTACTGCAGACCATTTTTTGGGTAATTATGATTGGGTAATTATGCAACAGTTCAGCTTGTTGAAATCTGTTGGGTGTCTCTGGTTCTAAGGGCAGTGTGTATGCTTGACACTGTTGGTCTAAATGTTTGGAGAAACAAGGGTTTTGTAGACCGTGGATGGATATGGGTGTCTCTTGAATATATTTCAAACCCTGTGTGGTTATTGCATATTGTTATGGTTTTGGCTCTGCGTGATTGTAATTTGGGACTTTGGCTAATTTGGTGATGCTTCCACCTGTTTGTTTTTGGCTAATTATACAATTGTTAATTTTTTTTTTTGTTTAGGGTTGGCAGTGGAGGATTTCGTAGGAGATTCTTTGTTTTTACTGCAGCTTAAATTTGGATTTTGGCTTATGTTCGTGAATATTTTTAGTCATATGCAGTCAATAGTTTGTAAATGTGGTGGTTGACAGTTTTTGGAATTTGGCATGATATGCCATATTGTGTGGATGAATGATGGTTGTTTTCAGTGTTGGCATAAATATTGTTATGCCTTATTGTGTGGATGAATGCTAGTTGCTTTCAGTGTTGGAAGAAATATTGTTATGCATTATTGTGTGGATAAATGTTGGTTGCTTTCAGTGTTGGCAGAAATATTGCTATGCATTCTGGATATGATTATTGTAGATTATTGGTATGTACCTAGATTATTGTAGCATGGATTATTGGGAGCAATATTGTTATACATTTTGGTTATTATTACTGCAATTTATATCCATATTGTTGCAAAATTTGCAGCAGTAGGTGTTTGAACTTTATATTCATCTTTATATTCTTGTTTGAAGCTGCAAAGGAAGAAAATGTTGTGGATACATTGTCATGGTGTTTGATGACAATTCTGAAATTTGGCATGGCCCCTCATTTAGTGTGAATGTTTGTCTTTCTTTTCCTGATGGCTTTGCAATATTATGTAGTGAACTGATGCAGATACTTTGACACAGTTTCTTGTTGGTATATTGAATGCCTTTTCTTGTTCATACGGTATCTTTTCTTGTTCAAAGCATCAGTAAAACAGTAAGTAAGCTAGCAAGAATATTTATTGTAAGTGAATAAGTTAATGGTCAAAAATTCAGATACATTTAATGGAGTGAATTTTTCTCAATATTAATTATGGATTTGAGTTTAAGTGGAAATTAGAGATGGTACTTAAGAGTGTTGTTTGGCTAGTTTATGTATGTTCATTTGTTTAAAACATCGTATCACAATCTCAACAAAACAACTTTAAGATCAAAGTTGCAAATGGCAAAAACCTGTTGCTATCCATAGAGTTAGAGGGATATGATGGATTTGCTATTAATGCAAGAGTCAACTTAATTGCAACTTTGACATAGGTTCACTTAATTGCAACTTTGACATAGGTTCAATTTTTTTGGTATTCCTTTTACCTTATAAGCCTCCTTGAATGAGCTTGTGAAAGGAGTGTTGCTAGGAGTTTGAAAGAAAACAATTGATGGATTATGTGGCTGTTTTGTTTTGTAGGCACCAAGGAAAACTAAAATCCTTATATCAAATGTAGACTTTGGTGTCAAACATTCAATAGTTGCTTGGATCTTTTCCTATATTATTACTACAACCTAGATTCCTTTGGCCATTAATATGATCAACATTCATAGAATGGAAATAAACAAACATAAATAAAACCCGCTCATTTATAATAAAACAACTGCACTTTATATTAAGAGTATTTAAATACAAATACAATGCCTCTATTTGTAGTAGATGTCAATGCCTGGTATTTGTAGTCTGTATGAAAACTATCACCTAGGTTTAAGTTTATGTCAAGCCATCATCATGCTTGATTGAAGCTGCAAAAAAAGAAAATGCCTTGAAAACAAAATAGCATTTGGTTAGCCTATACACCAGTAATCCTAACTGCCTTGAAAACAAAATAGCATTTGGTTAGACTATACACCAAATATCCTATTCTCCACGAGGTTTGTCACCTTCCTCATCATTTCTTGTCGGGTTTCCAGTTTGATCCAAGTAGGGTGACCTTAATGAGCATGTTTGATTAAGATGGGTGGGGTTGGTAGAAACAGATTGAGGCCAACTTACTCCTTGCAACCAAAGAGGAATTGAATAGCCATAAGCCTGACTTGTGCTTGAGACCCACAGAATAATTGCAGGTGTTGAATAAGATAACATAGAATGGGCCCCTACACTAGTAGGAATAGAGGGAGGTTGTAAACCTGCCTAATTATAGCGGGGTATCTGAATGTTAATAAGATCCTGGTAGAATCGTGCACTATTTGCAAATGCTTCTAATGATCCTTCCATCATGTTCCTTTCATCGGTTGTTCTTGTAGTATCAGCCATCACATTCCTTTCCTCCATTTCTCTTGCATTATTTTGGTTCATCTGTTGCACCTTACTTGCATCCTTTTCTTTCCTTTCCAACTGCTTTTGGTGCTCTTTTTCTTGTCGATTAGCCTCTCTTGCAATCCTTTCATGTGCCTGATGTTCAGCTGCAATCACCCTTGCTTCCTTCTTTTCCTTTGCAAGAACTTTATTCCTTTGTTTTAATTCCTGCAAAGCATGTTTCTTTTGTTCAGATTCAACCAAGAGGCTTATGTACTCTTATGAAGTGAGTAGTTGTGAACTCCGGCCCAATAAGAGAATGTATGTCTTTCCTTTCCTTCCTTGCGTTAACACTCTCTCCACTGGAAACTTTAGGAATTGGCCAAGCCTTGGTGTGTTCCCTGGCTAGTTCTTCTGTTATGAGAGGTTCTTCTGTTGCAGTATATTCTTCGGTTGCATCTTGGTTGTCTATGCTAGGTTCTTCTATCAACCCACCATCAACATAAAAAAATGGACAATCTCATCTTGTATGAATGCCCGCTGCGAAGGCATGTTCATGCTTGCATCGTTGGTGGAATCGCCAATGTGTCTGTTCAAGTTCATCACGGCCTCTACTATCCATGATGGTTGGGATACTTGGGTTGGTAATGTCAATGTGGACTGCGACAACCATCGACCACATTTCTATGTTCCACAGAATCCACGTGTGTGCCGACTGGACCACCTAGCCCCATGTTATCTTCCGCTGCTTCGTCATCGAATTGTGTAGCGCTAACCTATTCGTCATCATCAACAACACTAACTCCTTGGCAGTTTCCTTGATAAAGGGACCTGATGCTGCCCATCCAAATGCTCTTCGACATCCTCAAGATCTTCACCAGGCACATCTTCTTGGCCATCCAAATCAAATGCTTGTTTAAACCCGGTGTCATGCATAAGAGCATCATAATTCAATGGTTAGATACTTGTTTGCCTAAAGCCAGCTGTTAGGAACCCAAGTCAACCCTTCTCTTTACTTTGTTAGTATATTGTTGTTGGACGCATATGCTTTGTAAGTCGTCCCGTAGTATTTGTTGATCCATAGTTTGTATTAGCCCATGGTATTGACCCATAGTATTGGATGCATATGCTTTGTAAGTCATCCTGTAGTATTATATGTTCCATGGTATTGACCCATAGTATTGGGCATAAACTTAGTATATAAGTGTGTGTTGAGGCCAATGAAGGCATGGTGAATTTATTTGTATTGAGATTGCTCAAAGGAGGTTGCCCCCTTGAAGTGGCTTGCAATCAATACAAATATTCTATGATCTCATATATTGAGCATTTTATTAATTAATTGTTGCAGGTTCCTCACATATGGTATCAGAGCACTTTCTTGGGCTCGTTGGGTGGAATTTCTGCCAATTTTTTTTTCGCATCTGTTGCAGGTTCGGATCTGAGAATAATCCCTATCCGCTTAACTATGGGAAGTACTTGGGAATAATCCCTAAAACTCATTGTGAGGAGTACCACAGGAAACCTGAAGTAGATGGCCCATTGAGAGGACCTGCCAGCGAAAAGAGAAACAACCCCAACCTGATTGACTAGTTCCCACCTGTGAGGTAAACCAAGAGTTGTCGTTTGTGGCCAAGCGGTTATCAATTTTACCTAAGCCGTGGAGTGAGGGGTATTGCCCCAATAAGCAAGCCCTCAGACAACATTGGTGGCCGAGTGAAACCCCTGAACTGTTAGGAAGCCGAGCATAGCTGGGGCCCATATCTATTTTCAGCTGAACTGTTGTCGATCACTTCCACGCCGTGCAGATCCATCTGTTGCCAATCACTTCCACGTTGTTGCAGATCCAACCATTTTCTTCATATCTCCTTTGTTTTCAGTCCGTTTCCATTGAAACTTCATTGACATCTCTACAATCCCATTTTGCATATTTAATTCCTGAGGACCCTATCCCAAATTCCACTTCCCAAAGCCAAAAATCTCACATTTTTCTATTTTTAGGGTTTGCCATAACTTCCTCGATTTTCACCCAATCGCCTTCAAATTTTGCCACCATGTTCATTCCCTATTTCTATTTCTTTGTCCCTCTCTGGCAATTTTTCCCATTCTTTCACTCCGCTTCTGAAATCCTGATTTTCTGCTTCCCTGCCCATTCGAAAGTGTCCAAAACCTAGTCAAACCCCAATTGTCCATCAAAGTTTTTCCCAAATCCAAATTTCCCTTTACTAAATAAGCTTTTGTTTGTGTTTTTCTACCCATTAAAAAAAAAAAAACTCCTGGTTATGGTTGTCACCCGCGCAAGAGCACAAATCATGGAGGAAGAACTTGCAGCCCTCAAAACCAAACACCAAGATTTGGATAAAAAATTTCTTAGCCTCCATCTTCAGCATTCCGCCATGAACACTGGGTTCTCTTCTTCCAACAATTTTTGTGGACCGAAGCTTGATTTTCCTCGCTTCAATGGTAATGATCTGACTGGATGGATATACCGAGCAAAACAATATTTCAGTCCGCATAATAGTTTTGATGTCCAAAAAGTTCCACTTGCATCATTTCATTTGGAACAGGAATCCCTTCAATGGAACCGTTGGTACATTAAGGCTCATGGCAAGCCAAAATGGACAGATTTTTTCCAACTCCTTTTGCAATGATTTGGTCCTAGTGCTTTTGATGACTTCATAGGAGCACTCACTAAACTTCGCCAAAATGGCATTGTGCGAGAGTATCAGACATAATTTGAGAAACTAGCCAATCACATGGAAGGATTGTCTGATGAATTCTACAAGAGTTGTTTTATCAGTGGTCTTAAGGATGAAATCCGCTCAGAGGTTAAAATGTTCTGTTCCAACACAATGATGGAAGTCCTAGGGTTGAATAAGTTGGCAGAGAACAAGATCAAAGCCCAACAACGCTCCAAATCCACTTTTGCTCCATTCAGAAATATGGTTTCCCAATGACCTCCCATCACGCCAGCTCCTCGCACAACTCCTATCAAGCATTTGTCTGAAGCAGAGATGTGGGCACGTCAAGAAAAGGGATTTGTTATAATTGTGATGATAAATTCACTCGGGGACATAGATGTGTTGAGCAACAACTCTATCTCTTAGATGTGGCTTCTCCTCCTACCTCTGAACTTGGTGCAGAAGCTCCAGATACACTAGATGATCAAGTCAACATTCAACAGCCTCCTGTTGAATCTGCGTCTCCGGACGACCACCCAGAGATATCTCTCCATGCTTTATCCGAAGTCACCACCCCACAAACAATGCGTATCAGGGGTTACTTCAAAAATATCCCTCTTACAATACTCATTGATTCTGGTAGAACTCATAACTTCATTGACCCTCGGATCGCCAAACAGGCTGATTGTTTTATCCATCCTTGATCCAACTTTGAAGTCATGATTGCCAATGGGGGAACCTTACCTTCCAAGGGGAAGTGTCGCAATGTGTGTATCTCTATGGACAATTATAACCTGCGCTCTGACATGTTTGCCTTATCCTTAGGCAGATGTGATGTGGTTTTGGATGCTCAATGATTAGGCACACTTGGCCCCATCTTATGGGATTTTGTTGAACTTTGGATGCAATTTTCAGTCAATGGGCACAACACACATTTACAGGCTTACAACCAGGGTCTCTTTGCATCATTAGTTCCCATCGCCTGGAAAATATCCTTAAGAAGAATTCACATGGTGTCATTGCTCATCTCCATTCCATTCAAATGCACCCATCAACGGTCTCCACAACTCCCTTGGATAGATATGCAGGTGTCCTTGCTGAACCAGTGGACTTGCCACCTTCACGAGACCTATCCAGTAAGAATTTAGCTGCATCTACATCTGAGAAGGAAATGATGGCTATTTTGCATGTAGTACAGAAGTGGTAGCCATACCTATTAGGGAATTATTTCTGCATCAAGACTGACCACCAAAGTCTGAAAAATTTTCTGGAACAATGAGTCTCCTCCCTAGCACACCTGAAATGGGTTATCCAACTCATGGGTTATACCTATGCGATCACTTACAAGAAGGGTAAGGACAATCTGGTGGCGGATGCTCCTTCTCGCACATTTGATGCCCCAATTTCTCTTTCAACTATTTCTCTACTTGTTCCAAATTTGTTGCAATCTGTTCAACAAGGCTATGTCTTCTATGAAGTCCATGCTTCTCCATCGGCAGGGCACTCTGGGTTCCTCCAAACGTATGACCGGGAACAGTGTAACTTCTTTTGGCAGGGACTGAAAATGACGATTCAAAAGATGGTGGCTGACTGTGATACTTTCCAGGTCAACAAGGGTGAAACGCCACTCCTTCTGGGATTGCTCGAACCCTTTCCCATCCCTACACAGATTTGGATAGCTATTTCTGTGGATTTCCTTGAAGCGCTCTGGTGGTACAATACCCCCTCTAAAATGACACCATATGAATCAATCTATGGACAAGAACCGCAAGTTCTTCTTCCATACACCCTCAGCAGTTCCCCAGTCCAGGCAATTGATTCGGTTCTTCGAAACCGCGACTCGATTCTTCTCATTTTGCAGGACACTCTTCACATGGCAAGAATTCCAATGAAACAACAAGCCGATCAACACCATTCTGAGCGCACTTTTCAAGCAGGGGATATGGTTCTTCTTCGTCTACAGCTTTCCATGCAATCCTCCCTGCAACTCAAAAGGCGTCAGCTTCTCTCTCAATCTATCAAAGAGGTATTAATTTAGTGGCATGGAATGCAACCCGAGGATGCTACAGGGGAACCACTCCTTCAGATTCCGCATCAATTTCCACATCTAAAGCTTTGAGGACAAAGCTTTTTCTAAGGGAGAGGGGATGTTAGGAACCCAATTCAACCCTTCTCTTTACTTTGTTAGTATATTGTTGTTGGACGCATATGCTTTGTAAGTCGCCCCGTAGTATTTGTTGATTAATAGTTTGTATTAGCCCATGGTATTGACCCATAGTATTGGACGCATATGCTTTGTAAGTTGTCCCGTAGTATTATATTTTCCATGGTATTGACCCATAGTATTAGGCATAGACTTAGTATATAAGTGTGTGTTGAGGCCAATGAAGGCACGGTGAAGTTATTTGTATTGAGCTTGCTCAAAGGAGGTTGCCCCCTCGAAGTGGCCTGCGATTAATAAAAATATTTTGTGATCTCATATATTATGCATTTTGTCAATTAATTGGTGCAGCTTCCTCACATCCAGCCTTGATATTCAAGGATGTGAGAGCCCTTTTGAAATCCTTGCTTGCAAGCTCAGCTAACTAAAACCTCTTTACCTCTACCCCTGGGTTCTTCGCCATCCATGCAGCACGTTTCGACCTGAAAAAATCCTTGAAAGTCCCAAACACACTCACATCCAGGGGTTGCAACCTGTGAGTGGTGTGAGTAGGAAGTGTTAACAAGTCAATGCCCAACCTGTTTTCCTCCTCGATGGTTTGCACAGCAATGTGGCTGCCATGGCCATCTAAAACCAACAGGTGTCTATTTTCAGGGGAGACACCACCTGGTACGGATGCTGCAAAGTGACAAAGCCAATTCAGGAAAAATTCTTTAGTCATCCATGCATGGGGATGTGCAACCATGCACGCCCCAGGTTCACAGTTTTGGATATAGTTTTGCAGTCGAGTTTTTCCCTTGAACAAATAAAATCTTGAGATTGCCATACCAATTGCATTCACACAACATAGAATGGTTATCCACTCCCTGCTCTTGGGCAGAATCTTTGGCACATTCCGGCTCTCTCTCTTTGCAATTACCCGCATGCCACAATTCCTTCCTTCCTGTAACCCTATCTCATCGCAGTTCCAAATATGGTCTGGAGCATAAGAGTGTTTCTCATATGTAGAAGAAAGAGTTTCATAGAAATTGGACACAACTGTGGGGCATAGATTCAATGCACTGTCTCTATCCAGGCCCTCTGCAGTTCATAGCACTAGCTCTGGATGCCTTTTTTTGAAACCAGCCCACCATGACTTACTTGGAAACCCATCTTTGAATGGGGTTGGCCTCCCCTGACAGATTTGAGCAACAGTTGATTTCAGTTGTATCAACTCTAGCCCATGTCCCAATTGGGCCATCTCCTTACACCACACCACCTCCTTCTCCTCCTCTTGTTCAGTCATGACTGTAAGAGGACCTCTCCTCTTGGTATGGGTCAAGCCATTTATCCAGTAATGGATTGATGTGGGTGCAATCCCATATTTTTTGGCGCTGCTCTAACTGAAAACCCCTTGAATTCGACATTGTCAATTGTAGCCAGCATGTCTTCTTTTGTCCATCCTCTAATAGCATTGATTTTCTTCGTTGAAATGGCACCTTGCACTGTGGAATATGGAGGCAATATGGGTGATGTTGGCACTGTGGGTGGTGATGGCACTGTCATTGATGGTGGAACCACACCATCTACCTCTTCCACGGGACCATTCTCATAATTTGTTGTAGCAATGTTGTCATTTGAAACATGGGCCCTTTCCTCATCCGATGGTGTGCATGTCGTAGTTGGGCACCTCAGGTACCCCGCTTCCTTGCGCCCCCTGGTACGAGGTGCAATATTGACTCTTGCCATGGCTACGAGAATCTGCACAATCCATACATGTACCATTTAATAGGGTATCCTTATGCAATGGTTAACCTGTGAGTATTATACACTAAACTAATTACTTGAATGGATATGTGAAATGGATAGTTAATGGATACGTGAAACTTAGATAGTTAATTGAATGGATACATGAAATAAGTGAATGTTAATACCTGAACTACTGTGCACACATTGATGGGCTGTTGATGAATGGTTGAATCCTGGTTGATAGATGAACAGTTTATAGGAATCCAAGGAATGCAAATAGATGATAGACGCACTGCTTGAATGGTTGAGTCCTGGTTGATAGATGAACAGTTTGATAGACGCACGGGTTGAATCCAAGGAATGCAAATGGATTCAATTGCATGCAAAGAGGTTGGTTTATAGTTTTTTATGCTAAAAATGATTGCTTAGTGGAATTGACATGGATTGCAAGGTTAATTATGGGAATGGGAGGCTGGGATTAATTTGGCACCAATCCAATGGCTGGAGATTTGTATTTGCATGATCCATGTTCTCTTAGTGTGTTTAATGGATGATTTGATTTTGGGCAGAGTTGGGAATTCGATTAATGGATGTTTTATTGATCCATGTGCTTTCGTTGAGTTTAATGCCTGATTTGATTTTGGGCAACGAATTATGTTTTGCTGATCCATGTGCTTTAGTTGATTTTAATGCATGATTTGATTTTAGGCAGCGATTTCTGTTTTGTTGATCCATGTGCTTTCGTTGAGTTTAATGGATGATTTGATTTTGGGCATTCGTATTTGCTGATCCTTTTGATTTCATAGATTTTAATGAATGATTTGATCATTTTTCAGTGGGTGGGTGTCATTTATTGAGGTTGCATGTGTGAGTTGTTGATGATTTATGGACCAGATGCTGACCCTAATTTTATTTGCAGTGTGCAGGTGGTAATGGGTGATGGAACACTGCATCTTGTTGTTTGAATGCTGCTTCTCCAATTGTGGTTCATGAGGGCTGATGTGATGCCCAGGGTGTACTTAGTAGATTAAGCATGATAGGATGTTTTGATGTTAGATTTGGTATTTATGGTAGGACAAAGTTTGCTCTCAATTGGACCCGATGGTTTGTAAAGTTGGAATTAAATGGACTGTCCAGTGTCAGCCGGGGTTCTAATCAGTTATTGAATGCTCTTTGGACTTAATATAATATCTATTTATGCATAAATATAAAGTTTAATGATTTTGTTTTGAGTTGGGAATGTTCATTCATTGGGTGGTTGATGTGACGGGAACCATGACCACTACACTTATTGAAGAAACATCCACAAGTCTTTTATTTATTACATCCACAAGTTTCAAATTTTGAGTGTATATTTAATATTATTCCACTTGAAATTTATATTTTAATTAAGATTAAGATTAATCTCTTCTAAAATTAAGATTAAATTAAAAGATTTCTTATATATATATATGTGTGTGTGTGTCAAAATACATTTTTATATGACAAGTTTTAGTTAAAGTATTTGGGTATCAAATAAGAGGTCACTCTAAGATAGTATTAAATATATTAAGATTATGGTATGATATATTATTAGAGGATAACTTAAATTAAACTCTCACAAGTTCCATAGTGAAATAAGAGGTTTGACAATTCTACAACATAGATTGACCATAAAAATAAAATTTTCTTAAAATATCTTCAATACATATCAACCTTCCTAACATTTTAACTCATCAAAATTAATGTGAATTACATAAACTTAATAGCAAAGAAATTTAAACTACTCATACAACCTATAAAAAAATTGTAAGAAAATCCTTATATATAAATTTATCATATACAATAGAGCCTAAATGAACTTTAATCTTCATATACTTACATTACTGCAAACTACTAATCATTTGAAAAAAATTGTAAATAAAATGTAAGTTCCTTATATATCACACCAAACATCCCATCTAAAGATGATAATAGTAGAATAGAAGAATCATTATCAATAAGTAGTGTGTATGGATGCATACATCACACTAAAGAGTGCAAAGAAATCATGAATAATTACTTTATGGATGATCGATCACGTCTAGAAAGTGAAGGTGACTTATGAATATGAAAAGTAACTTTATAAGGTAATTATTATAGATTTTATTTTATTTTATTTATTTATAAAATTTGTTTTTATAATTATTTAAATTATAAAATATTTAATATTTATTTATTAATAAATATCATATAAATAATATTAGTAAACAAAAAATTCCACTTAAATCTAAGAGATTAATCTAAAAGAAGTTAATCTCCTTTTAGATAAAACTAACCTATTTATATAAAAAACTTTTACAAATCAAAAAATAAACCATGACTACACCACAAATTAGCGTAATATGTATATTACTCTTGTAAATATTAAACTATGAATACACCACAAACTAGCGTAAGAATGAGTGTCTCCATCACTCTTATAAATATTAAGATAGAATATAAAACATTACTTTTATATACTATGATAATAATATTAAAAAAAAGAGTACTCATAAGTGTTTTTTTGGCCCATGATCCTTACTGCATATTTTATGATTTTTCAAGTGGAAAGATCTTATTCATAGATAATTATGCATAGTGATGTGTATGGTTATTATTAGATATGCAGAGAAAAAGATTGAAGAAAAAACTTTACTTTCAAATAAGACTTCAAAAACATAATGTTATTACCCAATCTTGTTGGAGAGGTTAAATGGGGATGAAATTGAAAACATTTCGAGAGATATTATGGCAATAAATAGCATCAATCCTTTTGGAGAGATATAGATTGTGTCGGGCTAATTATAGCTGTAAATAATTTATGGTCCAACTTGTATATCTTTTAAGAACAGCATACAATATTTGCATTGATTAATGTACGGGAATTTTAATTTAAATTTAATATTTAAAAAAAATTATAAAATTTATTAAAAATATTTAATTTAATAATGAAAATTATATATATAAAAAGTAACAAAGTCAAAGGTCTTTGTGCTTGCTTATCTAGGTATTATGTAAATATATATATCAAAAACTCAAAATGGTAAAGCTCACCTATATTAACAAACTCCTGAAAATCCATTCATTGTATGCGAAGATAATCTCAAACCTCATGCAAAGGAGAGTGTGCAGGTTCTACAAACTTGGTGTTAACACTTATATAAGTTTAAAGCTTCTAGAGCTTGGTTCGACATATCATTATAGTAAATCTTATAGAGCTTGGTTCAACATACTATTATAGCAAAACTTAGGATGAAAACCAAAATGTTATCCTAATTTTAAAAAAAATTAATAAAAAGAAGAAAATAAAAAGATATTTTTAGTAGGTATATATGGGACAATTTTTTTTTACCCTGGTGGGTTAGCTTAAGTGGTTGAGAGCTATGAGTTGTAAGCAGAAGATTTCGGGGTCAAATTCCTGGGTGGCTATGCATTGATATATAAGGGCTTCACTTGATGTCCCCACTGGGTTAGGCCCCGTAATAAGGGCCGATGGTTTACCTTGGGTACCATCCTCTAAATGAGGGGAAGTACCTGAGAGTTTCCCCACGACTTCTTACAAGGAAAAAAAATGTATGAGACAATTTTTTGTGGTTATTGGCTTCAATAGTCATTAAATATCAATGTTAAAAAAAGTCACTTATCTATGGGTTATTTTGCGATTAAAACACACATTATTTGTAGGTTGCATGTTTGGGAGAGTGTAAAGTGATCCAACCTAATTAGACTCACAAAACTTGGTATTTAATTAGTGACAATCAATATTGGAATTTGATGAGAAAAATGTTCATTATGGAGCATTTTGACCTTAAAAGAATTTCTCATACTAGACAATGTACTAGTATTATATTATTACATAACACTATTATGTAGAGGTGTTGTTAGTTTTTGTAGTATACTATGTACTATTTTTTTTTTTCACTGTATGAGAATAGCCGACGATCGATATGAAGCGAAGGCGCCGAAGAGGAGAGGTCCGGGGGTTGATCCTTGGTAGGGACGGCCACAGCCGACCGCCCCAGCCACCTGGCCATATAGCCCAACCCTATACTATGTACTATATAATTGCCCACTTGTCAAAAATACTTTTAATTTTAGTGATATTTGCATGCTGGACATCCATTCTTCCTTTGAAAACAATAGAAAAAAACATTTAAATCAATGGTTTTTCATTTCTTTATGTGACGTGGAAATGGATGCCCATTATAATTTTTGGCGTTGAGCATCTGAACAACATGGACAATGAGAGAGTTTGCAACAACAATTTGTTATGAATATTAAATAATAAATAAAAACACTTTAATGATAATTAATAATAGTAAATATAATAATGATGACGTGACTCTTCAAATAGGTTCCCAAGCCATATAAAAAGTGGGCCAATCATTTGTAAAATCTCATCTCATTATATCATTTAATAACCATATATATATGTGTGTATGTATATACATATACATATATCATATTTTAGATATTACATTGGTATCAGAGCCTATGTTCCTCTCCTCTCTGTGCCTACTCCATCTTGATTCTCCCACCTCTCATCTCTCATCATCTGCTCCACGTCTCTTTCCATTCTATTCATTTCATTGCACACTCCTTTACTCCATTACTATGTATTTGCGTATTCTCCCTGATCGGCACGCTCAATACCCTCGCATCCCCACCTTTTCTCATTACATTCCCCTTTCTCGCGACTCTCATCCAATTACTCCCCAGCCTCACACATGCACACTCATCTCCCGCCTCTCACATCACTCCTCCGCCACTACACCTCCAAGGCTCCTTTCGCTGCAATTCTTCTCTAAGGCCCTTCTTACACCAATCCTAGCTCACGCACATACGCCCTCTATGCACATACGTTATTCGAACGCCACTCCTTGCTCACTATCCAGCACACCCCTCATCGTGCACCTCTCCATTTTCCACCTCTACTCACGTCCTATCTCTACAGTACATTGCAATCCATCTCTCCTCCACGTACGATCTACACATCCATTACATTCCTCACTATGAATCCATTTCCCATTTAGGGTTTTAAAACCCTAATCTTGTCCATTGACCAAAAATAAAATATATAATAATATTATTATTATATTTAATTTAAAAAAAACTATATATAATATTATTATTATTATTATTATTTTTCCCATGTGGTTCACTTTAATCGGCTTAGCCGACTGCTACATCCACGAAATAATTTCCGACGGACCCGCCCCGAAGGGGTTTCCGCCCTGTAGCCGCTGCGTGCCTAACCCCAAGAGGGTCTATGAGGATGGATCCCGTGACCTCGCATGCTGGGAGGCCTAACTGCCGAGAACTCAACCGATCGAGCTAACTCTTGGGGCTGTAATAATATTATTATTATTTTAATAATAATAATAATAATAATTGTTACTATTACAATTATTAATTACTTTTAATAGTTAATGTGCAATGGACCCGTTATATGAGAAATTGATCAAATTTCTTGAGCAATCAAGAAAAGATAGGGAAGAAATATCTATTGACAAAGCTTTCGAAAAAATCGAAAGAAGCATAACTAGGGATGCAGACAACAATGATACAAATGATGATGAAGTTGATAATAGTTCACAACAACAACACGAGAATCAACATTGTTATGATCATGACGAAGAAAATGATAGTTATGAGGAGAGGAGATTTAAAGCCGATGTCTTTGCTGAAACTGGAACGGGTAGAGATGACATTGTTCGTAATGATACTGAGGATATTCAAGCCAAGGTTTCTAATAAGTATCCGAAAGAAGTCGTATGCACAAAATATAAGGAATATAAAATAAGGGAACCTATGATAAAGACTAAAGAAAAAGAGAATAACAACAAGCATACGTTTGCATTAGATCAACGCCCACAAGTTGTGGATTTTGACGCTGCAGATTATGACTCTATAGTAGTTATTGGCATGCTAGATGCAACCCAAATTGCCCCTGCTGAGCATCATGATGAAAAAATGGTAATACCATGTTTGGAGAGAACAAGCATAAAAAATCACTTGCACATTGTTCTCAACTAGTTTTGCCATATAAATTTATTGATCTAATTGATGAAGTGGGAAGCCATGCCCATATAAAAGCTTTCAACAGAAGGAAGTAACGTCAAACAAACATACTCACAAATTTCCCCAATGAATATTGGTAGGAAATTCTGGTAGTTAAGAAATTCCATGAAACTGCACCATCAACAAGAAGTGGTCAATATCTGCTTAAACAAGCTAGAACGACTAGTCATGGTTTTGCAAACACAAGTGTAGATAGTGATGTGGAAGTTGTGTCTTTTCCACTTTTCAATTCCATTTCAAATGATGATAAATATGATAATGGGCCTATTGATGTCGAGCTAGGTGACATAGAAACTAGTGCATCCACATGGTCAGGAACTCCTACTGAGCAACTCACTATAGATTAATAACATTTATATTTCTCAAGAATTGAAGCCTTGTGTAACATCCCCTCCTACCATACCAGCACGATAGAGAGGATCGTGATGTTAAAACCGGGCATCTAGCCCCATATCCATTAATTAAAAACTTATTGATAAAAAGACATATACATGTGGATGTTATAGAAACACAGCGGAATTAAAATCATGCTCAATATACATTCAACATTTCTGTGACAGTTATTAAATAAAGACATTGCATAATTTATAAAAGAGAATACTTATCTTAACAAAGTAGTCCCAAGCAACTGGCTATGCAACTGCAACGTTCCACCCAACCATAGGCCAATTGTGCTTATCAACATCTTGATACAACTGCCACCCCCGAGCTGGGCATGATCTCTACAAGGAACTAGGGAACAACAGACTTACACATAGCCAAGCATACACCAAGATGAGCCAAGCCAATATGCAATTGGGTTTATCAGGCTGCTAGGACATGGAAAGGAAGAATTGCTAAGCTAGTGAGCTCAACCACAGAGCTATGGATACCCCTCCCAGATCTATTAAGCTTGGCACTCACAATGCCTACACACCCAACACAAGGAAGTATTCTCTTCACTGCCACACAGTCCCTCAAGCCATACCTTCCCTTCTAGTGCTCTCAGGGTGTGCATCGAAAAGTAGCCAAAGCTCTCTTGATCTTCTTGAGAGGTTACTCCCTTCACTAGGTTTATCAAGCCAATCCTGTCCACTACCACTCCAAGTTTCTTGCTCACAGGTTCAAATCAAAACCGGAATGCACATAACAACAGAGCCACACTTATTGGGCATGATAAAACGTTTTTTTACATTGAGATGCCCAAAGATGGGGTTTTCAATAGCTTCAGAAAAACGTGGGAAACCCAAAAACGAAACTAGAAGATGGGGAACAACCTTGGGAAGCCAAATCCGTTTTTAGAAAAATGTCCATGGACATAGGGAAAAAACGGCCTCCATAACAGTCCCAAATCGTGGCCCTTCTCTCCCAGCTGTTGTACCATGCAAAAACGGGCTCCCAGGCATGGAAAAATGCAGAAAATAGATGAAAAACGTGTAGGGAAAGACCCAGCTAGCTCAAACTGCGTGAGGGATGAAAGACTAACTGTTCAGAATGGCTTTGGGCACCATTTCGTGGGTGTTTTCTTGCCCAAGGAGACAAAACACGATTTTCCAGGTTGATGGCTTGCCCATACATGAAATTGGCTGCCATACCTCTTCATTCCCAAGGCATTAACTGCCTCAACCAACTCTTGGAAGAATTAAATGATTGGGTGCATAACCCAAAATGGGTAGTTGGTGGTTTATGGGTTTTCTCATTGACACATGGATTAACACCATTGGCTCAAGGGTTTGAATAATTTCCCTCCCTATTCCTTGTAGAATCATGCCCCCATCTCTCTGTTGCATTACATAGCTAGTTGTGGGTATTTTCATTAAAATTCGTATGTACATGATGTCTTACTTACATTGTGCCTTTCTTAGCACAAGAACCATAGGCATCTATTTCTAATTGCCGCTACATAAAACGCTAAATCAATGGTGGGGCCTTGGACTTGAGCTCCTCACCATGATCAAATAACAATATTTACATCATTTACGATTTAATACAAAGGGGGTCAAAATGGGGACATTACATTCCCCTCCCCTTACATTAGCACTGTCCTCAGTGCTCATCAAAATTGAACAAAAATGGATATGCCACCCTCATGGCATCCTCCAGCTCCCATGTAGCCTCATCGGGACCGTAGTGCTTCCATTGCACCTTTACCTGTCCGATGGCTCGGTTCTAGAGCAATGTTACCTTCTTGTCTAGGATGTGCAATGGATCGGTTTGGAATTCTCCCTCGGGTTCCACCTGGATCACATCCTAATTAATTACATGGTTAGGATCATGTACATATTTCTTAAGCAAAGAGACATGAAAAACATTATGAGCTTTAGTGCTAGAAGGCAATGCAAGTCTATATGCAACTGGCCTTATTCTTTCAAGCACTTCAAAGGGCCCACAATATCTAGGTGATAGCTTGGCACAACTCCCAAGCTTCAAGGAACTCTTCCTTGATCTCACTCTAAGATACACATGATCCCCAACACTGAATTCCCTATGGATCCTATGCTTATCCGCATAGATTTTCTATCTATCCTGGGCTACTTTTAAATTCTGTCTGATCTTGGCAACTTCTTGCTCCATTTCCTTAAGCAATTCTGGCCCAAGTACAATTCTGTTCACTGGATTGTCCCAAGTCACTGGTGTCCTACACCTTCTGCCGTACAAAGCCTCATAAAGACTCATTCCCAATGATGCTTGTTGCCCATTGTTATATGCAAATTCTACCAAGTGTAGATAATCCTCCCACTTGGATGGTTTGTCCATTACATACATGCGGAGCATGTCTTTAAGCACCCGATTTACTCTTTCCGTTTGCCCATCTGTTTGAGGATGGTATGTGGTACTAAAGCTTAGCTGTGTACCCAGATCTGCAAAGAGACCTTTCCAAAAATTGGAAGTGAACTTGGTATCCCTGTCAGAAATTATTGCCTTAGGCAACCCATGTAATCTGAAAATTTCCTTCATGAAAATATTTGCAATGGCATCGGCTTTATGTGTGGACTTAACCGATATAAAATGTGCTGCCTTTGTTAACTTGTCCACCACAACCATGATGGAATCATGTTGTCTCACAGTCATTGGCAATCCTGTAATAAAGTCCATGGATATTACTTCCCATTTCCATTCTGGAATTGGCACTGGAAGCAATAAACCTGCTAGATGTTGGTGTTCACTCTTCACTTGCTGACATTCCATGCACTTAGAAATATATTCAACGACGTCCTTCTTCATGCCTGGCCAGAAATAATATTTTCTTGCTGTAGCAATTGTTTTCTGATATCCTGGGTGACCAGAGTATGGAGCTTTATGGATTTCATCCATAACAATCCTCCTCAAATCTGCCACATTTGGAATATAGACTCTATTCTTATAAGTAAGAAGTCCGCCTTCTTCCAAATGATAGCCTTCATACTTCTTTTCAAGGTTTTGTTGCTGTAATTTTCCCTTTATCTGCTCATACACTTCATCCTCAACCATATGGTTAACAATTTGCTGCCTCAAATCTGGTTGGCAAGTACTAAGTGCTACCACATACATTTCATGTACCTTCCTGCTGAGTGCATCAGCCACCTTGTTTTCTTTCCCTTTTATGTGTTTGATTTCAAAATCAAATTCACACAAAAATTTCAACCATCTAGCTTGCCTAGCATTTAAAGTTGGCTGATCAAACAAGTATTTCAGACCACAATGGTCTGTCCTTAACTCAAATTTCCTTCCCATTAAGTAACGCCTCCACATCTTTAAAGCATGTACTATGGCTGCAAGTTCTATATCATGAGTAGCATAGTTCTTCTCATGCTCCTTCAGCTTTCTTGACTCATAGCATATCACGTGGTTGTCTTGCATAAGAACTCCTCCAAGTCCTTGATTGCATGCATTGGTACATACCACAAAGTCTTTTTCCAGGTCTGCAATTTTCAAAATTGGTGCACTTGTAAGAAGATTCTTCAACCGTTGAAAACTTTCCTCACATCTTGGTGACCATTCAAACTTTATCCCCTTCTTTTGCAAAGAAGTGACCGGGTTTGCAACCTTAGAGAATCCTTCGATAAACCTCCTGTAGTAACCAGCAAGGCCCATAAAAGATCTCACATCAGTCACATTCCTTGGAGTTGGCCAATTCATAATGGTTTCAATCTTCTCAGGGTCTACAGATATTCCTTTGTTGGAGATGATGTGACCCAAATAATGAATTCTATCTTTATAAAAGTCACATTTGCTCAACTTTGCATACAGCTTATGCTCCCTTAGTAATTGCATTGTCATTCTCAAATGTTCTTCATGCTCTTCTTCATTCTTAGAATAGATGAGAATGTCGTCTAGGAATACAAGAACAAACTTGTCCAAATACTTGCTAAAAACATTATTCATGAGACACATGAATGTAGCTGGTGCATTTGTGAGACCGAATGGTACCACTACAAACTCATAGTGTCCATACCTCGTTCTAAAGGATGTCTTATGAATATCTTCTTCTTTGATTCTTACCTGATGGTAGCCAGACCTCAAGTCAATCTTTGAAAATACCTTTGCTCCTCTCATTTGGTCAAAAAGGTCATCAATTCGGGGCAATGGGTATTTGTTCTTCACAGTGACTTTGTTCAACTGCCTGTAGTCAATACATAACCTGAGTGTTCCATCTTTATTTTTCACAAATAGAACAGGTGCTCCCCACAGGGACACACTTGGCCTAATATATTTCTTTTCCAGCAACTCTTGTAATTGCATTTTCAATTCTAGCAATTCTGGTGTACTCATCCTGTAGGGTGTCTTAGACACTGGTGCCGCTCCTGGCACAAGTTCAATTGTAAAGTCAATGTCTCTCTTTGGAGGAAGTCCTGGAATCTCATCAGGAAAAACATCCCTGAATTCTTGCAATACATGATAGTCCTCCAATTTAAGAATTTCACTCTCTGCTGCCTCTAAAATGTGGGCTGCATACAGTTGACACCCCTTCCTACATAACTTCTTCAGCTGCATGGCTGAAACCTGTCTGACAAAAGTCACCTTTGGAATGCATTTTACAACCCTTGGGTTTCATTCTTCGTCCATGCATTCAAATGTCTTATTGTAGCAGTCAAGTTTAACCCTGTGTGCTTCTAACCAATCCATTCCAATGAGAATATCATAGCAACCCAGTGGAAAAATATTCAGATTTGCATAGGTGAATAGCCCATCCATCTCTAATGGACATTTCTCTACAATTTCACTAACTTTTCTCTTGGTTCCAGTGGCTAGTTGAACTAACCATGATTTACTATGCTTTAATTTCTTGAAAGCAAAAATCTCAACAATTCTAGGAGTGACATAACTATGAGTAGATCCAGGATCAATCAAAATAGAAACAGATTGCTTAGCAATCTTACCTTCAACTTCAACCACAGTTGACTGATGATCTGCCTGGCGGTCTTCTACTACTGCATAGATTCTAGGGATTGCTCTCGCCACTTGACCCACAGTTCCAGCTCCTTGGATGTTGTGAACTTGATTTGCATTCCCATTCCTATGTGGATAGTTCCTAAGCATGTGGTCTCCTCCACAACCCCAACATTGAAGTGGTTCTCTTGGCTCCTTTGGATCTCTTGGCTTGTCTCCCATCATCCTAGTTGACTTAGTCACAACCTGTGATGGCTGCCTTTGCTGATTCCGGAATTGAGGAGGCTTGAACCCCTTCTTCCTTTGATCAAACTTTTCATTTTTCCTATCCTTCCATGCCTTATGGAATTCTGGTTTGCTCATGTTTTGATCAAAGCAATACTTGGCCTTTCTTATGGCCTCCTCTAGAGTTCGAGGTTCATCGAACTCAATTCTGTCTTTATATGACTGGGGCAGTCCACTTAGGAAACGCTGAATTTTCACCTTATCATCTTGAATGTACCTGACATACCTCAGTAGCTCCAAGAACTTGTTTGCATATTCTTTCATGGTCAATTGTCCCAATCTCAGCTCATGGAACTCTTTGATTTTATCATCATAGTACCTATCAGAGAGGTACTTCTGCTTGAAGTATTTCTTGAACTACTTCCACACGATCTTCCTTTCATTGATCTTCTTCACTTGCCTGGTGTGTTCCCACCATATAGATGCTCTTCCAGTCAAGTTGAAGATGGATACCCTTGCATTCATATTTCTCGAGTAGTCTTGGACTTGGAAATACTTTCTCATCCCAAGAAGCCAAGCTTTAGCTTCTTGACCAGACTTTACCTCTCCATCAAATGTAGGAGGTTTTGCCTTCTTAAATTCCCCATGTGAATTGTTCTTGTAGTGCTTTTTCCTCTTACTCATGCGAGATGAAGAGCTTGAACCCTCAATGGATTCTTCAGAGTCAGATGATTAATTAGAAGAGGTTTCTGGAGTATATGTTCTCTCTGTAGAAACTCTCCTTGAGCTACTGGCTCTCTTACGGGAATTCCTTCTAGAACTACTCCCACCCCTTTCTGGATTTGATGTCTGATGCCCAGAGTTTATTTGCCTTTGGATGTATGTCAAACTCTGCAGCATGGCTGCATTCAACTGATTTTGTTCTTCCTGAGCTTTAATCATCCTTTCATTATCTTCTCCGCAACTTTGCAACTCCACCCTTAGGCTTCTCATGGTGGCTGCAATACCTGGAGGAGTCTCTTGATTTCTTCTCCCATTGGATTTTGTTTCAGCATTCTCAACATGTATGTTCTCTCCCATGGCATCTGTCTCAGGCTCATAGGGATCATGTGCATCATCCATGATGTTGATTTTCTTGGCCCAACCAAGATCAAAAACTTTCCAACTGTATTATCTAGAGTGATGCCCTGGTGTACTGTGATTCTGCAAGAATGTGTTTATCTACACAATTGTTAGCTGAATTATATTCTCAGAATTCATAACTTACCTTCATGCACGTGGGAAAATGCCATATTGACAATTCGTCAAATCACAAACAACGACATATGAGGGGGAAAAAGAAAGGGGGTCAAGGGGGCTTGCCCTCGTTTTTTTTTTTTTTTTTTTTTTTTTACGAATCATGCCGCCGTTGCAGGGCGGTTCGTTGAAAGCTTCCGCAATTGCGGAGCAATTCGCCGAATGCTTCTACAGTTGCAGAGCAATTCGGCGAATGCTTCCGCAGTTGCGGAGCAATTCGGCGAATGCTCCTGCAGTTGCAGAGCCATTCGCGGAATCCTTCCGTAGTTTCGGACCGATTCGGTGAATGCTCCCGCAGTTGCGGAGCCATTCGCGGAATCCTTCCGCAGTTTCGAAACGATTCGGCGAATGCTCCCACAGTTGCGGAGCCATTCGCGGAATCCTTCCGCAGTTTTGGAACGATTCGGCGAATGCTCCCACAGTTGCGGAGCCATTCACGGAATCCTTCCGCAGTTTCGGAACAATTCGGCGAATTCTCCCGCAGTTGTGGAGCCATTCGCGGAATCCTTCCGCAGTTTCGAAATGGTTCGTGGAACTCTTCCGCAGTTGTGGAACAGTTCGCGAAACTCTTCCGCAATTTCGGAAGACGTTCCAGAATTCCTTCCGTAAATTTCGGAAGAGAATTCATTCCGCAGTTTCGGGGCGGTTCGCGGAACTCTTCCGCAAATTTCGGAACGATTTCCCGAACTCTTCCGCGTTGCGGAACGATTCGCTGAATCTTTCCGCAGTTTTGGGAAGGCTTCCCGAATTCTTTCGAAACAGACTTAAACAAAAAAATTTCAAAAACACTTAGAAAAATTTGAAATCTTTCTTTTTTTCAGTGATGAATGCAATTGGATTTGGCCCATAGAGGTCCAATGCTGCAACTAGCAGCTTTGATACCAAAATGTAACATCCCCTCCTACCATACCAGCATGATAGAGAGGATCATGATGTTAAAACCGAGCATCTAGCCCCATATCCATTAATTAAAAACTTATTGATAAAAAGACATATACATGTGCATGTTATAGAAACACAACGAAATTAAAATCATGCTCAATATACATTCAACATTTCTGTGACAGTCATTAAATAAAAACATTGCATAATTTATAAAAGAGAATACTTATCTTAACAAAGTAGTCCCAAGCAACTGGCTATACAACTGCAACGTTCCACCCAACCATAGGCCAATTGTGCTTATCAACCTCTTGATACAACTGCCACCCCCGAGCTGGGCATGATCTCTATAAGGAACCAGGGAACAACAGACTCACACATAGCCAAGCATACACCAAGATGAGCCAAGCTAATATGCAATTGGGTTTATCAGGCTGCTAGGACATGGAAAGGAAGAATTGCTAAGCTAGTGAGCTCAACCACAAAGCTATGGATACCCCTCCCAGATCTATTCAGCTTGGCACTCACAATGCCTACACACCCAACACAAGGAAGTATTCTCTTCACTGCCACACAGTCCCTCAAGCCATACCTTCCCTTTTAGTGCTCTCAGGGTGTGCATAGAAAAGTAGCCAAAGCTCTCTTGATCTTCTTGAGAGGTTACTCCCTTCACTAGGTTTATCAAGCCAATCCTGTCCACTACCACTCCAAGTTTCTTGCTCACAGGTTCAAATCAAAACCGGAATGCACATAACAGCAGAGCCACACTTATTGGGCATGATAAAATGTTTTTTACATTGAGATGCCCAAAGATGGGGTTTTCAATAGCTTAAGAAAAACGTGGGAAACCCAAAAATGAAACTAGAAGATGGGGAACAACCCTGGGAAGCCAAATCCGTTTTTAGAAAAACGTCCGTGGACATTCTGGGGCAAAAACGGCCTCCATAACAGTCCCAAATCGTGGCTCTTCTCTCCCAGCTGTTGTACCATGCAAAAACAGGCTCCCAGGCATGGAAAAATGCAAAAAATGGATGAAAAACGTGTAGGGAAAGACCCAGCTAGCTCAAACTGCGTGAGGGATGAAAGACTAACTGTTCAGAATGGCTTTGGGCACCATTTCGTGGGTGTTTTCTTGCCCAAGGAGAAAAAACACGATTTTCCAGGTTGATGGCTTGCCCATACATGAAATTGGCTGCCATACCTCTTCATTCCCAAGGCATTAACTGCCTCAACCAACTCTTGGAAGAATTAAATGATTGGGTGCATAACCCAAAATGGGTAGTTGGTGGTTTATGGGTTTTCTCATTGACACATGGATTAACACCATTGGCTCAAGGGTTTGAATAATTTCCCTCCCTATTCCTTGTAGAATCATGCCCCCATCTCCCTGTTGCATTACATAGCTAGTTGTGTGTATTTTCATTAAAATTCGTATGTACATGATGTCTTACTTACATTGTGCCTTTCTTAGCACAATAACCATATGCATCTATTTCTAATTTCCACTACATAAAACGCTAAATCAATGGTGGGGCCTTGGCCTTGAGCTCCTCACCATGATTAAATAACCATATTTACATCATTTACGATTTAATACAAAGGGGGTCAAAATGGGGACATTACACCTTGGTCACAGTCGTGTGGAAATCAAGGGTGAAGGCTCTTAAAATTCCTTCCAATGAAGAATCCAGGGAGGATATGATTCAGAGAAAACTAGTACAATACCTAGATATTCCCAAGGCTAATGTTGGTTTAGATGTGCGTCATTTTTGTGACAAATACAACACCTCTTTGAAATTGTTAGAATTAAAGTGCACACTCCGTGAGGCTGTAAGACGAAAGCCATTTATAATAATATTTCTTGATGAAATTGAGAAAGCTCACCCTGATATTTTCAAACTCCAAGCATTTAAGAATGGCCATCACTTTAATTTCCAAGATCGAAGAGTATCTCTTAAAAACACCTCCATCATTATGATATCCAATGTTGGATCCACAACCAATGCAAAAGGTGGAAGTAATAGAATTGGATTCACTTTTGGAGAAGAGGAGCACGAAGGTAGATAGTAAACCTTAAAAACAGTAGTCATGGAAAAATTGAAGGGTTATTTTCAAGACACCGGAGATGATGAGAAGTATTTGGCATCTTAATATTGTGTGGCTCTCAAGAATCCCAACAATTGCAACAATTGATTCGATATGGACTGATGGCTTAACCAAAATTATAACACAAAATTGAAAGGTATTCTTATTTGTAGACGTAAGAATTTATAGCGTTCAATGAAGTATCTTCTCGATGAATACTAAAAACGTATGGCCTCAATGTGAAAATCCATATGCGCAACTATTCAAATCTACACCAGTTCTGTCACGATTGATTATTAATCGATTGGGTATTGCAAATGCGTTGTTTATGATCGAGAAATGCAGTGGTAATGAAGGTCCACAGTTGCTCATAAATGGAATCCATAAGACGATATGGAAAGGAAATAATTACAAGTTGTATGGTTTGAGAAGCTCACACACATCACTACCCAAGGAGAAGAAATTCCAAAAGAAAAAGAAATAAAGGAAGAAAGGGTCGAATCAGGATCGCATATCTCAAGTCCTCGCTTCAACAAAACCTCAAAATAAAGACAATATCAGTGAAATTAGCTTTGAGGACAAAGCTCCCTTTTAAAGGGGGTGGCAATGTTATGAATATTAAATAATAAATAAAAACACTTTAATGATCATAAATAATAATAATTATAATAATGAGGACGCAACTCCTCAAATAGGTGCCCAAGCCATAAAAGGTGGGCCAATCATTTGTAAAATCTCATCTCATTATATCATATATATATATATATATATATATATTTCCAAATTTGGATATTACGCAATTGATTATCGACTTAGCTTCTACGATGATCGGCATATGCAAGGTTCAAGTCTATGAACATGGTGAGAGACAAGGTTGATGGCGTGAAGGGCCCCATGCCATCTTGACCAGTGTCCACACTACATTAATATAGTATTCTTAATGTTGGTATGGGAAATGTAATAGTTGTAAATCAAATGTATTGAAAAAAAAGTGACAAGGAACAACAAAATGTGTATTTTAAAAATAAAACATGAGGCTATTCTTTAGGGAAATCTATAGATTTTGTAACACACGGCCTTCAAGATAGTACCCCCGGTTGATAGATTCTCTTATTTACTCTTTCACCATAAAGCAACAAGGGTTCTTTGGCTTAGAGTGGCAGTAAATGATGCCCAAATTGGCTTTTGGATTAGCTTCTACGATGATTGGCACATGAAAGGTTCAAGGATATGGACGATGTAAGAGACAAGGTTGACATCGTGAAGGGCCCTATGTCATCTTGACTAGTGTCCACCCTACATTAATATAGTATTCTTAATGTTGGTATGGGAAATGTAATATTTGTAAAGCAAATGTATTAAAAAAAGTGAGAAGGAAAAACAAAATGTGTATTTTAAAAATAAAACATGAGATTATTCTTTGGGGAAAGCTAAAGACTTGGTGACACATGGCCTTCAAGCTACTCCAGAGGGTACTCAATCCTACAAATTGTTGAGAAATAAAGAGCCTGGTTGAAGGCAATTGAATGTCGATTTTCCCATTTTCATTTTCAAAGTAAATTATTGTGTTTTTCTGTGACAAACCTCTATGTATCTTGTGTTATTTATGAATGTGAATTTAAATTACTTTGTGTATGAATGCTTGCTTGGTTATTTTTCTAATTGTATTAGAGTTCAACCTCCACTAGAGTAGCCTTGTAGATTCACTTCGTGATTCTATTCTACCTTAATAAATAGAGAACCTCGACAACTCTCTTTTCCACATCATTCATTCATTCCTAATATTGGAAATCAATGGCTTGCATCACTGATATATTGCAATATTGTAGTGGGTTTCTATTCTACGTTTTGAAGCTTGTTGGTTGTTGGGAGAGGGCCATAATAGTTATTTTCTTTCCCATGTTTGCACACAAGGTGTGCTAACCTTCCTAGAAACCATACACATTTTTTTTGTCGCTTGATTCCACAACACACACTATATAGTCCATACACAAGGGATGTGTATTGTTCTCTGGGTCATATATAGATGTATTCAATGTTGTTAGGCATGCATCCTTTCTCTTCCTAGGGTCATACGATCATTGTTAGGTGTATCTCTTTGGCTAGCGTGTGAGAACCCTTGGACGCAAAGATGGATGGTGGCATGTTTGACTATAGTGAATTATCTCTTGGTTGGATGTAGCATAGTTTATGGGGTTGGGCATGGAGTAGATACATTCCATACCATCTTTTGTTAAATCCATTTCTTAAATTATTTATGTAATTATCATTGTGCACGTCTTAATGAATTAGCGTTCCATTTTCTCTTAATTAGATGGACATTTGAATAACTCTCATATGGTTCCCACAATTATCATGTGTCCATGCTTTAATGAATAAGCATGTCATTGAGTGACGCTTAATTGGATGGGATCTTAAACGAATGGAGTGAGCTCTTAAGTGAATAGAGTGATATATCTATATACAATTGTTTGTAGTGGAAATTTTGGTTGGATCATGTGTACTTGCCTTTGATATGAATGAGTGATGGTTTAATGAGTTGAATTGATGTGTTCATACATTGCATAATAAGACAATCTTAGTGCAAGCTTGTAGAGAATTAAAATATATTGCAAAATTCTCAAAGATCTATGTTGGTGAAATGGAAAGGTTATAATCCTACCATTTAAGGATCATATGGTATCAGAGAAAATGTTTGAATACATGTTATGCACCGAATTTCCAAAAGAGCATAAAAAGAGAGAGTAATCCAATGCCTTAGGAATGAAAAAAAGAGATGAATAAGAATCGTCTTTGAGGGGGCGACCTCCTTATATAATGTATCCAATACACAAAAAAAAGATGTGATGATCCTAAAGCTAGGTATCCTTGGTATATATATAGGAGACAAAGGGTACAATTACAATTCTAGTTGAGGATACAATTACAATTAAGGTCCTAGCCAACCAATAAAGACAATACTAATATAACGATAGAGATGTAACGTTACAATATATAGGGCTTAACATGTATCTCCCCTTCAAACAAGTGTTGTCCTCAACACTTGATTAATTATGTATGTTTCTTCCTAAAGAACTAATCTTCCCATATCACCTCTTCTATTGGAAATTTATTCCACTTGAAGAGGTACTCAATAATTGCATGATTATGCAGTTTCTTGGTTCATGTGTCAAGGATTGTTTTAGGTTCTAGTCATCTAGGATCTTATCACCAATTATATTTTTAGGAAAGACACATGGAAGACTGGATGTACACATGAAGATGGAGACAAATCCAATTTGTAAGCCATACTTCCAATCAACTGCAACACCTTATAGGGACCATACTACTCGGGTGCTAATTTATTGTCCTTCTTTTGATACTTGAGGTAAATATGTTTGTATGGTTGTAGCCTCAAAAATACTCAATCCCCCACTTAAAAATGCATTTCACTATGATGTTGATATGTGTTTCGTTTCATCCTATTTTGTGTTATAGCTAAGTTATCTTTCAATAGTTGGAGAACCTCTTGTTGGTGCTTAATGTGATCCTCCACCACTTGAACCTTATATTATTCTTTCAAGGATGATGTCATGGAAGGAGGATGATAGCCATGAAATGCCATAAATGGTGACATTTTTTTATGGAGTATGGAAATATGTGTTGTACCACCATTATCCTAAGGGAAGTCACTTGTCCCATTGTGTTTGTTTATCAGATGAAAATAAATGAAGATACCCCAGTTCTAGGAATTTATTCACAATCTCACTTTCCCCATCATATTGAGGATGGTAAGAGGAGTTGTGAGCCAACTGAGTGCCCAAACAAAAAAATATTTCCTTCCAAAAATTGCTAGTGAAAATTGGGTCTCTATCACTTACAATAATCTCGAGGATTCCATGCAGCTTCTAAGCGGATTCCATGAATGTTGCATCTATTGTACTTGTTTTAAAGGGATGATAAAGAGAGCATAAATGGGCATACGTTATGAGTTGATCCACTATTACCATGATGATTGTCTTTCCTTCTGGTTTTGGTAGACTAGTGATAAATTCATTGAGACCTCTTCCCAACGCTGACTTGGTATGGCTAATGGATTTAGAAGACCTAATGTCTTGATTGTCTCTCATTTGTTTTGTTGGCAAACCAAAAATTTTGCCACAAACTTTTGGACATCATTTTTAAGACATTACCAGAAAAATCCTTCTTGATCATGTTGTACATTTTCAAGAACCATGAATGTCCTCCTATAGGAGAAGTTGGCAATTCCAAAAGGACCTTCTATTTGAGTTGAGAATTCTTACATAAATATAGGCGATCTTGGTACCATAGTGAATCATTCTTCCACACAAATTTATCTAGTGAACTAGAGACTTCTTGTAGTTGTCGAATTATCGTGCATTCCTTATGATCCTATTTCCATTATGTCCTTGCTTCTTCTACCCAATCAGATTGCATAATGGAAACAGCACAAAGTAATCCCTCAACGTCATCTTCTTTGATTGAAAGTGCATCTTCCACCACATTTTGTTTTCCTTCTTTGTAGATACTTTCAAAGTCATAGCACAGCATCTTTGTAACCCATTTTTGTTTATGTTATGAAGATAATATTTGTTCCAAGAAGTACTTAAGACTGGCATGATTTGTTCTTATCTTGAAGTGTCTCCCTATTATGTAAGGGCGTCATTTCTTAATTGCATGTAATATAGCCAACATTTCATTTTCATAAATTGGTTTCAGTAAGTTTGTTTCCTTTAAGTTTGCAACTTTAAAAGGCAAGTGGCCTTCCTTCTTGCATTAAAACTACACCAATGCTATGCCCTGAGGCATCACATTCCACTATAAATTTTTTTGTGAAGTCAGGTATGGATAATATAGGAGATGTTCACATGGCAACTTTAAGTTTTTTCAAAATATTATGTTGCTTCTTGAGCCCAAGAGAATGCCTCATTTTTCAATAACCTTGTTAGAGGTGTGTTGTAGGTACAACAGATCCCATGTTTTCAAGAAAACATGCGAGCCCCAAATTTTTATATGCAAAGGTAATGATTAAATTCCATGATTATTTTGGGGTTTTCATCATGCTTTTATTACTTTGCTTTGATTTGATTAAGTTAGCAATCTTTCCCTTTGGAAAATTCTCTTGATTTTGTGTGTTTTTGTGAGTTGCTGAAGGCTTTGATTTTCCCAAAAATTAACTCATTCTGCAACTCGCAATCTGCAACCCGCAATGCGGATTATGGAAGCTTGGTTTTTTTATTTTAAAACATGTTTGTTCTGCAACCCACAATGCGGAGTTCTTTTTCCAATAATTGCGGTTGTTTGCACCCGCAACCCATAACCCGCAAATGCGGATTGAAGGAACACCTTTTAATTAGTTTTGCGCTTTGTGATTCCGCAACCCGCATTTGCGGATTGCGAATTGCAAAGGGTGTTTAAATAATAAATTTCTCGTTTTTTGTTTCCGCAACCCGCAACCTGCAATGGCGGATTGTAGATTGCAGAAACCTTTGGTTTGTTAATTTCTAGAGTTGTGATCCCGCAATTCCGGATTGCAGATTGCGGGAAGGATGTATATATTTTCAAAATAAGCGCCCGCAACTTTCTTCTGCATCCTCCATGATTAATCGTAACCGTTCATTCACCTTGATCTTGCGGTTGATATTTGATTGTTTTGATTTGGTTAACTATGTCTGTTTTCCATTTTTATTCATCATTTTTTGATTTGCAATCAGGTTTTAAACAACGATTTTCACCTGCGGCCAAACATGTACTGGTAATCATTGATCCCACTAATTCGTAGCTGATCGACTGTTGAGATTGGTCATTAAATCATATGTGAATTAATGCAAATCTTATCTTATCTTAACCCAATTTTCGTCGACACATGCTATGGGTTATTTCAATACATACGTGATAATTGCAGGTTCCAGACCGTAAGATGTCAATCATGGCAATTCATTACGCTCAGTCATTCCTAGAATCTTTATTATTTTCCTTTAGATACAGACGTCGACATGGGAAATTTGTTGATCATATTGTAATCCAAAGGTATTGTTAGTAAATTTTCACAAGTTTTCCTTCTGACAGTCATATTGTGATCAACATGCAGAGAGATCACAAATCTTCGGTCAGACTTTGTGAAGAGAAGGAACTTCAGCCTCTTCTATACCTAGAACCTGTGTCGCCACCTTTTGATGTAGGTGTTCCTAATGAAAGCAGTGGTAGTGAAGAAGAGGATTCTGGGATTCAATCCGTCTGCATATGGCTCCCTCAGAGGAAGAGAAGGAAGACCACTGAGAAATCATCTGATCAAGACGCTACCATTATCCAGGATTTTATAATCAATGAAGTACCTGTCACTCCACCAACCTCTTTGAAGGAGGAACAGGTGGCCGACTTTTCAGTTTTTGAGAACATTGTCGATCATCACGAATATTCTAAAAAGGATCTTTCAGTTTCCTTGTCATCCATCACAGATAGCTAATAGACTATGGTTAACATCCACAGTTTGTTATGGGATGTTTCCCTGAAATCGTGTGATGAAAATATTTTGAAATTTTGTGAAATATTCGGTATTATTCACTCCTTAGGACGTCCTTGATCGTGATTAGAATAGTCTGATTTTGTAAATCCCTATTTTCATGGGATGGCTATCCTTTGTAACTGTCTTTGTAATTATTATTTAAAGGGTAGAAGTCTCATGGGGTAAAGGGGGGGATATAATTTCCAGAGAAGGACTGGAGAAACGTTGTTTCACTTGTGATCTTGTAATTTTTTGCAGACCAATGAATCAAAGTTAGTTTCTTTTGGCATCTTCTTTGTTTATGTTATCAAATTTCTTTGATGATGTCTGATTTCTTCACCTTAATTATTGGATGAATACTGTTGATTTTGCAACCAATCATTAATGCATTGATCTATGATTTAGATTTGTCTTAATTCATGGTCTATGTGTATTTATGTTCTAATTGAACTCATTTAATTAAAATCTTTATCTATATGTACAAATGATTCACAAAAATTAATAATTCATGTTAATTTTTCAATTAGCATAAGAACTACAGGATAATCTTGTATGCACTCAATATTTAAAATGTTATCAGTAATTTTCATTGTCTGATTATATTTTGAAGTAATAAGTAATGATCCAATTTTACATTTCTGTTAAGCTGGTGAATTAACTTATTAAAATTCAAACCAAGTTATCCTGCACACAAGCAATGCACTTCCTTTAGATTAGATCTGACTTAGTTTAGATTTCCTTCAAGGTAGATTTGTTCTAGGTTTAGATCCATTTAGAGTTAGAACGCTTTAATATTCCCTCACAGGAAGACTGATCCTTTGGGATCAAACCCCATAAGTGCCAGCGGAGGCCTTTGTATCCATGGTAGTTAACTACACCAAACAGGCTAGGGATAGAACTTCTCTTGCACAGAGCCTTTTGAAGCCTTTCAGTTTGGGTTTTCACCCTTTGTTATTAGCCTTAGAACCCATTCCAGCAACCTACACATTTGAGGCTTCAACAAATGGCGCTAGAAGGAGGGCTTGAAGCAAGATATGCCTAAACAAAATACCAATAGATCTCCTCCAGCAAGAATACCGATTGTAACCCATAGTCACACGCAGGCATCTACCTCTGTTGAACAACCGATGCAAGATCCAAACGCCATTCCTGCTACCCCTGTGATAGAGTAGGAAACCAAAAGGGGCAACATTATTTTTGTATCACCCACTAGGGGACCCCTCACACTCGAACAAATACTCAAAGGTTCTTCTAATAGTGTTGCTATGTTACAATGAAGGATCGCTGAAAGCGTAATCAGGGACTAGCAACAATTCATCACCAAAACACCAATCCGCAAGCTAATAACTCAGATAACCAAAATTCATATCGCCCAAACCTCGAACAACACAATTCACCTCTCCACAATCTACTTCCCGATTTCAACCTTGATACATTATTCAATGAAACAGAACTAGACCAACCAAACGTTGCCACGGGTGGACCACCACCGACACCCCCTTCATCTTCATCATCCTCATCTGACGAATCATCTGGTAGTGATTCATCATCCAGTTCAGATTCTGAATACCTACCCATGGCAGAAGGTGGAAACAGACCCTGGCTAGACCAGGATGTCATGTTCGTTGTTGGTGAACAACACAGACTACCCAAAAATCCTGAGAAATGGCTCCCCAAGTTTAACCTTGATGACAAATCACCTACACTTGATCACATCAAAACTTTCATGTAGGCCATTAGGCTTAGGAGTGTCGTTCACGAGGAGGTAGTTTGTAGGCTGTTTCCATACACCTTCGAGGGAAAAGCATCCACATGGTACTTTTCCCTAGAAGCCCGATCCATTCCTTCATGGGATGACTTCCAAAAATTGTTTATCTAGAAATTTGGAGATGATAAGACTCCAGAAGAATTGGTTTTAGACTTATCCTCAATGAAAATTAGAGGCAAGGAGAGGGTAAAAGATTATAATCAAAGGTTTTCATATTTAAAAAATAGAATCCCTATTACTCTTATCCCTGCAGAAGAATTGCTGGTTGCTTATTATGTTAAGGGTTTACCTGTTCTCATTGCTATGTGGGTAAAAAGATCACGAAAAGAAAACTTGCAGGAAGCCTTTACTGAGGCTATCCAGGTTGAAAAAAACATATTCTGCCTAAAGGATAATCCTGATGTTGCATCAGATCAACCTTCAACCTCCAAAAGAAAGCAAGAAACTCCTATGAAACCTACAGTGCAAAACAAAGACCCATTTGAGATGACTGACATGAAGAAGTTCCTCCAAAATATCTCAAATGAAATGGTAGACCTGAAAGGAAACACAGAAAATCAGAACAATAATAGGGGTTTCAACAGACAACCTTTCAAAAGACTATACCAACCTCCACAAAACCAAGTCCCAACTAATCCTGATGAAGGATTGAACTCAGAAGAAATTATTTCTATCTTTAAGGCTTTTGTTTCAGAATCACATAATTCTCCTAACCAGCAAGATGAAAATCCACAAGAGAATCAAGATCCTGAACCACCAGATGAAGTAGAAGACCAACAGATAAACACAATTAGCATCTTTTTAGAACTTCCCATGGCCGAGGAAGAAGATGAGCCTGAGGCTGTCTTCAATGTCCAACATCCCTACAATACAAGGAGTAAAGGACAGCCCACACAGGAAGCTTCCACTTCAACTCCCGCTCCAAACAGAGGTAAAGCACCAGCAATTAAGGATAGTTTAATTCCTAAAATAGAATATAGTCTGATTGAAGACTAGAAAAGAGTAAAAGCCAATATTTCTATTTTTGAACTTCTGAAAATCTCTACAATGAGAAACAGTTTTCCCAATAGTATAATTGTCAACAAACCCAGAGAGGATCAGAACAACAATTTGGAAACATACTCTAAGCCTGGAAATCAGAAGCCAGGCAGTAAGAAGACACCTCCTTTCTTTCTTACTTTTGAAGTCTTCAATAGAAATGTCCATAATTGTATGATAGATTCAGGGGCTTCATCAAATGTGATGCCTCTATCTGTCTGCAAGAAATTGAATGCCTCTGTGGAGCCTTGCCCTACCCAAATTGTCCATCTTGATAGATCCAAAGTTAGGGTAGTGGGAGAACTGTAGAATGTCTTGTTAACACTATTTGTTGACCCCAGAATCCACCAGACAGTGGATATTATTGTGGCTGACATTCCAGAAATGTATTGCATGTGGCTGAGCAGAGATTGGTCAGAGAAGCTCAAAGGCTACTTTGCTAATGACTGGTCTCACTTGTGGCTTCCCTACAATGGGAGACCAAACAAGATTAAAATCAGCAGGGAGCCTTATATGAAACAAATTGTCACAGAATTAAATGATCCCAGTGAGCCTGCTACATACTTCAGCTCACATGTGGAACATTACACTTTTGATACTTTCTTTGGGGATATGCCTGCGAATTTGTCACCAGCTCAGAATATATAGAATCAGTCCCAAATTGTCAATCTCACTTATGTTCCATTCTCAGGTACTGTTGTCCATAATGTTTATAATGTAAATACAAATTTTAGGTTATATTTGAATGCATGGACTCTATTTTTTTATGGCTCTAGATCTAAAGATGTAGCTGGTGTAGGTTATGTCCTAATTGATCCAAAAGGGACCAAAACTATGATTTCCTGCAGAATTGAGTTTGAATGCACCAACATCATAGCTGAATATGAGGCCCTAGTCCAGGGACTCAAGAAGGCCATTGATATGGCTGCCCAAGTAATTGAATGCTATGGAGATTCTGATATCGTAGTAAAACAGGTGAGAAACAAAATACATTGTTTGTCTCCTCATTTAATTAACTATTAAAAATTGGTAAGAGATCTCACTAACTCTTTTTCTGCATTTAACATCAAGTCAGTCCCCAAATCACAGAATTTTGATGCAGATTTACTGGATAATACTACATCTAGGTTGATTCCACCAGAAGGTTTGACCCCTAACACTTTTCAATTGAACTTATATACAGGCCTTCTGTTCCTGATAATGTGACAAATTGGAAGGTGTTTGATGATGATCAACAAATATTAGACTTTATCACAGCTCATGACACTTTTCAAGATGTGTAAATAGATGAGTCTAAGCATGAGAAATATCTCTCTAATCCTTCTAACCTCATCCCTAAATCAGTCATAAACTTGGAGAAATACTATGATTTGCAGAATAAGTTCAAGCAAAATACCAATTGTAAAACCTAGAGTTCATCCCTCAACTATGAGCCTGTCAACCTAGGAACATAACAGAATCCTCATTTCATCAATCTAGGGGTTGATTGCTCCGTTGAGGAAAAGAGAACTTTTATCAAATTGTGCAAGGAGTTCAAAAATGTTTTTACGTGGACATATGATGAACTCAAAACTTTTGACACCAATATAATGCACCATAATATACCAATGAAATAAGAAGTAAAGCCTTATCAGCATAAGTTAAGGAAGATGCATCCTAGTCTGGAACCCTCTGTAAAGAAGGAGCTTGAGAAATTACTAGCAGCACGAATTATTTTCCCTATTAGACATACACAGTGGATTGCTAACCTAGTACCTGTTCGGAAGAAGAATGAGGAAATCAGACTCTGTGTTGATTTCAAAAACTTAAATAGAGCTTCCGAAAAGGACAACTACCATGTTCCTCCTATGGAGCGGATTCTACAGAAAATAGCAGGGTCTGAGATGTTTTCTCTCCTTGATGGCTTCTCAGGATATAATCAAGTCCTAGTTGCCCCTGATGATCAACTTAAAGAAGCTTTTACGACCCCTTGGGGAACCTTTGCCTATAGGCATATGCCTTTTGGGCTACTAAATGCAGGTGCCACATTCCAGATAGCCATGGATATAGATTTTAGGGGTTTGATGCAAAATTCGGTCGTTGTATATTTAGATGATATTACTATTTATTCTAAAAAACCACATGAACATTTGTCTGCTCTGAAACAGGTGTTTGAACGCTGCAGAAGATATGGAATCTCATTGAACTCGAAGAAATCTATATTTGCAGTCACTGAAGGTAAGTTGTTAGGTTTTATTGTTTCGAAAGAAGGCATGATCATTGATCTAGAATGCACAAAGGCCATTTCGAATATCGGCCTACCTGGTTCATGCAAAGCCATGAAATCTTTTCTCAGTAAGATTAATTTCGTTCGTAGATTTGTTCCAAATTTTTCTCAAATTGTAACGCCATTGCAACAATTAGTTAAAAAAGATGCAAAGTTCAAATGGCATGAGGAACAAAAGGTTGCCTTTGTTGAAATCCAGAGAGCCATTGCGGACCCCCTCTTTGATGTCCCCATACTTCAACAAAGATTTTATTCTGTACACATTTGCTACTGATTTCTCCTATGCAATTTTCCTGACACAGAAACATGATAATGATGCTGAAATTCCTATTTCATTCATGAGTTCCACGTTCAAAGGGGCATAACTCAAATACTCCCAGATCGATAAAAAAGCTTACACAGTTTACAAATCGGTAAAATAGTATAGACCGTATTTATTGAAATCTCAGACTAAAGTCATTGTTCCTTATGCAGCTATCAGAAATGTTCTAGTTCAAAAGGAACTAGGAGAAAAGATAGCTCATTGGATGACAGCTTTGCAAGAATATGACTTTGAGATTAGACCAACAAAGATTGTGAAAGGCCAAGGCTTGTGTCTGCTAACCGCTCAATCCAATGATCCTGTACAACAACAGATTGAGTGGGAACAAGAAGAGAGTACCACAATAGGTTCTGTTAATGTTATCACAACCCAAGCATTTGGATGGTATGATGACATTAAATTCTTCCTTACCCATGGGTTTTCTCCCGAAACCCTTGAATTTAAAAAACGCAGAGCTTTAAGATTAAAATCTACGCCATATCAATTTATAGATGGATTTCTATTTAGGAAGAATTATGATGGTGTTTTTCTCAGGTTTTTAGAGAAAGAAGAAACTAATACTATTCTTTTGCAATTTCATGCAAGACCTGCGGGAGGGCATTTCTCAGGAGAAACCATTGCACATAAGATCTTGAGGGCAGGATACTACTAGCCTACTTTGTTCAAGGATGCCGATGCTTATGTTATAAAATGTGAGCCCTATCATAAGTGTGTTGGGAAAATGAAAAAACCTTTCTTTTGCAGCCGGTAACAGTTTAGTTTCCATTTCAATAATGGGGATTGGATTTTGTTGGACCCATTAACCCTATTTCCTCCCTGCAACACAAGTATATCTTGACAGCCACATACTACTTTACCAAGTGGGTAGAGGCAGTCCCCCTCAGATAATGCAATACAAACCAAGTGATCTCATTCCCTGAAAGCCAAATAATCACTAGGTTTGGTGCCCCCGAATTTCTAGTATTTGACAATGCGTCTTATTTTTCTTCCATTGATCTTACACAGTATGCCCTTGAAAAATGGATAAAGTTGAAGTTTTATGCCAATTACTATCCACAAGGGAATGGACTAGCAGAGTCTTCTAACAAAAAATTGATTAACATCTGGAAGAAGATAGTTTTTACTCACCATAAAGATTGGCACACCAAGCCATACAATGCTCTTTGGGAAGACCGGGTCACCCCAAATGTAGCCATAGGAAATTCCCCTTACTGTTTAGTTTATGGTAAGGAGTCCATCTTGCCATCCAACCTCATGATCCCTTCACTACAGTTGACACAGTCTATACAAGAGGATGATTCTTACCCAATCCAGCACATAATTGATATGTTTCTCAAGCTGGAAGAAGATAAAGAGAAATACAAAAACAAGTTGTATCAAGATTGGCAGCTGGTAAAGAGGTGGTTTGATGAGAAGTCCTCATCTGATAGGGATTTTACTGTGGGGGACTTGGTACTAAAGTGGGATAAGCAACATAAAGATAAAAATGATTACACCAAGTTCCAACGTCTATGGATAGGACAATTCATTGTTACAGAAAAGATTGGTCCTAGTACTGTCTGGTTGCAGACACTGGAAGGTATCACAGACACCTACCCAGTGAATGTGCAATTGCTCAAAAAGTATTTTGTTTGATTGAGCAGTTTCACTTGCTATACATAAAGTGTGGTTTGTTTTCTTTTCTGCTTGTTTTTATTCAATTTTTCTTTTGTACATTAGTTTTATTTTCAATAAAGTCCACACATTTTGGCAAAGGTTGTTAATCAGTATGTCTCAAGTCTGCACAAATCTGAAGTTTCGAGGTAAACAGTGTTAGTTTTAATTTCACTCAACCTATATTGGCAAATGTTTTTCATGAAATTGAACAGTCAATATTTGCAAAGCCTTGATTGATACCTTCCCACCTTAGCCAATATATTTACGGATGTTTCGTGTGGTTAATTGAAGTTGAGGAAGCAATTGGTTTTTCTGCCTTATGTTTTGTTAGGGAATGGCAACATATATTCATAGCTTTGTCAGCCTTACCCATTCTGGATCCCACTCTGATCACCTTAAAAATAATTCACCTTAATAATTGTAGATTGCAAGATGGGGGGTCTTATTACAAGCCATCCCATTATGTTCATATATGTTTAAGTGGAATGAAATCTCCACATCAAGCCACCAAACTTGGGGGATGACTTTCAGCTGCTGTTAGAAGGTGGAAGATCCTATCACAGGTCGGTCCATTCATGATCTGCAAAACATCGGTGAGTAACACTACTGTCATGTGGTTACCAAGCCACAGTCACTGTCTTGTAATCTATGCCCTAATAAAATATTATTTTTCTTTGTAAGACAGTTCGTTGCATACGAGGATAAGGTCTTATCACAAGCCATCCCTACCATGATCATGGGTCTGATTTTGGATTGAAATTACCCCTTGTGGTCACCAAGCCATGGTAATTGCTTTTTGTGTCAAAAGCTAAAAGACAGGGAGTCTCCTTACCGAGCTAGCTTGTTCAGTTTCCAAATCAGGTTTGTGAATGGAATTTATAACATTTGATCACTAAGTCAGGGCAATGGCCTTGTATCAACAGAATTCTTGCTTGCATTTTTTATTTTGTTTAAAACAAAAAAGGACAAAAAAAGGGAAAATAAAATGAATACATTGTAAGTAATGCATTTGTACATAAATAAATAAATAATAAACTTAAGGTGATTCAAGATTTGGTAACCCAGAATTGCTCTAGGTTTGCTCTAAGGCTCATCACAAACTGCCTTCCTTTGACTGCGTAATGGTAAAGGATTCATGTTTACTTCTAAGGCTGCCTTGTCATATGAACATCATCATTAAATGGTTTTGGATGGGGATATATCAATCATATGACTGACTTTGTTGTTTTGATTGTGTTTGGTGAGAACATTTTGTTAATTACAGGTTGAAACATCAAGTTTATTGACATGTTTTCCTCGTAATTACAGATTTTATTTACAGAGATAACTGGTTCGTCCCAGCTAGTTGCCATTTGTTGTAGGTACAACAGATCCCATGTTTTCAAGAAAACATGGGAGCCCCAAATTTTTATATGCAAAGGTAATGATTAAATTCCATGGTTATTTTGGGGTTTTCATCATGGTTTTATTACTTTGCTTTGATTTGATTAAGTTAGCAATCTTTCCCTTTGGAAAATTCCCTTGATTTTGTGTGTTTTTGTGAGTTGCGGAAGGCTTTGATTTTCCCAAAAATTAACTCATTCCGCAACCCGCAATGTGGATTGCGGAAGCTTGGTTTTTTTAATTTTAAAACATGTTTGTTCTACAACCCGCAATGCGAATTGCGGATGCAGAGTTCTTTTTCCAATAATTACAGTTGTTTGCACCCAAAAACTGCAACCCGCAAATGCGGATTGTGGGAACACCTTTTAATTAGTTTTTTGCTTTGTGATTCCGCAACCCGCATTTGCGGATTGTGGATTGCGGAGGGTTTTTAAATGATAAAGTTCGCGTTTTGCGTTTCCGCAACCCGCAACCTACAATGGTGGATTGCGGAAACCTTTGGTTTGTTAATTTCTAGAGTTGTGATCCCGCAATTGCGGATTGCGGATTGCAGGAAGGATGTATATATTTTCAAAATAAGCGCCTGCAACTTTCTTCCGCATCCTCCATGATTAATCATAACCGTTCATTCACCTTGATCCTGCGGTTGATATTGGATTGTTTTGATTTGGTTAACTATGTCTGTTTTTCGTTTTTATTCATCATTTTTTTATTTGTAATAAGGTTTTAAACAAGTATTTTTGTTGGAATATTCACACCATCATTTTTGTATTTTGCATGCTGCATGCTTTGCATGCCACTGCATGCATCCATTCATCATCATGGTGGTCTCCCCAGCACCTAGAGCTTGCTTCTAGCTCTCTAGAGCCTGTCTATAGCCCCCATTTGGCCTCCTACCTACTTGATGCGCCCTTCTTGACCGTTGTGCATCGTAAGTGTGCCTTTCTCACCTACCACTATCAGTTAGAGCGCCTTTACTCACCTACCTTCAGTTATCACTCAGTTAGGGTGCCTTATCTCACCTACCGGGAGTTATCATTCAATTAGTGCATTGATTGAGTAGTTCTTCCACTAATTGCTCATACTGACTACTTGTAGCTTCTAGTTAGATAGTTCTGGAGTTCCACTTGACTATTTGATAGCCTCATGCGCCCCCCTTGGAGTCTCCATTCCCTGATTTGTGCCTAGATGGTTTTGTTAGACTCAGTTAGACACACTTGACTGACTATTACCATTTATGACTGATATTATTGACTGGATGATGTCTCCATTGTTATCCAAGCTAGACTTTGAATTAGACAGACTCATGCACCCCACTTGGAGTCTCCATTCCTTGATTTATGGCTAGATGGTTCTGTTAGACTCAATTGGACACACTTGACTGACTCTTACCATTTATGACTGATACTACCAACTGGATGATGTCTCCATAGTTATTCATGCTATACTTTGAGCTCATATTCGAATTCCCTACTTGGCTAATTTGAATCCTATATGATGCCTCACCATTGATTATTGTAACACATTCTCTACATTCATTATTCATTGTATGATATTGACATTGTCCATTATTCTGTGTTTATGAGTGATTATTGAATGCATGCTTCTTCTTCTTTGCAAATAATCTTGAGAGTTATATTGTGAGTTTGTTACAGTTGCTAGATCCCTGCAAATTATCACAATTTTCACCTGTGGCCAAACATGTACTGGTAATCATTGATCCCACTAATTCGTAGCTGATGGACTGTTGAGATTGGACATTAAATCATACGTGAATTAATGCAAATCTTATCATATCTTAACCCAATTTTCGTCGACACATGCTATGGGTTATTTCAATACAGACGTGATAATTACAGGTTCCATACGTAAGATGTCAATCATGGCAATTAATTTACGCTCAGTTATTCCTGGAATCTTTATTGTTTTCCTTTAGATACATATGTCAACATGGGAAATTTGTTGATTGTCATATTGTAATCCAAAGGTCTTGTTAGTTAATTTTCACAAGTTTTCCTTTTGACAGTCATATTGTGATCGACATGTAGAGAGATCACAAATATTCGATCAGATTTTGTGAAGAGAAGGAACTTCAGCCTCTTCTATACCTAGAACTTGTGTCGCCACCTTTTTATGCAGGTGTTCCTGATGAAAGCAGTGGTAGTGAAGAAGACGATTCTGAGATTCAATCCATCTGCATACGGATCCCTCAGAGGAAGAGAAGGAAGACCACTGAGAAACCAGTTGATCAAGACAATACCATTATCCAGGATTTTATAATCAAGGAAGTACCTGTCACTCCACCAACCCCTTTGAAGGAGGAACAAGTGGCCGACTTTTCAGTTTTTGAGAACATTGTCGATCATCTTGAATATTCTAAAAAGGATCTTTCGGTTCCCTTGTCATCCGTCACAGATAGCTAGTAGATTGTGGTTAACCTCCAAAGTTTTTTATGGGATGTTTCTCAGAAATCGTGTGATGAAAATCTTTTGAAATTTTGTGAAATATTCGGTATTATTCACTCCTTAGGACATCCTTGACCGTGATTAGAATAGTCCGATTTTGTAAATCCCTGTTTTCATGGGATGGCTATCCTTTGTAACTGTCTTTGTAATTATTATTTAAAGGGTAGAAGTCTCATGGGGTAAAGGGGGGGGAGATAATCGCCAGAGAAGGAATGGAGAAACGTTGTTTCACTTGTGATCTTGTAATTTTTTGCAGATCAATGAATCAAAGTTAGCTTCTTTTGGCATCTTCTTTGTTTATGTTATCAAATTTCTTTGATGGTGTCTGATTTCTTCACCTTAATTATTGGATGAATACGGTTGATTTTGCAGCCAATCATTAATGCATTGATCTATGATTTGGATTTGTCTTAATTCATGGTCTATGTGTATTTATGTTCTAATTGAATTCATTTAGTTAAAATCTTTATCTATTTGTGCAAATGATTCACAAAAATTAATAATTCATGTTAATTTTTCAATTAGAATAAGAACTACAGGATAATCTTGTATGCCTCAATATTTAAAATGTTATCACTAATTTTCATTGTCTGATTATATTTTGAAGTAATAAATAATGATCAAATTTAACATTTCTGTTAAGTTGGTGAATTAACTTATTAAAATTCAAACCAAGTTATCCCGCACAGAAGCAATGCACTTCCTTTAGATTAGATCTGACTTAGTTTAGATTTCCTTCAAGATGTATTTGTTCTAGGTTTAGATCCATTTAGAGTTAGAACACTTTAATCTTCCCTCACAGGAAGAATGATCATTTGGGATCAAACCCCATAAGTGCCAGCGGAGGCCTTTGTATTCGTGGGAGTTTACTATACCAAATAGGCTGGGGATAGAACTGCTCTTGCACAGAGCCTTTTGAAGCCTTTCAGTCTAGGTTTTCACCCTCCGTTGTTATCCTTAGAACCCATTCCAGCAACCTACACATCTGAGGATTCAACAAGGTGCTTCTATTTGACCATAATTCTTGATGAACTTGCAATAGTAGCCTATCAATCCTAAGAATCCACTTAGATTTGTTCGAGGTTTTGAGAATTGGCCATTCCATGAAAACCTTAATTATGTTAGGGTCCACTTTGACACCTTTGTTAGATACAATATGACCTAAGTATTCCACTTCCTAAAACCCAAATGCAAACTTAGAAGGTTCAACATAAAATTGGTGCTCCTCCAATAGTTTTAAGATCTTGTCAACATCTTGTACATGCTCCTCTCAAGATTTGTTATAGATTACTATATCTTAAAAAATTACTAGCACAAATTTTCCAAGGAAATGTTTAAAAATAGAATTCATCAAGATTTGAAATGTGTAAGGTGCATTGGTAAGGCCAAGTGACATCATCAAAAATCCATAATGATCTTGATGTGTTCTAAAGAATTTTTTTATAATGTCTTCTTTCCTCATTCTAATTTGATGATATCCAAAACGAAGATCCAACTTGGTAAATAAAATTGCCACCTGTAATTCATATAATAATTCATCAATGGAGGGAATAAGAAACTTATCTTTTATGGTCATCTTATTGATATCTCTATAATATGGACACATATGAGATGAACCTTCCTTTTTATGAACCATCACGATTGGTGCAAAGAAATAAATTTGGTAGGGTTGAATGATGCCTGCATCTAACATTTCTTGAACCATATTTTCAAGTTTACTCTTTTGTGGATATGGGTACATGTAGGGTCTGATGTTAGGTGGTATGTTACCTAATTGCAAGTGAAAAGCATGGTCATGATCTCTAGTAGGTGGAATACTTTTAGGAATTTTTCCAAATACCTTGGGATGTTTTTCAATAGCTTGTTGGAGATCCATTGGAATATAGGGCATAGATGTTTGCACATCTAGCGAGCATAATTGTGCAATTACTCCATAGTGTGGTAGAAATTATGAAATTTCTACCCCATATACTATGGTCTATATGTTTATGATGCAATAGGTCTCACTCAATTTGGACTTTTCAAGCTCCATATATAATAGTTTTACCCATAACACATGTTTGAGACTATTGTTTGGACTAGTCAAAAACCTTAAATTCCATATGGTATAACTTGAAACCTATAATGAATCATGACATTAAATTCATATCACAGATAGCTCAATATGTACTCTAAGGACCATCCAGGTTTTTCTATATGAAACATCCCCAAAAGAAATATTAAGAGGGGGGGTGAATCAGTTTTGAGCACTTTTACCATTTCAAACATTAATTATATCATGTAAATATTAACCATTAGCAATGTCATTCATCATAACATAAACCATACACAGTGCACAAGATATTTAACATGTAAACCCAAAAGGGAGAAAATCACTGAATTCTTTTCTTATATAATAACAAGATTACATTCATAGGAATCACCAGCTTCCAAGATTCTCCAACACCAATTGGAAGGAGGCACCAACCCCCTAATTTACAAGCACCAACATGAAGGAAGATCCAAGTATTTACCAGCACCTACTGGAAGGAGGATCCAACCCCGTTATTTATAGGCTCCAACTCCCTAATTTACCAACACCAACTGGAAGGAAGCTACAACTCCCTATCCTTTCCCTGTCCTGCCATTGTCACTATATCACTGCCACAACCTGTACCTATATCACTGTCTCTATCAATCTGTACCTGTATCACTTCCTCAGTCAACATGTACCTATATCACTGTCTCTTTCAACCTATATCACTGCATCACTACCTCTGTCAACCTGTCACAATCATTATCTCTGTAACAATGCCCCAATCATTGTCTCTGCAACCTGTATCTCTATCTCTATAACATGTACATGTATCTCTATATCTATACATGTATCATTATCCATTTCACAATCATTGTATCTCTATCTCAATGCCACAATCATTGACTCTGACACAATGCCACTGTTAATGTCACAATGCCACAATCATTGTCACATTGTCTCAATATATGCCATACTATATCAATCTGTTCATGCCTTAAATCTATACCCAGAAACAATCATCCATCGATTTCATTTGCATCCTCATCTTTTACATCATAGACATTTTCAAAACATTGAACATTCCAAGAGATGAGCCATATTGCAAAACATAACCATGGAATATGCCAATATAACCACTATGATCTATGATAAGACCATCATACAATATTCCAAATAATCATCAATATCTATGCCAAGATCATCATACAATATGCCAATATATCATCACGATATATCAAAATATATCCATCATCATAGCCTCCATAACATATTCACCGACTTCAAAGAGATATAGCAAGATATAAGCTCATATACTATAATCAAAGATGAACTCTATCCATGAGAGACATGTGCCATCACAAGAGAAACCAACAAGCATGAACCATACCTTTTCAATGATTACATGATGAAGAAACAATAGACAAACCAAAAGGAACTCTATATCATGTCATCACATAGCCCTCGCAACAATATTTCCAATGAACCAAGAATTTTGTAATTTTGATCCTAAATGAGAAAGTTATGTCAGTTTTCGTGAATCTCCTCAATCCTCAAAGATGCCCAAAAATTTCTGCTCCACAAAGTTTCGCGATTTTCTTCAAGACGTGCAAAATACCAAAGAGAGACTTGGATGGATGATAAAATAAAAAAGTTTGATATTCATACACTTCATCATGCCTTGTATCTTCTTTTAGGGTCTCCTTAAACTCATCCTTAATTTGTGGATCTCTGTATTTTAAGGGGGTCTCAAGGGTTAGTACCCCACTTCAAGGATCCATCATGACACTTCGTGCCAAAAATTCAAGGTCACTCCATATCTCGTCAAAGGGGCATGAGGGATTGTCCACATAATCATACTTGGTGGATACATCATTATTTCTTGTGGGGTTCCTTGCCACTTCATGTGGTCCAATGGGCCAATGTACCACAACTTTTGGAATCACGTGGACCAAACAACATTATTTTAGGGATATTTCATGCTTCACGCCAACTTGCTTCGGACCAACTTTGGGGACTCTTTATATCCTTTTCCACCATGGGTCATGTAACCCCAAATTAATGGGAAACTGGACTGAACACCATTGTTTCGAGGTTTCTTGCCCTTTTATTTCAAAATTGTCTTGTGTACCAATCCTTATTACTTCGAGGGATACTTCTCATTGTCATATGGAACAATCCTTCTGGTCACGTGGACACAATCACCACTAATTTTAGGGTTATGTGGACTCATCATCATGATTTTGGGAGATCTTTCACACTTAATCCCAATATGCTTTGCACCAACCTTAGGGGCTCTCTAGGGCCTTCTCCAACATGGGTTATGTGGCCCCAACCACATGGTAATGTGGAACCAACACCACTATTTTAGGAATTTCTTCGCATTTCTTACCGACATTGCCTAGGGACACCTTTAGCCTAATTCCTTACACTTATTATCATCATAGTCATGTGACCCACCATAATGGTCATGTGACCCATCATCATGGTCATCTGACCCATTATTGTGGTCATGTGGACCCAACATCATTTTTTTAGGAAATTATTCACACTTCTTCATGACACTTTAGGGACTCCTTTACACTCCACATCAACATGGTCATTAGGAGCTTCTCTAGGGGGATTTCACCACTTGTGTACAACTCAAAGTGTCTTCCTGTGAGGTCCATGCACAACTGCTACGCCATAATGGGACCGCTTTGGACTTATGTACACTCGTGACAAGAATTCTTCTTCAAGGGATTCCTTAGGATTATTAGGGTCTTCTCTAGGGGCTTCAAGGCTTCATCAACATTCCCAAACAATATATCCCTACTACAACCACATCATCATTATCACCTTGACATGAATGGAAACACCACAAATATATTCACCCTTTTGACATCAATGACATCCTATTTGACATCAATGACAACTTCTTCCAACATAGGAATTTCTCCAAATACCTTGGAATGTTTTTCAATATCTTGTTGGAGATCCACTGGAATAGAGGGCATAGATGCTTGCACATCTAGTGAGTACAATTGTGCATTTACTCCCTAGTGTGATAGAAATTATGAAATTTATACCACCAATACTATGGTTTGTATTATTTATGATGCAATAGGTCTCACTCAATTTGGACTTTTCAAGCTCTATATATTACAGTTTTACCCAGAAGACATGTTTGAGACTATTTTTTGGATTAGTAAAAAACCCTAAATTCCATATGACATAACTTTGAAACCTATAATGAATCATGACATAAAATTCATATCACATATAGCTCAATATGTCCTCTAATACCCATCCAAGTTTCACTATATGAAACATCCCCAAAACAAATTTATTGCAAAAATTCCAAGATGACTCATTTTGGAAGTGTCCAAACTCTAATACCAAATGTTATGCATTGAATTCCCAAAAGAGCATAAATAAGAAAGAGAGAGTAATCCAACACCTTAAGAATGAAGAAAAGAGAAGAATAAGAATCCTCTTCAAGGGGGGAACCTCCTTATACAATGTATTCAATACACAAGACAAGATGAGATGATACTAAAGCTAGCTCTCCTTGATATATATATATATATATATATATATATATATATATATATATAGAGAGAGAGAGAGAGAGAGAGAGAGAGAGAGAGAGAGAGAGAGAGAGAGAGAGAGGGTTCAATTACAATTATATCTGACCATACAATTACAATTAAGGTCCTAGATGACCAATAAAGACAATACTAATATAACAATAGAGATGTAATGTTACAATATATAGGAATTAACAATATACTTTGTGAGGCTTGAATGATAAATACCCACATTGACTATAGGAGAAGTGGACAATAATTATTTCTAGGACTTTAGAGAAGCAGAGGACCAACAATGGCGAGGGTTTATCATGAATAAGATCATGTTGAGAAAATGTTGTCATTGATGTCAAAGTGGAAGTGATGATGATGTGGCAGTCATGATGGGGATGTAACAGTGATGATGATGACGATGCAGCAGTAATAGAGGATGATTGTTTGAGTAATGTTCATGAATCCTTGAGAAGCAAACATGTAGTCATGCCATGAAGACAAGTAAATGTCAAAGCAAAGTGAAGAATCCCATGAATCAATGTTGATGTGTCTATATGAAGTAAATTGTTTCCATACCTTTGTGCATTATGGTACCCCTGTATATTTCCTGTACTCAGTATCATTGATTGATAAGGTTGCACTCCTTTATTCATAAATTAAGCATATGGGTTTTATGTTCCTTGAATTCGACATGGATAATCATCCATCAAACCATCTCCAGAAGCTTCCGTACGATTTTTTAGCACAAGTCAAAGTCTGGTCAAATCGCTATTTGTTGTGAACATATTCAACGAACAAGTCTATGAGTATTATAAAAAATAGTAAGTTATGAGAGTGTCTTGATGACAAAGCAAAGCAAAAAAGCCTTTGAAATTGTGAAAGATATTTTAAAGCATCATAATATCAATGATATAAGGAATCCTTGAGGAACCCAACCACTAATCCCTAAACTTCATTACAATGCAAAAACAAGGTCGGTCCCCCCTCAACATGATATCGTGACCTCTCCATTTCATCCAATGACCTATAAGAACATTTCTCTTTGCCATGATGGGTCCACATCATCTTGTTGAAGCACCATGAATGGTCTACGTCGGCTTCAGCATATGCATTGCCATGTAAAATTGGTCCACATCATTTATAAATCATTTTTTTAAAGGGAGATGGAATTAAAACTTGGGATTTCAAACTAAAATTTGTCTTCAAGGAGTCAATGTCTGGGCCTTCACAAAACCACATGATTCATATAAACACTATAATCTACTTGATTATTCGGGGTTGAGAGTGAGAGACGAGATGGAGATGTAACTCTAAAATGAAAAGTATGAAATAATGTTCTGGGAAATCTTTTGAAGTGAGCAGTAGCAGAATGGAAAGATGAATTCATATTTGGTCTTTTTGTTAGAGAATTTGGGCATGGAATTGATAATATAAATATTGGATATGTGTTTTCTTAAAACACAAGTCTTCATTATGTAGCTTGAGGACATGTTTTCCTTCCTCAATGGTGAACACTAATGCACACTGATTAGAATTCTCTCACACTGAGACAAAGAATGGATTTTCATCCTAGGTTTGTGTTAGGATATTCCTATACTCCATCCTAGTCCTCCTAGATTTTCTGTCATTTTCATTTTCAGTCATGCATGAAAAATTAGGGTTTGCATGCATTCTAGTCATCATCACCAGCACCTAGCCCTCAACAAACTATCCCCCAGAGCTTCTTTCAGATCAGTTTCAGCTCTCCTAGAGCTTAGTGCGCCCTCCTTTCACCTACTGCATGAGAAGGGCGCCTTTCTTCACCTACTAGTCCAGTTTAGTTCAGTTATCTTCAGTTCTTTCCTTGATTTAAGGATTAAATGACTCCTAACTGACCTTACCACTCCGATGGACCTCCAGTGTGACTAGATAGCCTATTTTGACTCCAGTTAGCTCCATCTGCGGCCTCCACTGAGCCTCCTTCACTACATTAGTGCTTCCATGTACCAGTTACACCAACCTCACTCAGTTAGACTTAGTTTGACTCCCGCTTGACCATTACTTGTGCATTGATGACTTCACTGATGAGAAGGTGGACTCCTAGTTAGGCATTGATGACTCTCCACTGATTATGGATCTGTGCATGAAGGCCAATTCGAATTCAACCTAGTGAATTCGAATCCTCATACTCATCATTGTATATTTACCAGTTTATTATTCTGTTAATAGCAACATGTGTAATTATTCTGCCTCAAACAGAGTTTTCTTTGGATCTAAGTTCTATTGCTTGTCTCTTCTTCTATTATTCCTAAATTCTTTCATTGTGAGGTTTACATCATCTCTTTGGATCTTATGTGGGCAATTTCACATGGTATCAGAGCCATTTGAGAGTATATTCTACTCCATTCTTGAGAGTTTTTTGGAGGTATTTCGAAGTTCCAGCAGTTGCAGCAACAGATTCAATAGTTTCTATTTGCACTTGTTCCAGCAGTCAAAGATGAGCAATTCGAATGCTTCTTCTTCTTCTTCTCTTTCTCCCATGATTCTCACTCCCTTCAATTATTTCGAATGGAAGAGTGAGATGAAGATTCACTTGATGCACAAAGGGCTTGAAAGATTGGTTTATGAAAGAGATGCCACACCACATATAGCTAAAGAAATAATCCAACATCTAAACAAATTGGATGAAGCCTTTGGATTCATATGCCTTCATATGTCCAAAGATCTATTGTTCCATGCTGAAGGATTGAAATCTCCAAAAGAGTTATGGACCAAATTGGAGAGCCTTTTTGGAAAACAAGATGGGTTAAGAGGCTACATTCTTGAAAATGAATTGGTTTCCCTACAACCTAGCAATTTCAAGAGCATTCAAACATTCTTCTCAAAGTTTAAAAGTTTGGTTGTACAATGCAAGCATTGTGGCATCACTAAGAGTGATGAGCAATTGGTACTTTCCATTTTGAGCAAACTTGGATCTCAATTTTCTGTCTTTGTATCTACTTTCCACTCTGGGCGAATGCCAATCCCTGGATGGAAGTTTCCTACCTTAGAAGCTTTCACTCAAGCCCTCATTCAAGAAGAGGACAAACTGTTTCAAATGGATGCCATCAAAACCTCCAAAGATCTAGCTCTTTTAGCTAGTGAAGCAAGTAAAGCCAATGCAAAGGGGAGGCAAAAAGACAAAGGAAAGAAACCTTCAATATCCAAGAATGACAAACAAAAGAGACCAAATTGTACCTACTGCAAGAGAGGAAACCATCTTGAAAGTGCTTGCATGCACAAGAATATTGATCTTCTAACCAAGCTTCTTAAACAAAACCAAATTGTTGTTCCAAAAGAAGCAAAGATGTCTGATTCTGGAAGTGGATCTGATGATTGTCATGCATTGATGGCTGGTTTTTCAAAGACAAAATCCCTCCTCATAGATTCTGGAGCCTCCGACCACATGATTGCATCTGAAGAATCCTTCTCCTCTTTGGATCTCCAAGATGGGCCTACCATTCACATGGGAGACAACTCTCATATTTCTACCAAAGGATTGGGAACAGTTCATATGGAGCATGGTAAGTTCAAAAATGTCTTATTTGTTCCTTCTCTTACAACTAATTTGTTGTCAGTTTATCAAATGACTCATACAGGATCACCAAAACAAGTAATTTTTGGTCCAAAAACAGTAGAGATTACAGAAATCTCCACTGGAAAGGTTATAGCGAATGGGATTGCTAATCATGCCTCGAAAGCATATGAGTTCTCACACTTCATGCCTTTCTCTCCGACTATTCTTTCAGATTCTGATGAAGATCACAGTGACTCCTCTTCTTCTAATGAAGAAGAAGATCAAGATTTTGATGTTGAGATCATGGTTCAAGAAGATTCAGATCCATAACCAACACCTATTCTTAGTCCAGATTCAAGGTCAATATGGGCTCACACAAACCTTGCTACTACTGAGAACACATTTGATGACTTATATGATCACATAACTACTAGACTTCAGCATCATGCCAACCTTGCATTATGCCATCCACCTCTCCATGAGAGATGCAGCATGATGATGGGGTTCTCTCTTCCATCCTTTGGGAAGAATCCTCATGTTCCATTCACTCCAGATATAGAAAGAGTTCCTGAAAGACTTGCTTCATCCTCCACACAGTGGGAGACCTTCCTACAGGGGATCAGCTTGCCAATTCTTTTGCAAAAGTTTTCACTGATGAAAGCTTCTTTCTTTTCTGCATAGTATGATGGTTCTTTGAGTTATTTACTATTCTTTTGAGGGGGGGTATTTTTCCCATGAGGTTTTCCCCATTTCCTCAGTTTATGGACAGTTCTTTATTTTTTTTATCATTTCATTGATTGTATGGGTGACCTTTGGTCCTAGTTACCAGGGCCCAAGATGGATTAAGGGGGGGTGTTAGGATATTACTATACTCCATCCTAGTCCTCCTAGCTTTTATGTCATTTTCATTTTCAGTAATGCATGCAAAATTAGGGTTTGCATGCATTCTAGTCATCAGCACCAGCACCTAGCCCTCAACAAACTAGCCCCCGGAGCTTCTTTCAGATTAGTTTCAGCTCTCTTAGAGCTTAGTGCGCCCTCCTTTCACCTACTGCATGAGAAGGGCGCCTTTCTTCACCTACCAGTCCAATTTAGTTCAGTTATCTTCAGTTCTTTCCTTGATTTAAGGATTAACTGACTCCTAACTGACCTTACCACTCCGATGGACCTCCAATGTGACTAGACATCCTGTTCTGACTCCAGTTAGCTCCATCTGTGCCCTCCACTGAGCCTCCTTCACTACATTAGTGCTTCCATGTACTAGTTACACCAAACTCACTCAGTTAGACTTAGTTTGACTCCCGCTTGACCATTACTTGTGCATTGATGACTTCATTGATGAGAAGGTGGACTCCTAGTTAGGCATTGATGACTCTCCACTGATTATGGATCTGTGCATGAAGGCCAATTCGAATTCAACCTAGTGAATTCGAATCCTCATACTTAGCATTGTATATTTACCAGTTTACTATTATGTTAATAGCAACATGTGTAATTATTCTGCCTCAAATAGAGTTTTCTTTGGATCTAAGTTCTATTGCTTGTCTCTTCTTCTATTATTCCTAAATTCTTTCATTGTGAGTTTTACATCATCTCTTTGGATCTTATGTGGGCAATTTCATAGTTTGATCATAGTAATGTTCAAGGTTTATCTCTTTTGATTATAGGGGTGAAATGTCTCCTAAGCTTCGTTCCCTTATGAGAAAATATGACAAAATTATACTTATCCAAGAACGCATGCATAAGATCATTGACCTAGTCCACAAGATTGTGTATCGTGGCAACTCAACAAGTCTTCTTTGTGCATAATCTATCTTTGTGGAAGGACTAAACATGTGAATCCATAAGACTGAATTACAAGGTTGGAATCATTGATTAAGCATCGGTTTGTATTTGTAGTGTTCTCCACGGTAGCAAGGGTGTATTTATTTGAAGTTGCAGAGAAACATGCTTTTTGGTATGGGTTTTTCAGTTATGATCTGATTACAAGATGGACATAGCATAAAATGCATAAATCTTTGAAAGGATCTGCAGTATGAAAAGGAAATCTAAGGTCGATTGATTGTGTGTGATTGATCTTGGAATACCCAACGCAAAAGAATGCCCCTTGGATGTGTTAGAACAAATGCTAAATGCTCATCAACTAGAAATGTATTTGTTAACATAATAAGGCTTATCTTCCATAAGGTTATAACAAGCACTAGATGTATGACTTTGCATAAATACCTTTGATGGTATGTTGAAGAATCTAAAGTAGACATAGAGACAAGATGCTTATTTGTTGGTGCATGAGATACAACTTTGACTGAGGGTTTAAAAATGTTTAATGATTGAGAAGGAAAAGCATATAAGCAGAGTATTGATGAGTATGAAGCATCGATATAGTAGAGAAAGAATTGAGATAGTCTTGAAGGTATGCTAGAGCATGAGCACTCTGTAAAGGTAAGAAATACCCTAAGAGGCAGAAGTATGAGAACAAAGGTGATTAGACAGTTGATTGATGAAACTACAGAGAATCCTATAGATGAAAGCTTATTGTGAATCTATGTTATGAGGATTCATGATTTGATTTGTTGGTTGATGCTGAGTAGAAAGAACAAGTACATGAATATCATTAGAGGTTTTGAGGTCTATTGCAATAGCAGAGAATAACTTAAGGAAGATTGATAAGCAACAAGGAATATTGAAAATCAAAGGGTGGTAGGGTGGTGCTTGGGAAAGGATTGGTGTCCTTGGCAGATTGGAGTTTTTGGATCAAGTTGAAGCTTGCATATGAAAAATGTGGAAGGGTGGAGCAAGGGATATTGAGTTGGTGCTCAAGAGTAATGGTGTCCTTATCCTAGTGATAGGTTGGATCCTATCTACAAGTTGGAGCTTTATTATGAAGGTTGGATCCTTCACCAAACCAGTCAGTTGGAGTAGGTTACAATAGGTTGAAGTATTTTTTGCAAGTTGGAGTTTGCAATGAGGATTGGAGCCTTCACTAAATAAACAAGTGGGTGATTACTGTAAACAGGTTGAAATATGTAGTTTGTGTAAGTTGGATCTTGAATAAGAGATGGGTATCCCTCTCAGGTCGGAGCCTGATATTGTAATGAATGAATTGTAAAAGAACATATTTTGTGGTTTTCTCCCATTTGGGTTTCCATGTAAAATTCATGTGCACTATGCAAGGCTTTATGTGATTCTTAAAATGTTATGTATTAATGGTGTGTGCTTAAAGTATTAAATATTGTAAAAAGTATACAATACTAATTCACCCCCACTCTCAGTACTTCTAAAGGATCCAACATATCATAGGGTTAGGTTGGATCTGCTAGAGAAGAGCATAGAAATACTCACATCGATTGCAACACAATTATTGGGAATTAAGGGTATAGAAACACCCTTAGAAAATAACACTATTCTGGAGGATCCAAAGAAAAGGGAGAGAGGTTCAAATATAGAGTGCAAGACATAGAAAGAGATGGAGAATGAAGCTATATAAAAATTTAGGTACCTTTCTATGAAGAGGAAAAGGTGAATATCAAGCCATAAGTGGGATAAGTTGATGTTGTCAAGTTGAACCAATAGCTACAAAAAATGAAGGTGTACTTCAACATACATGAATCGAAAAGGAGATAGAAGATTTCATTTGTCTATTTGAAGATTGAAGGCCATGCTTTGGCATGGTGGGAGACTAATGCAAAAACATAGCACTAGAAAATAAGACACTTGTGAGTGATTGGGGGGTGTTCAAGAACATGATCAAAACTTGGTTCTACCAAATTGGATATGAGGAGCACCAATATATTGTATGGTATTACTTCAAGAAAATTCAAGGGAATCTCAAGTATTTGGGATCACTAATTTCTCATATTCAGAAACAAATGATGTTGTCTAAGCCGAATACATTTGATGAAGCAAGTGTTCAAACATAGTAACTTGAAGGAGTCTGGCACAAACAAGCAAATATAACCACAAGAGAGGCAGAGAAAAGGAAAAAAAAAACAAGAATGTGAATGAGAAGAAAATTATGGAAACCACACATGAAGAAACCCCTTCCATTAAGCAATGCAAAGCTTGATATAGAAAGTGACACATTGAATAGGATTGCTAGAAATTCCACACTAAGAAGTGCCCCAAGCGTTTCCAAAAGAGGAAGAATAAGAAGGATTTGATAAGAGTGGATGTTGAGAAAAGGGTTGAAAACACATTAGACTTGCAAGGGAAGATAATTTGCACTACCCTTCAAAAGGAGCTAGAACCGGTTGGTTGCAATCACAAGGAAGAGGAAAAAATGGCAAATTTGTTTCTGCATCAAGATCCAAATGAAATAGACAAGGTAGATTGTTTTTTTTTATCCAAGTTCACAATCCAATTTGATATTTGAAAAGTAGGTTTAGAATATTGTCCCAATGGCTCTTGACCATCTGCAACCATAACCCCTAGGATGGGTCTAATAGATTATGTAGAATTAAATGTGAACAAGCAATGCAAATTCAAGTCTGTCATCAACCAAAACTTCATGGATGAATTGGTAGTAGATGTGGTTGCATTGGATGTGTATGGATCCATTTTGGGAAGCTCATACATGTATGTGAGAGACTTCATATTTAAGAGGAGAGAAAAAAAAAATAGGCTTTTCAAATATGGAAAGTATATGCCATAAATGCACATAAGAATAAATCCAAACTGATCATCAGGTAAGAAGGATCATTTGCAACAAAAATAAGTTTATCTTGTTGTTTTTTAGAGAAGAGAAGCATCAAGGAGAAGGAAATGAACTAGAAATGAAGGCATCCTTGGAAGGATGTAGTGACAAGAAATTCCAACAGCTACAACAACATATAGAATCCTACAAAGAGGATTTCTAAGAACCTCAGGGGCTGCCACCCAAGTGAGAGGTTGAGCATGAGATTTAGTTGTTATCAGGCTTGCCACTACTGAAAAATGGTTGTATATTTAGTCCATTATCAAAGAAAACAAATTTAAGAAGCAATTGTAGTAGTTATTGGACCATGGACTCATCAATCCCAATACATTGCCATATGGTTCACCCATCATTATGGTGTTAAAGAAAGACAAAATTTGGAGAATGTGCATTGACTACCATGACCTGAATAAAATTGTTAGGAAATTTAGACACTTAGGAGTTAGTTAAGATAAACTTGGTATAATGTATCTTTAGGTAAAGTTTGTTTCTTTAGTATGCATTAGTATGTACTTGTATTTATGTAATCCAACGATCATGATATGTTTTAGACATACAGTGATATGATTTTCCATCTTCACCTCTATCTTAACAGTTATTGATATTTGGCTTACCACCTGATTGGTACATGATATCTATTTAAAGAGCATGGAGAGTCATTTTCTTAATTATCAATTGTGAGAAACTCATACGTAATTTTTTTTTCCTTTTGCATCAATATATTTCCTCAAGAAGCTATTTGGCTAGGATCATGGATTGTTTTCCTCCCTGAGGGTTTTGACCACTTAAAAACATTGGTGTGTTGATTTGTGATTTGTTTTTTGTGGGTGGTTACTTAAGGTATTTGACCTATGTGGAAAAATCATGTTTTAGTCAAACATGGTATCAGGGCACTTATAAATACCCACTCGTGGTTGATGGAATTATTGAATTGGTGTAGCTGCATAAATCAAAGGATTTATGGATTCTACTATTTTTTTGAATTTATGGGCTAGCAAAGGTGTCACATTGCATATAAAGCATTGCCTTCAATTGGAAATTCATTTCATTTCACTTGAAAAGGTTTTTTTTTGCCCAATATATGGTCATTTTACCAAATCTAGAGGTATATTGTTTGTTTACATTTATGGATTTTTTTTTAAATCGTTCTCATATTTTAGTGTATTTTCTATTTTATTCTCATATTGTTACATTTTCAATGTGTGTATGCTCTTATACATGCACTCTATGTGAAGTAGAAAATCAGAAACAAAGTGGAAAGGGTCTTATTGGATGTGTAATATCTTTGTCGCGTGCCTTGTACAAACTCAATAAACCAAAAATAGTGAGAAAATGTAATTTCCCCTCCATAGCTTCATTATGGCCATTCCACTAACCCATCCAATTCCCATTGGTTTGAGTGGAAATAAAATTAATCAGGGAATTAATTTTCCTATAGTCATTATGCACATTACAATTAAATCAAGGAGGGTGATGTAGGCCATAATTTTGCAATAATAATGGCCAAATAATTGTTAATGATATGGAAATAGTCCAATCATCCTAAGAGGGTGCATAGGGGACTGATTGGGCTCCACTTGTGAAGTCACTCCCATCCAAGGTGGAGGGAATCCAATCATGAAGGAATATTTGGGATTGTAACATCTAAAAATAGACCAAGGAGGGCACACTAGTGGAAGTGTAACCCCCAAGGAATCTCATGAATCAGCTCTAGGCTAAAAATAGACCAATAGGGCGCACTAGTGGAGTGTAACTCCCAAGGAATCTATGAAAAGAATCTATGACACTATGACAAGCATCTATGACACTATGACAACATTTATGACACTATGACAACCTCTATGAAATATATGACAATGGAAGGGCCTAAAAATAGATAAGGGGTGGAACTTGAGGTGGAATAGGACCACAAAATGAATGTAACTCCCTCCCTATTTGAATTCCTAAGGTTGTTTAAGTCCTCGTGTGGCCAAATAACATTGGAATGGAATTAAAAATACCATGAATGATTATTCTCTCCACTAAACTAAATTTTATTATTATTATTGGGGGGAATTTAGATAATGAGGGTTAAAGGGCATTAATGATTCTATAAAATAGATGCGAGTTCCAAGGGTAAGGGATTTTGATCATTTTAAAATTTGAATTGGAAATCTTGTGATCTTTTCATGCTTTGGAGGTTTGCCCCTTGCAATTGTAGCTAGTTTCGATGGTGCAAGATTCCACCCTAGCTAGCCATGAGAGGATAATTCACTTTGATTTCTATATGGATATTACATCAGGTCAATAATCAATAGATGGTTTGAATTCATCTACAAGTGTTTGTGTTGTCAAGTTGTAGCAGTAAAATTTTATGGTTCCTTCTGGACATTTTGGTATTAGAATTGTGGGTCCTTGCTTGAGCAAGGCACGTCAAGAGTTGGAGACCTCTCTTTGAGAAGGTTATGAAGGAAGTATATATATATATATTATTGGGTTTAGGGAGCACTCTTGAATGTTATGCTTCTGATTGGGGTCGAATTTGGGTCTTGGGAGGTGCATTTGGGAAAGCAAATCTCACTTTTGGAGCACCATTCTTCACCTTTCTCATTGTTGAAATTTGGGTAGTTATTCTTATCCATTTGCAGAAGTTCTCTCTCTATTTTTTTTGCTGTAATAAAATCCATTGATTTAACCTCAAGTTCCGTCCAAGAATTGATGAAAAAATCCAATATTTCCCCTCATGAATTGTTCCAAATTCCATGACTAGTTTCCTATGTAAAAAATGTAATAATTGGTTTTTGTAGCTAAAGTTCACTTTTGTTTAACTATCATAACTAGTTGTTTGGAAGTGGTTAGTAGGTCATTTGGATGCATTTGGATGTGTAGAAAATCTACACACCATTTTTGGGAGAATTCGAGTTCATTTGGTAGTGTTTGGAACCATTTGGAAACAATGTCTTTTTATGGCAGAATTCGACTAGTTTGCCTAGTTTCGAATTAGGACAAAGTTTCTTCAATTGTTTTGGTTTCTGAGGGTTGGGTACATTACAGTGGTATCATAGAATGGTATTGGAAATCCATGGGTAATTAATAGGTTAAATTAGTTCCTTGGGGATCCCAAATATTCCTCTTAGAATCCCTAGGAATACTGAAGCTTGGCTAACATATTCAACCCAAGGGTTAATCCAAGAAGAACCAAAAACAGAGAAAAGTATGGAGTCTGTAACAAATAAAATCACCATTGAGGAGAAGGAGGAGTTGTTAATGAAGGGTATTTTATACACCTAATAAAATTTTTCCAAGGTTCAAGAGAGTACTAGGAAAATCCAAGAGGAGACTAGGGAGTTTATGGGTAAATTAACAACCCATGCATTTGGGACAAGAATTGGTGAAGGTAGCAGCAGTGGATCCCAATATGGAGATAAGAACCATTTGAAACCTCATGGGGAAAAAATTGATCAATAAATGGTCCACATAACCTACCTCATGATTTACAGGATTCATCCAGACCCACAATGCCAAAATTCCTAGGACCACCAACCATGGGAGCAACAATGCCAAATGAACCAAATGTTTCTTTGGAGGTTTATTTTGAGGAGTATAAGGCTATGAGTGAAAAATTCAAGGCTTCCATGTCCTTATTTGAATACTAAAATTTCAAATATCAGACAAAACCAAAAGTATTCAACAAGATGCAAGTCCAAAATTTTGAATTGCAGTGCACACTTGGAAAAGTTACTCTTCCAAGTTTTGATGGGTCTTCCAAATGTACTGCTAGGTCATGGGTGCAAAAACTTGACACATAGTTCCAACTAAATACCATGGAAGAAATTGATGCCATTAAAATGGCTACCTTGCATCTATATGGGGAGTAAAATTACTGGTGGTACCATGGCATGGGAACATTGGGTCATGCCAATATCACTTCTTATGAAGAATTCACAAGGAGACTCATTGATAGATTTGACATAAAGGACCCTTAAATTCCTTTTAGAGAGTTGTCCCATCTGAAACAAATAGGAACACCAGATTCCTACATTTTAGATATTTAAAAGCTTCCAGTCATGGTAACAGACATCTCAGAATCCCTCTTAATATTGTTGTTCGCTGAAGGATTATCATAACCATTAAAGGGCTTGGTGAAGGCCTATAGACCTGCAAATTTGTTGGATTCCATTAGCAGAACTCGAGACCTTTAGGATGCACTTCCAAGAACAAGATTTCCTGCAAAAACAAACTGCCCAATGAATTTGAATGACATGAGTCCTTTCCAAAGGACTTCAACCGAGAAAACCAAGAAATATGGAAAAATTTGAGGTGAAATAAGGAGGAAAAGGTTGTGCTTCACATGTCAGGAACCATGGGTTCCAAGTCATAAGTGTGAAAAATGGAAGGCTCACTACATAGAAGTTTTTTCCGAAAGTGAGGAGGAGGAATATGTTGGAGAGTAGGATCCAATGCAAGGATATGGATATGAGACAACATAAGAGTATATGCCCCAAACTGAGTCAGGGAAGGGAGTTATTGTGGTTTTGTCAGGAATCCATCAGTATCACACTCTCATATTTAAGGGAGTGGTGCAAGGCCAAAGATTCATAGTGTTGGTTGATGGAGGAACCACTCACAACTTCATTGATTCTACATTGGTGGAAAGGAGGCACCTGCCTACTGAAAAATTTGATGGATCCACTTTGATTATCCTAGGTAACAATTCCATGGACTGTTGTAAGTGGATTACAAAAATTCAACTCACCACTGGAAACTACACTGTGACAGATCGCTTTTATGTTGTGAATGTTGCTGATACAAACATAGTTTTGGGGGTGCAATGGTTGTTTTCCATTGGTGAGCATTCCATGAACTATAGGGTTCCCAAAATGAGATTTAAGGGAGTTTATGGGAATCAAATAAAACTAAGAGGCATGAACACTTACCCCAATAAACTGGTTTCTTCACATAATATGAGGGTTATCCAGAGGCATGGAGACATAGAATGGGAAACAAAATGTTTGATCACCACTAAGAAACCTACAATAGACACCACTCGATCCAAAAGACTTAAAGAAGTTGTTGCAAGGACATGAGAAGGTTTTTGGATACCTTCCTCTAGGTAGGACACCAAATAGAGGAGTGGAGCATGCCATTGAGTTGGAGGTGGGAACTCAACCCATCATTAGCCGAACATACAAGCACCCCAAGAGCTTCAATGATGAAATTGAAATGGCCATCAAGGAGCTTCTTGAGTTGGGTCTCATAGGGCCAAGTTAAATTCCATTTGCATCTTCAATGGTTTTGGTAAAGAAAAAAGATGGAACAATGAGGATGTGCATAAAGTACCGGGATTTGAACAAGAAAACTATTAAGAACTGCTACCCCATTCCCCATATTGATGAATTGATTGATGAGCTACATGGAGCCAAGTTCTTTTCCAAGATTGATATTTGTTCTGGGTATCATCAAATTCAGATGAGAGAGGAAGATGTACAAAAGACAACCTTTCATTGTCACTTTGGCCACTATGAATTCCTAGTCATGGCTTTTGGCTTGACTAATGCACCTGCTACATTCCAATATTGCATGAATCAAATCTTCACCAAGTAGATCCGTAATTTTTCTTTAGTATTTTTTGATGATATTTTGATTTATAGAAAGACTTGGGAAGACCATTTGCATCATTTGGAAGTTGTACTAACCATTTTGGCATAACAGTCCTTGTATGCAAAGTTGTCCAAATGTGAGTTTGGAATGACTAAGATGTTGTATCTTGGTCATGTGATTGGACAAGATAGATTTAAAGTCCACATGGAGAAAATCCAAACCATTATTGATTGGCCAACCCCCAAAAATGTAACAGAGTTGAGAGGGTTGTTGGCAATATGGAATATGGTTGTCATTGATGTCAAAAGGAGTTCAGTGATGACAAAGGAATAACTAAGGACATGATGGCAAGAGTGAACTCAGTGAAAGTCAAAGGATGGCATGTATGATGATGTGGCATGGTTGGTAGTGATGACATGGAATGTATGGTGATGTGGCATGTGTGATGAGGCCGAAAAAACACATGATGGTGTTATGGAGTTGCCAGGAAGTCGTTATAGAAATCTGACATCATTTTGGAAAAATATGGCAATTTGGTGAAAAACAAGAAAACGACTAAGTATTGGAAATTTAATAAAAACCGTCTTAAGGAAATGCACTCCATAATTTATAGGAGAATATAAATTCCCACACCATAGGGGAGTATTGTAGATTGTTGTTTTTCCTACCTGACCATTTCTTCATTTTTTCCAGAACGTGACTGAGGGAGAAGTTATGGACCTGCCAAAACAGAGGTTTAGCAAGCAAAAATGACTAAATCACCTCAGAAAGATGCCCGCCCTAATTTATGGGTTGGAGTGAATTACCGTAGCACATGGGGGTCTTGTATTATGTTTGATTGTCTATCTAACCATGGCCTTATTTCTCCTTGAACATATCTGGAGACAAAGTTATGGATCTACCAAAAGGGGTCTGAGAATAAGTTTTGGAGGAAGTCCTAAAATTGACTAAGTGTAAAATTCACATGGTTGAAAAGGCATTTTGAAATTCCCGCCCAAGCCTGTCTGAGTGATGATAAATTCATCAGAAAGTATAGAACATGTTCATTGATGAACTGGCTATCCATCCAAGGAGACAGTTTTCCTATGGGTGTTCACACGTGTGAAATATGAGTCTGCCAAAATGCCTCCTGGCACAGTAATGACTAGGGTTTGACAATTTTGTCTGTGTGTTGAAATTAAACAAGTTGGAAGGATATTTTCAAATGTCTTCCAAAGAGTGTGTGTGTGTCAGCAAAATACAAAGATGGCATGATCATGTTATTTGATGAACTGGATACTCAGCCATGAGATCAAATCCTCTCCTAGTGTTCACGCGTGCAAGTTATTAACCTGCCAAAACCAAGAAAAATGTTGAGTTTGCATGTTGTTAAGAATAACAATATAAAGAATTAAGTGATATGTTATAAAACATATGAAGTGATCGATGGTTTAGAATCCCTTGCTAAGTTTCACAACTATGAAGTCAACGAAGTTTTATGACAAGTAATGCTTTATTAAGTTGCATATTGTTAAGAATAAATATAAGAATTAAGTGATATGTTATAAAACATAAAGAGGCACATCTTGTGAAAAGTCATGATGTTTTATAAAAGATAAGGATGTGATGTTAGTTAAATTCTTAATGAAGAGGCATGACCTTCAAATTTTGGAGAGGTTTTCTATATGTTAAACATATAATTAAAATATATGTTAAAGCACGCGAGAGTAAAGAAATATTTAACCTTTTTTTGGAGTAAAAAGTTAAATAAAAATGATATAACAGATGTAAATTGAAAATTAAAAAAAGGGGAAAACTTGTTGGAAAGAAATAAAGAAATATTTAACCTTTTGTTGAAGTAAAAAGTTAAATTAAAATATATAAGAGATGTAAATTGAAAATTAAAAAAGGAGAAAACTTGTTTCTGGAAAGAAATAAGTATTTAACCTTTTTGTTGGAGTAAAAAGTTAAATAAAAAGATATAAGAGATAAAAATTGAAAATTAAAAAAAATGGGGAAAACTTGTTGCTCAAAACAAATAAAGAAATATTTAACCTTTTTGTTGGAGTAAAAGGTTAAATTAAAAGATATAATTAAAAAGTGATTTTAAATGAAGAGTTGTGTTTTTAAAAGGGTCACATTGTTTTGAAGAGTTGTGTTATTTCCAAAGAATACACATGACTATTGGAGAGGTATATATATTGAGAAAACAAAGTCATTCGAAGTGTGTGTCTCTTTTGTGGATGGATAATGAATATTTTAAGAAGCAGGAAGATGGCTCTGTAGTCAAGTTTGTTGAAGAAGACAGAAATAATGAAGATCTAGTATTAAAGAGGGTCTCTATGGTTAAATAATGATGCTGATCTGAAGCAATATAAAGATCAGAAAAACTGTGTATGGGGAATGATGAAGATCTGAAGCAGAGCAAGAGTAAAGCAGAAGACAGAGACCAACAAGAAACCAGTGAAGACTTTTGTAGCAGCTACAGTAAGAAGAGGCAGATACCAGGGAGTGCACAGTAAAGAAGAAGAAGAGAGCAGAATAAAAGATAGAGACCAGCAAAATAAAAAGACAGGGAAGATCCTTGTAGTAGCAAGGCAGAGACCAAGTCAAGATAGAAAGAGATAGAAGTTGAAAAAGACCAGAGAAGTATTAATAATATCAAGCAAGGGAGGTAGGGTGGTGCTAGGGAAGGCTACATGCCTGCAAGGGGGGTCTTGGCCTCCTTCCAGTAGTGACTGGAAAATCAGGGTATTGGTGTATCCTTGTCTGTAGGTGCAGGCAGAAACTAGGGTGTGGGTGCATCCTTCAGTGGTGGCTGAGAAACTTGGGGATTGGTGTCTCCAGCAAGTTGTGGCTTGCAAAACTTATTGTAAACATAATTTTGCAATATAGAAAGTGTTGGTGGTTTACCCAATTGGGGTTCCATGATAAATTCTGTGTTTTTTTGTATGTTGTTGATTCCATGTTTTGATTAAAGTTTAATAAGTGGTTAAAAGGTAAAAAGTTAACAATACTGATTTACCCCCCCTCTCAGTATTGACCAATATTCCATCAAGGGTTAATTGGGATTTGCACATACTATATAAAATTTGTCAAGGGATTCTCACAATTGGCAACACCTTTGACTGATCTTACCAAGTGTTAGCAGTTATAAATTCACAGGGGTAAGATCAATCTACTTTCGTTCTTTCCAGGTCTTTTGGTCATGTTTGGTTGATTCTAGGTCAAAGTTTTCAAAGGTAAAATAATGTATTGAACAAGTTGTGTAGTGTTGAGGCAAGCTTAAAGGGTCGTGATTATGTTTAAGGTGGGTCTAATGTGGTGTTCCAATGTTAGTAATGCCATATTGAGTCTATGTCAAAATTTTCCCACCCTTAATTTTTCATTCCTCGTCATTTCATTATGATTGTCCACCTTTTGTAGCGTCATTTCCCATTTTAAACTAGAGGTGCTACCAAAGTTCATAAACCTTTGTATCGCTAATATTCAAATTTGAACTACGAGTGCTATAGAAATGCCAGAGTCTTAATTATGATTTTAAAATCCTTTAAGTCATATAAATGACGTGTCATACAGATTATTTATGAATTACAACCTCACTATCTAGGTCACGTAAGTTGGTTTGGAACACCATACATCAAGATTTTACTGAGTCAATTTTTTCCCTCATGCTATCCATACCCTAGAGATTTTCGAATTGTTACAAGTGTCCAAGATGACATGTGTGAAACATATAGAACGACATGGAGCCTGAGCCAACATGGAAGAAATGTAAAAAAGGAGGTGTCGTGGTTCGTTTTGAGCCCCAAAATACAGACCTGCTAAATTCTAAACCTGATATAAGAGAATTTTTCTAGCGTGTTGCTTGTCTCATTTTTTTGAAAACTTGAAAGGATATCACAAGCAGGTAGCCAAAGATTTTGTACTTAATTTTGATTGGAAGAAGACCAAGGTAGGCCCTCTAGAATTCTAGGTCTCGATATATTCCATTGCTGCCGCAATCGAGATACCTCACCATGGAGAGCAGTGGTTCAAGGTCATGAAATTCCAGTTAGCAAATTGTGATGAATTCCTAAAGGAAGACCATAAAGGAGTTGATTTGACACATGGGGTACCAAAAGCTTGGCTTTCTGAGCAACATGAAAGGATTTTATATGTTATCATAAAAAAATTTACACGTGAAGGAAGATTTTATATTGTTTACCAATTCCATTTTAAGTTATTGTTGCATTTTACTGGTAAAAATCCATTAGACATCCCTTTTTACCTGTATAGGAGTTTGGGCAAGATGGAAAACAAGGCACAATCAAAAACTGGAAAAGCAGAACATTACATTTTTCATTTTGGATTGATTAAACTGTTGATACTTGACAAGATCAAGAAGATGAACCAAGATTGGAATACCTTCCTCTTCTTAGTTGGCTATGATCCTAATATTATGGGTACTCCTTTAGAAAGGAAAGCAACTCCAAGTTCAAGGGAGAAAATGACCCCCAGGGTTTCAAGCAGGGAGCAAGATTGAGAAAAATAGAAGAGTGAGGATCAAAACAAAGATAAGATGCCCATGGAGCAGAGTTCCAAGACCATCGTAAACATTGAGGAAGGAAATTGGAATTTTCTAATGAAGGGGTAGAAATTGCCAAACCTAGGTCTAGGTCAGCAGTAAAGAGGTTAATTCATATGGAAGAAGAAGTATTGGAAGCTCCACCTGAAAATAATATTCAACGGGAGAGGAGAAAATATATTAAATTCCAACCACATGCAAAGTATGATGATCCAAAAACAAAGAGATTAAAAATACAATTGAAGGAAGAACAAATAATGATTGTTTAGTTAAAAGAAGAAGATAGAAAACATAGGGTAGAGGTGGAAAAAAGTTTGGATATGTATGAAGAGGATGGAATGAAAGACAAAAAGATGCTAAGTAAAATATTTCCTCTGCAAAGACAAATCTAGAATTTATACAAGAAAAACATGTATCTTCAAGAAGAGAACAGAACATTGAAAAAAGAGATACAATTGATGAAGAATGAGATTGTTGCATGGAACTTAGAGCTTCTTGCTGAAGCATCCACTAAGTAAGCTTCATCTGGTTTTGTTTGAAATTTCATCTATAGGGAACATCCCTATATGTATGAAGTGTAAGAAATAAAAAACCCTACATGCACTTCCATCTTTAGGGTTTCATATATTTTATAGTTGGAAATGATCAAGATAGTTTGAACATGAAGGCTTGATGATATCAGACCTAAGCATACTTAAAATGCAGTTTTGGACACTTAGAGAAGGTTTATAAAATGTTGAATGTGGCTATCAAGCAACAACACAGTTTTCATAAATTTTGTAGCTCTTGCGGTACAAAAACAGAGTAGGGCGCTGCCAAAGTTTTGTAGCTCAACTTTTGCAACGCCTACAATACATAAACGGGGAAAAATGCTACCAAATTTCTGAAGATGACAGTTTTGTAGCACCGAGACAGAAAAATAGATAGAGGTCGCTGCAAGAGTTTCCAGTTTTGCTCAAATAAAGAAATTCCTCAAATTTTGGCACTTCTATTGGATTGGATCATAATCAAATTAATTGGGATCATAAATATAAGGCAGGAATCTACCACATATGCTCTCTAAGCCCTAAATAGCAAAGAAGTGATTAGTCAATAACAAAAAATTAAAAGATATGAAAATGGTCTACACTTGTCATTATCTTTTGTAACTATATCCTATAGGTTAGGAGTTAATTCAAGGGTGTCATTAGGTTTTGTAACTGATTACTATTTTTGGCAATTTCTGGAATATTTGAGTCTTTTATCTCATGATGTAATAGTATGCTATATACGGTCATGAAATGGACTTATAAAGGGTTAATACCCAAGAGAAAAAACCACTGTGAATGTAATGTCATTTTTCTGAGATTAATAAATATTTTGGAGCCAAAGTATTGAAGAAATAACAGAGATTCATGAGTTGTCATTTTGCAGTCTGTAAAATCCCCTTTATGTGAATGTTTATTTTTCCTTGTTCACATTCCATTTTGTTATCCTATTTATATTTGAGTGAGAGTATATGGGTCAGAATTCATACTTTTATGCTCTTGTTCATTAGACTTAGATATTAATACTTTTTCTTCTAAAGTTAATGTTGAAATAATCCTTGTTTGATGCTCAGCATTAATGAATGTCTTCTTCATTCTACTTCCACCCTGCAAATATAAAATTGTTTGTGGAATGAAACCTACCTTGCCTCTGTGATAAAATTTATGCTAGTCTCCGATAGTTTTTAAAAAAATATCTCCAGGCCCAATGGTTCTTCTCTAAATGTATCAGCCACAAATATTAAAAAAAAAAAACTATCTTTATTTACAGATCTAGCCTTTGTTTTCATTTATTGAGCATTGTTTGATCTATTATTAGTCAACAGATTATTAAGAGATCCCTCTTTGGTTGGAATGGATAGACTCCAACCTAAAGTTGGTTTGAAATGTTTCCTCTAGGTTTCCTCCCACATCCAGAGGAAAATATTGAGTGATAACACCAAGAAAGGATCCTTTGGTTGGTATGAGGAGGCTGAAAGGTCCTTCAACAAGATGAATGAAGTGATGAGTAGTTTTATGGTACTTTCCTTACGATATTTCACTAAACCATTTGTGTTGAATGTGATGCTTTGGGTGAAGGAATTGGAGTTGTCCTAATGCAAAATCAATGCCCTATTTCCTTTGAAAGTAGGAAGTTGTATCCCCATGAGCACCACTATTCTATCTATGAAAAATCAATGTTGGCTAGTATGCATGCCTTGACCAAGTTCCGACAATATTTAGTGGGAAACAAATTCGTGGTCAAAACATATCAAAATAGATTGAAGCATTTCCTAACTCAAAAGGAACTAAATGATAGAAAACAAAAGTGGGTAATCACTGTCCAAGCCTACGATTTTGACATAGAATATATGAAAGGAAAAATAAATATTGTTGCAGATTCTCTCTCTCAAAAACCATCTCTCTCCTTATTGGAAATGACATCAGAGTGGAAGGATCAACTCTTGGTAGAGTACTCAAAAGAAAAATTTGCTTGCGAGCTGTTGGATGGCTTGATACATGATGAACAATACAAATTCATTAATGAGGTTATTTACTACAAAGATAGAATATATTTAGTGCCTAAATTAGCCTTGAAACTGAGGATTATGGAGGCATCCCATAACTCTCCACTAGTTGGCTATTTTGGGTATTTGAAGACATATAGGAAAATAGGAGAAAGATTCACTTGGAAGGGGATGAAAAATCATGTCTTGAAGTATGTGAGGGAATGCAACACATGTCAACTAAATAAAGTGGAGCATACACATCCCGCTGGTCTACTACAACTTCTACCCATTCCGGATAAAAAATGGGAAAGTATCTCAATGGACTTCATCACCATATTACCCAAGGTGTACCCAAGGTACAAGGTAAAGATTGCATATATGTGGTAGTGGATAGACTCACTAAATGTGCTCATTTATTTGTTCGACCCCATATACTTATGTTGTTGCTCAAGTGGTTGAAGTGTTCTTTAGAGAAATTTTCAGATTGCATGATTTGCCAAGAACTCTTATTAGTGACAGGGATAGCAATTTTACAGGAGCATTTTGGAAAGAACTATTTAAGTTGGTAGTAACATATTTGACTCTCGGTACTACCCCCAAACTGATGGAAAAACAGAAAGGGTCAACTAATGGCTAGAAGTATACTTGAGGAATTATGTGACAAATCAACAAAAAGATTGGATCAAATGGTTGCATTTGGTTGAGTTCTGCTACAACACCACTTACCATATGTCCATTGGAATGTCACCATTTAAAGCATTGTATGGTTATGAAGCTCCTACCTTCATAGATCGTTTTTTTGGAGATTGGAGAGCCCCAAAAGAAAAATATTGAATTCAAGAGAGTCAAAACATTCTGAAAACACTCAAGGATAACTTGCAAACCGCTCAAAATCAACAGAAATTACATGCAGAACGGAATAGGATAGAGCATAGTTTTTAGGTGGGTGATTTGGTATATTGGAATTTGAATCCATACAAACAATCATCACTCAAGGAGAAGGGAGTTGAAAAATTGGAACCAAGATTCTATGGACCCTATAAGATTGAGAAAAAGGTTGGGGAAGTAGCATATGAGTTGGAGCTTCCATAAGAGAGCAAGATACATAATGCATTCCATGTTTCATGTCTCAAAAAGGTAGTTGGAAAATTGGTGAAAGTCACCACCGAACTCCCCCCATTAAATGATGAAGGAAAATTGGACCTGATTCCTGAAAGGATATTGAAGGTAAGGGAAATAATATTAAGGGGCAAAACCATTAGAGAGTAACTAGTTCAGTGGAAAAATTTTACCAAGTGAGGAGGCTACATGGGAGGATGAACAAGTAGTGCAGCACCCGAAATTGCAATTGCTTGAGGACAAGAAATATTGGGTGGGGATGACTGTAAGGTACCCTCCATAGATCCATTATGGTCATTCCACTAACCCATCCAATTCCCATGGGTTAGAGTGGAAATAAAATTAATCAAGGAATTAATTTTCCTATAGTCATTATGCACATTAAAATTAAATCAAGGAGGGTGATGTGGGCCACAATTTTGCAATAATAATGGCCAAAAAATTGTTAATGAGATGGAAATATACCAATCATCCTAAGAGGGTGAATAAGGTAGTGATTGGGATCCACTTGTGAAGTAAATCCCATCCAAGGTGGAGGGAATCCTATCATGAAGGCATCTTTGTAATTGTAACATCCCGGGCTAAAAATAGACCAAGGAGGGAACACTAGTGGAAGTGTAACCCCCAAGGAATATCATGAATCATCTCTAGCCTAACAATAGGCCAATAGAGCGCACTAGTGGAGTGTAACTCCCAAGTAATCTATGAAAAGCATATATGGCACCATGACAAGCATCTATGACACTATGACAACATTATGACACTATGACATCCTCTATGACATCTATGACAATGGAAGGGCCTAAAAATAGATAAGGGGTGGCACTTGAGGTGGAATAGGCCCAAAAAATGAATGTAATTACCTACCTATTTGAATTCCTAAGGTTAGATAAGTCCTCATGTGGCCAAATAACATTAGAATGGAATTAAAAATATCATGAATGATTATTCTCTCCACTAAACCAAATTTTACTATTATTATTGTGAAAATCCTCACAACAGATCTAAGAGATGATGTATACCTCACAAGAAATATTATCATTAGCCAGGAAGATAGATGAAGAGTGGTCAATGCAGTGTAAATGAGCAACAAAATAATAATACAGTAGAACTCGGATAGAAGCAAAATAACTTCACACACACTAATTCATTAATCACAATATGGACAAATAAATAGTACAATGCATGAGGATTTGAATGCCAAGGTGGCAATTCGAATTAGCCTTCATGGAGTGATCAAAATATCAATAGAGTGTCATCATAGCACAACTAGAAGTCTACATCATCATCAGTGGAGTCATCAATGCACAAGTAACTGTCAACCATCAATCAAACTGAGTCTAATTGAGTGTGGTAGGTGTAAATGGAACATGGAGGCACTAATTAAATGAAGGAGGCTCAGTGGAGGGAACATGAGGAGCTAACTGGAGTCAGAATGGGCAGTCTAGTCTCATTGGAGGTCCATCGGAGTGATACAGTCAGTTGAGAGTTAGTCTAGCCTTAAATCAAGGAAAGAACTGAAGATAACTGAAGTACAGCTGAATGGTAGGTGAGAGAGGGCGCATGAGATGCATGCAAATGCATGAAGGGCGCACTACGCACTAGGAGGGATAAAACTGATCAGTGAGAAGCTCTCGGGGCTAGCTAACTAAGGTCTAAGTGCTGGGACTGATGACTGGGATGCATGCAATTGCATGCATGCATGCATAATGCATGCCGCATGCAGAAATGCATGCACGACTGAAAATGCAAATAATAAAAATGCTGGTAGGACTAGGATGGAGTATAGGAATATCCTAACACCCCCCTTAATCCATCTGGGGCCCTGGTAACTGAGGCCAAAGTTCACCCAATACAATGAATAATAATAATAGTCAATAAACCGAGGAAATGGGGAAAAACCTCATGGGAAAAATACCCCCCCTCAAAATAGACTGTAGGGCACACCAAAAAATAATTGCTCCAAACTCAAGCAGGTGTGATGCTTGGTCATATGTCTGGAGGTATCTTCTTCTTGGGAAGAAGTGGATCATGCTCAGAAAGCATGTGCTTGTACTTGCTCTTCAGATCCAATGTAATGAGAACAAATCCAAAAGTATGAGGATGATCCTAGAACCTATGATTCGAATCAGTTGAGGTAGGATTAAATCCAAGAATATTCAGATAGTCTTTTGTTTTCTCCTTTGAACCATCATGGGTGAGATTATGCCCAAAAGAACCATCAAATATCAGTGATTGCTTGGAATCCAAATCAGATCCAAGACTTGAATCATGGTTACTTAAGATCTCCTTTGAACCATTTGAGGTGAGATCTAAACTAGTAAATGCATGAGAAATTATCCCAAGCGAATGGCAGTGGCCATCATCTTCAATAACCTTCTGAGAGAATAAAATAATGATCATATAGTAGTACATAAGAGGTGAGTGATCAAGGAGAGCGAATGCATTACCTCCAATGGCTGATTTAACCTCCGTAACATTCAGTAGATCATGATGCAAACCAACAGACTCTTGTGCAAGAGAGGATTTAGGAACCTCTACAGTTTCTAGAGTGTGAGCTGGCACAGAATTCGAAATAGAAGAAATTTGGAGCATGAGTGTAGAATTTGCAAGTTCTTCTTTTTTGTGGACAACTTCAATATGAGATATATTTGATATTGATTCATGATCAATGAGATCATCAAGGAGGGCGAATGCATCACTAGGATTTCTCTCAAAATGTTTTGGACCAATTCCTTCATTCTATTTGCCAAATATTTCATCCAGATGGGACCATAGCTCTTTTGGAGATTCAACATCAAGGAAGTGGATTTCCATGCATTGAGACATAGCATACAACATGGCTGCAAGGGCTCTTTCACCTTCATTTAACCAGTCATTCTCTTCTTCAGAGGATTCGAACTCTCTTTCAAAACAATAATCAAAGAGATCATGGCTCTTCAAATATGCTATCATTTTTGGTTTCCATTCAACATAGTTGAATAGAGAAAGAGGAGGAATTCCTTCGAAATTCATGGAAGTTGTAGAAGACCTGCAAAAACAATAGAAAATATATGCAACTGCTACACTCGAAATCTGGATAATAACTTGCAAAAAACTCTCAGGAATGGAGATAGACAAAACTCTCAACATGCTCTGATACCATGTGAAAATCCTCATAGCAGATCTAAGAGCTGATGTATACCTTACAAGAAAGATTATCATTAAGTAGGAAGATAGAAGAAGATATGCGTCCAACAACAATATACTAAAAAAGTAAATAGAAAGGTTGACATGGGTTCCTAACATCCCCTCTCCCTTAGAAAAAGCTTTGTCCTCAAAGCATTAGATGTGGAAATTGATGCAGAATCTGAAGGAGTGGTTCCCCTATAGCATCCTCGGGTTGCATTCTGGGCCACTGATGCCTTTTGAGTTTCAGGGAGGGTTGCTTGGAAGGCTATAGACGAAGAAGAACCATATCAGTTGCGTGAAAAGTGCGCTCAGAACGGTGCTGATCAGCTTGTTCTTTTAGTTGAAGTCTTTCCATGTGAAGATTGTCCTGTAGAATGAGAAGAATCTTATCATGGTTTTGAAGAACCAAGTCAATTGCTTGAACTGGGGAGCTGCTGAGGGTGTATGGAAGAAGAACTGGCGGTGTCGGTCCATAAACTGCTTCATATGGTGTCCTTTTAGATGTGGTATTGTACCACTGGAGCGCTGCTAGGAAATCCATAGAAATAGTTTTCCAAATCTGTGTAAGCATGGGCAAGGGTTCGAGTAGTCCCGAAAGGAGTGTCGTTTCACCCTTGTTGACCTGGTATCACAGTCATACATTTTAAGGAACCCAGAGTGCCCTGCTGATGAAGAAGCATGGAGTTCATAGAAGAGATAGCCCTGTTGAGCATATTGCAACCAATTTGGAACAAGCAGAGAAATAGCTGTAAGAGAAACTGGGTCATCAAATGTGCGATAAGGAGCATCTGCCACCATATTGTCCTTACCCTTCTTGTAAGTGATCGCATAGGCATAACCCATGAGTTGGATAACCCATTTCAGGTGTGCTGGGGAGGAGACCCATTGTTCCAGGAAATTTTCTAGACTCTGGAGATCAGTCTTGATGCAGAAATAATTCCCTAATAGGTATGGTTGCTACTTCTGTACTATATGCAAAATAGCCATCATTTCCTATTGAGATGTAGATGCGGCTAAATTCTTACCGGAAAGGTCTCTTGAAGGTGACAAGCCCACTGGTTCAGCAAGGACACCTGCATATCTATCCAAGGAAGTAGGGGAGACTGTTGATGGGTGCATCTGAATGGAATGGAGTTGAGCGATGACACCATGTGAATTCTTCTTAAGGATATTTTCCAGGCAATGTGAACTGATGATGCAGAGAGACCCTTGTTGTAAGCCCTTAAATTTGTGTTGTTTCCCATTGACTGAAAATTGCATCCAAAGTTCAACAAAATCCCATAAGATGGGGCCAAGTGTGCATAACCATTGAACACCCAAAACCACATCACATCCGCCTAGGGACAAGGAAAACATGTCAGAGCACAAGTTATAATCTTCCAGAGAGATACGCACATTGTGACACTTCCCCTTGCAAGGTAAGGTGCCCCCATTGGCAACCATGACTTCAAAGTTGGAGCAAGGATGGACAAAACAATCAGCATGTTTGGCGATCTAAGGGTCAATGAAGTTATGAGTGCACCAGAATCAATGAGTATTGTAAGAGGAAGCTTCTTGAAGTAACCCCTGACCCGCATTGTTTGCGAGGTGGTGACGCTGGATAAAGCATGGAGAGATATCTCTGGTTGTTCATCCTGAGATGGGGGGTCAATAGGCGGCTCGTGAATGTCGACCTGATCATCCAATGTATCTAGAGATTCTTCACCAATTTTTGAGGCAAGCGGAGAATCCATCTCCAAGAGATGGAGCTTTTGTTGAACACATCTATGTCCCCGAGTGAATTTCTCATCACAATTATAACAAAGCCATTTTTCTCTACGTGCCTGCATCTCTGTTTCAGACAAATGCTTGATAGGAGTTGGTCGAGGAGTTGGAGGGATGAGAGGTCGTTGACAACCCATATTTCTGAAGGGAACAAAAGTGGGTTTGGAGTGTTGTTGGGCTGTAATATTCCTTCTGCCAACTTAGCCAACCCTAGGACTTCCATCATTGTGTTGGGACAAAACATTTTAACCTCTGACCGGATTTCATCCTTAAGACCTGTTGAAGCCTCAGTTGTGCAGGTTAGATGCAAAGGTGTTGGAATGGTTCCAAGGCTCCCAACAGAGGAAGAAGACCCAAGCTGAAAGGCTTTGAAAGACCCTGCGCAAGGGCAGTTCTATCCCTAGCCTATTTGGTATGGTGACCCCCCACGGATATTCGTCCTCCGCTGGCACTCTAGGAGTTGGTGATTTGACCAATTAGGTCAGTTTTCCAATCGAGGAAAACAAATATGTGAAAATAGTAAAGCTAAGCTAAGCTAACCTATTTCAAAAAAGGAAACTAATTTAAGTCAGTCCTATTCTAAAAGAAAGCTCGATATTGTGCAGATCGACCTTGAGGTATGATGAACAAGTAAATTACCACCTTCAACAGAAATGTCTTTGATGTGTTACTTATTAACTTAAATCACAATTTATTAATGAAAATTAAAAGACTATAATTCAAGTACTTAAGCCTGTTCAAGATTCAATCTGTAATCATTCTGCCAATTGAAAAATCAACCATGATTATTATGTGTAACGAATCATTTGCAGAAATCAATAAAGAAAGTATTAACATTGAATAAACTCAATGAAATACCTCACAACATTAATCAGTCATACAGGGAAACTAATATGATAGATCCATACATTATTTATATGGAAAATGATAACATTCACTGTAGATGACAATCTGAAGTACACAATCAACAATTCTCAAATAAACTTGAAGAATAACAAGAGATAGATCAAAAGATGACTTTATTGTATTAAAAGAGGTCTTGTACAGAAATTACAAAAGGCTCTGCTAACTAGAGTATCTCTAGTCCAGTCTCCTGCTGACTTGCAACTCCAAAATTCCCCACCACTACTACGAGAGGTCCTCCCTCTTAAATAGGAAATTACAGCAGAAAAGAAAGATAGATATTTCCCAAAATAGGGATTACAAAATCGGGTCAAACTATCGATCCAAGAAATCCTGCCATTTCTCATATATCTCTAGCAACTCATCTATATTGGGGAAGTTGACAGATTCTAAGGCTAACTGAGCATTGCATGTCTTATTTTCCATGTCATGTTTGGCCAACTTGTGCCAAGTGTGAAGGTAAATGCGAATCCTGCCCTCCATGATGACCGGTTCTCTCACCAGATAATCCACATCATCAATGCTGACTTGATCAAGATCCCGAATTCTCTGTGCAAACTCTTCACACCTGTGTTCGAGCTCCTCAAGTTTTCATTTTGGCAGCAAAGCATCCAAAATGGGCTCCATAAATGGAAGTTTCAAAACCTCCATAATATTGTCAACTGCATACCAGCGTCTGGTGCAGAGGTCTTTAGACTTATGGATAATCTCCTCAGCTGTTTCATTGAAATCAAGTCAAGTGTTTAGAGAGGCTTTCACCTTCTTCATTTGAAAACTGTTAAGGATCGGGATGTCTTCTGGCGCATTCTTTATATACAACTGCCATTGTCTGACTTCTTCCTCAGCTTTAGAAGCTTGAATTCTCTTAGCCTTTTGTTCTTCTAGAGTGGTATACATCTTGGAAAAACCAATGAAGTTCTCCCTGATCTCATCAAGAGCGAGGTAAACCTTCTCCAAGAGTTTGTGATGGTATTGATTAACTTTAAGGGCCAAATTCTTAAAATCACATAAGGAGAACTTGAAAGAACTTGAGGAGGTTGCACTTGCAGTTGCATCCTCAACTTGCTTTTCCAAAGAAGCTATCCTTTCTGCATCTATGGAATATTGAGATTGTGACAGACGAAGTTCAGTGAGAAGTGTATCATTCCTTTGCTCCAGGTCTTGAACCTTATCTTCCCGAATCTTTCTGAGGTTAGCCACATAAGTTACATGCTGTGTCTTGATCTCAGCCAACTCTGCTTTCAATCTTCTGATTTCATTCTCTTTTAGGTCGAATTCTTTGTCCAGAACTTGGACTAAAACCCAATTGGCACTTGCAAAAGCTCCTAAAGCTGCAACAGTTTCTATGGCTTCAGCTCATGGGTCATTGGTCCTTGGAGCCCATACGACCTAATCTAGGATAGGTTCTTCTAACACACCCTAACCTCTGCTCCTCTTCCTGGTTCTTCTCATCACTGCCTTATCATCATGGCTGTAGAAGTAGTCACCAAGGGGAACTACATCTTGATCTGCATACTCAGTCACTTCCCCTGCAGAAGTAGAAGTAACACTTACTGTTGCAACCAAAGGGGGTGTTTGAATGAATACTAAATTAGGTATAGGCAAAGTGACTTGAGGGATAATTTGAGGTGTGGAGGTGACTTTGGTAACTGATAAGACTTTGATTGGTGAAGGTACTGAGACAAAAGCTTCAGAAAGTGGGACTTGGTTGTCAACATTGGCTTATGGACGTAGCAATTGCTTATCAGCCTTGATGGGTGATGATGGAGGGGAAACCTTGGAAGATTCATCAGTCGTAGTTGACAATAAGTTAACTATGGGTGACTACCGAGGGGCAATAAAAGACTGGACTTCTACAACCATGGATGATGAAATAGAAAAAGGGACTAGGTGTTCTGGCAATGGAGTGGTGCTATCATTGAGAGTGTTAAATAAATGGGACAAGGAAAATGGAAGTGTCACTCCTAAAGGTGCAGTGGAGGTTTGTTGGACAGATGGTAGCAAAAATAAAATGCCTGGGGCAGCATTAAATGTTAAGATTTAATATGCTAAGACAGAAAATAGCAGCATTACATTCCATTTCACAATAATAGCATATATAGGATCACTGAAGAAACAACAAGCACAGCATAAACACAAGAGACATAGATTTATCCTGGGAAACCCTCATGGGGTAGAAAACCCAGCAAAGCTTCCTCAATATAGATGACCAGCAATATACAAAGATGAAACCCTGAGACATGATCTCCTCCTTCACAATAGCAGACCTCTCCTCCACAAGTGCGTTACCCTCATAGTGAGTGAGTGTGTCAAATGAGGAACACACCTCCTCTATTTATACACTACTTTGATATGTATTTTACACAAGTACATGTAGGCTCGTATTTAACCATTAGGTTAAATACCCCATTATAACTAACTGGGCCGACCCCCACATGGTGGGTCTAATAACCCTAGTTACCACACCCAACTCGGAGGAATAAACATCTCTGGATTTATAGTATAATCACATCGGAGGTATGGAACATCTCCGGAATAAATAATATACAAATATAATATTCTTTGAAGTTACAATATTTCAACACTCCCCCTTAACGAGAAGGATATTATAACAGTATCTGCACGAGCAAGGAGTCATCAACATCATACATGATACATCTATAAATCATTGGAAGCTTTCTCAACATCATCAGTAACTCAAGCAGTTACTGGAACATCTTCAATACTGGAACATCAACATCTTCAGTACTGAGTCTTTATCTTCTGCAGCACTCGAATAGCTACAACAACATCAACATCTCGATCCTCACGATCATCAGTATCATCATCTCACGATCATTAGCATCGTCATCACACAATCATCAGCATCATCATCACACGATCATCAGCATCGTCATCACACGATCATCAGCATCGTCATCACACGATCATCAGCATCGTCATCTCATGATCATCAGCATCGTCATCTCACGATCATCAGCATCGTCATCACACGATCATCAGCATCGTCATCACACGATCATCAGCATCGTCATCTCATGATCATCAGCATCATCATCTCACGATCATCAGCATCGTCATCACACGATCATCAGCATCGTCATCACACGATCATCAGTATCGTCATCACACGATCGTCAGCATCGTCATCAACACAGATATCCATAACAATACAAGTATCCACATCATTAGTACAAGTATTCATGCCAATACAAGTATACATATCATCAATACAAGTATCCATACTGATACAAGTAATCATGTCATCAATACATGTATCCTACCGATACAAGTAACCACATCATCAATACAAGTATCCATACCGATACAAGTAACCATGTCATCAATACTAGTATCCTACCGATACAAGTAACCACATCATCAATACAAGTATCCTACCGATACAAGTAACCACAAAAAAAAATCACTTTCTCGGAGACGATTCGTCTACGGATCAATTCAGGGACCAAAGTCCGGGGATGATACAATCCCCACTTCTCGGAGACCACACGTCTACGGATCAATTCAGGGACCGAAGTCCGGGGATGATACAATCCCCACTTCTCGGAGACCACACGTCTACGGATCAATTCAGGGACCGAAGTCCGGGGATGATACAATCCCCACTTATTGGAGACCACACGTCTACGGATCAATTCAGGGACCGAAGTCCGGGGATGATACAATCCCCACTTCTCGGAGACCACACGTCTACGGATCAATTCAGGGACCGAAGTCCGGGGATGATACAATCCCCACTTCTCGGAGACCACATGTTTACGGATCAATTCAGGGACCGAAGTCCGGGGATGATACAATCCCCTGCCTGTTCATTCAGGACTTCATTATCGGAGACCCAGTCTACGGCTCTATTCTGGGACCTTAGTCCGGGGACGATGCAATCCCCTGCCTGTTCATTCAGGACTTCATTATCAGAGACCTCACGTCTACGGCTCTATTCTGGGACTTCAGTCCGGGGACGATGCAATCCCCTTCCTGTTCATTCAGGACTTCATTATCGGATACCTCACGTCTACGGCTCTCTTTAGGACTGAAAGTCCAGGGATTATCCAATCCCCTCAACTGTCCACTAAGGACTTCATTCTCGGAGACCTCACGTCTACGGCTCTCTTTAGGACTGAAAGTCCAGGGATGATCCAATCCCCTCAACTGTCCACTAAGGACTTCATTCTCGGAGACCTCACGTCTACGGCTCTCTTTAGGACTGAAAGTCCAGGGATGATCCAATCCCCTCAACTGTCCACTAAGGACTTCATTCTCGGAGACCTCACGTCTACGGCTCTCTTTAGGACTGAAAGTCCAGGGATGATCCAATCCCCTCAACTGTCCACTAAGGACTTCATTCTCGGAGACCTCACGTCTACGGCTCTCTTTAGGACTGAAAGTCCAGGGATGATCCAATCCCCTCAACTGTCCACTAAGGACTTCATTCTCGGAGACCTCACGTCTACAGCTCTCTTTAGGACTGAAAGTCCAGGGATGATTCAATCCCCTCAACTGTCCACTAAGGACTTCATTCTCGAAGACACCTGTCTACGGCTCACTTTAGAACAAGTGTTCAAGGATGATACAATCCTCACATGTATTCTCATCAATACAAGTACAAGTATCCTCAACCATACAAGTACATTAATCAATACATGTATCATCAAAAGTATGTATTCTTACCAATACATCTTATCATCAAAAGCATGTATTCTCACCAATACATCTATCATCAAAAGCATGTATTCTTACTAATACATATAACATCAAAAGCATGTATAAGTAAAACTAAGTATTCTAAGTATACGAGTCCTAAATCTAACTATTTCTAAGTATCTAGGTGTAGAGAACAGGTTACCTCATCATCGACCTTGTTGTTCGATGAGACAATCTTCATCATCAGTGACTATACTACTCCCCCTTTCGAGGAGGGTCCTTTTGAGATACACCAAGCTTGTCTCGAAAGTATTCAAATTTCACTCGAGACAGAGGCTTGGTTAGTATGTTGGTAACTTCTTCACTTGAGGTAGAGGTTTGGTTAGTACATCGGTAACCTGTTACAAATTCAAACTTTATAGTTCCTTTCTGTGTCATATTTTGTTAGATCCCTATGATCTTTGACTTATCATGGAACAATGGATTCTATGTCATCTTGATACAACTCTATTTGTCACATAGGATCACAGTTGGTTCTATCTCTAAGTCAAGCAATCCTGAAGCCAAACTTCTTCACAACTAGCAGAGCAAGCAGCCATATATTCTGCTTGTGCTGAGAGCCACACTAGACTGCTTCCAGTTAAACCACGAGATCATGGCTAATCCCAGACAATAACATCCTCTCGATGTGTTCTTCCTGTCTGATACACTTCCTGCCCAATCAGAATCTGAATAGCCATCTGAAGTCATGATCTTCAAGATAGCATAGATCAAATTCTATCGTGTCCTTTATGTGCCTCATCACATGCTTTGCAACTATCAGGTGAACACATCTAGTTTCCACTAGATACTGACTCAAGGTGTTCACAACAAAGCATATATCTAATCTAGTATATGTTAGATACATAAATGACCCAATAATTTGACTGTACAGAGTTATATCCACTAACTCTGATGAGTTATCCCCTAACAGCTTCAAGTTGGAATCCATAAGAGTGGCCATTCCAACACCTCAAGTCATATTTCTCATCATACTTTCCCTGGTTGAGAAATATTTCTTCTGAGCCTTGCCATACTTCCAGACCTAGGAAGTAAAGCATCAATTTGAGATCTTTCATTTTCATTTCTGCATTGAATGATCTTCTGCATATCTATCTGTGCCATCTCTTGTTAGATGGGTCTACTGATATGAACCTCAATAGCATTCGAACTCTGTGGTGAGTTCCTTCTTGCATCCATGTCATATGTGTATAGAAATCATATTCAACCTTGTAGCAAAGGTTGAGATCCACATCACCCATGGTGATCATTAAGTTTATCAATTTATTATCGATCCTAGGTACCTATACAGAACCTGATTCACACTTCTTCTTTAATTACACCATACTTGGAGCAAACATCTTGTCATGATTCTCTTCCCCTTTCTAAGAGAATATTCTAGCCATGAGCCTTCTATATTTTGTTTGATTTGTAAATCTTCTTGTTTGAACATCCACCACTTGTACGGTGTCCATCATTCTTCATGACCTTTCCTACAAATCAAAATTAAGTACATGATTAGTAATACTTCATAATCATCAAATCATATTGACATGATAACCTATTATGCATACAGATATCATTTACATAGTGATGCAACTATTTTGACCAATACTTTGGCACAACACTTTCCCATATCCTGTATGCATACAGTGGCTATCTAGATGCCTTCCATCTCTACCAGAACATACTATCGAGAGTGTGCACAACTCTCATCATGTCAGCAAAGAGGTTTCATTCTAGACAAGCAACAATGGAATGTTTGTCCAACTTACCAATCATATGCATATTAGTAGTATACTGTTCAATGTTCTATGAATATTTACACTCAGCATGATATATTATAGGAATACAAATATGCATAAAATCTATTACAGGCAATATCATTTACTATTTCAAATAACAACTCAAATACTTATCTTTTATGTTTGTGTGGTTGCCTCCCGCTTGATCTTCTGTATGTCTTTTGAACTTCTATTCATTCTGTACCACTGTGCATGCTCAAATGTGCACTAGTGTCATCATCATGATCTCATACACAAACATACATTCATTAGTATAATCTCAATGTTATCAAAACATTATAGTTCTAAATAATCTTGAAAATGTATAATCATGATTATAGATAATATTCAAGGTTTCAGGGAAGTCTTCCTTTACTTATGCATATTCTTGTTTGATCTAGTTAGTTAAATAATCAACCAGGATAAGAGACATGATATGCATAAACCCTTGATTACTAACTTTATGAATAAGCATAACCAATCATACCAAGTATACTTATATAAGGGATCCTAAGGTAAGATTCTAACTTGTCATAGGAAAACATACCTGGATTAGTATATCTGCTTAGCTATGTACAACATACCTAAACAATCTCTTCAATGATTTAGAGATCCTGAGCTAGAACCTGCATGTCTCATAGGTTAAGCATAATATAACAAAGTCATACATACCTCGTAAGTAGAACAAAGATTATGGATGAGTCTTTGTCTTCATGTTGTCATGTTTTAAGTAGCTTGATTTGTCTTTTGTGATGTACCTGTATCTTGTTAGCAAACGACATCAACCTCATACAACACCATAATGCATTAGTACAATCATATAGCCCTAATCAATGAATGTCTTCGATCATTCACATGCATTCATACTATTACTAGGGTGATAAGACAATTCTAACATTAATCAAGATTGTACTAATAAATAACATGAAGACAAACACATTATGAACTTAATCAAGAATCAGATTTCAAGACATACCTGAACCTCAAGTCATACCTGTCGAGACTTCATGTAGTCTTCTTATGTAAGGCCTTAGCCTCAACTCCCCCTGAAACTTGATCTAGAGCTTGATTAGGGTTTGCTAGAGAAACCCTAAAAATTCAATCTTTGACTTTCACACTTCCGAATGAATGGAAGGATGTGTCTTTCTGAGCTGATCAAACTAGCATACTTCAATTTTGAAATCTCCAAAAATTGACCCCTCAAAATTGCCTTTCAAACTTCTAGATCTTCTTGACAGGATCCCGAACTAGGGTTTTATGAAGCCCACCCTTTTGCTCAATCAAAAGGTTTGATCCAAGGCTCTAAACTCTTATTTTTTTTGAGGAGCTTCCAGCCATGGATTCCGATTCCAAAAATTCTAACTTTCTCCGAAACCCTAAATTCCGGAAGCCATGAATAAAGGTGCTCCAAAAATAATTATGTTTTGACAGAAATATGCACCTGATTGTTTCTGCTATAACTCTGAAATTTTTGCTCCAAAGGGTCTGAAACCCTTTTTCCGCAGTAGCCTGACCTGTCATCTTTCCATCCTGACAGGTCTGACCTCAATTGGATTTTCTAAGAGAGAGTTATGCCAAGTGTCGCAACGTGACCTGTTTATGGGATAAAACAGTAGAGCAAACTTGTACGGCGTGCCACGTGTCACTATTTGAACTTCAGCCTCTGAAAACTTTTCCTGAGATAGCTCTCCCTATTATCTTTCCATCTTGACAGGTCTGAACTCAATTGGACTCTCTGAGAGAGAGTTATGCCAAGTGTCGCAACGTGACCTGTTTATGGGATAAAATAGGAGAGCGAACTTGTACGGAGTGCCACGTGTCACTGGTTCATCTTCGGCCTCTGAAAAAGTTTCCTGAGATAGTGCAGTCTGTGTACTACCTGTCACTTTTTACGAAATTTCATTTGGAGCTTCCTAGCCCAAGTTATGACCTTTTTTCCAAGGTTACCTGATTTTGACTGAGATCTGGAAGAGGCAGAAACCCTAACTTGTACTGATCATAACTCATAAAGTACAACGAATCTGAGGGTGCCCTTTGGACACAAGGTACCTGGGGATGTTATCTTCGACCTTGTCTTCCTTTAGGTTAGCTCTGATACCATGTTAATATTTAATATGCTAAGACAGAAAATAGCAGCATTACATTTCATTTCACAATAATAGCATATATAGGATCACTGAAGAAACAACAAGCACAGCATAAACACAAGAGACAGAGATTTATCCTGGGAAACCCTCATGGGGTAGAAAACCCAGCAAAGCTTCCTCAATATAGATGACCAGCAATATACAAAGATGAAACCCTGAGACATGATCTCCTCCTTCACAATAGCAGACCTCTCCTCCACAAGTGCGTTACCCTCATAGTGAGTGAGTGTGTCAAATGAGGAACACACCTCCTCTATTTATACACTACTCTGATATGTATTTTACACAAGTACATGTAGGCTTGTATTTAACCATTAGGTTAAATACCCCATTATAACTAACTGGGCCGACCCCCACATGGTGGGTCTAATAACCCTAGTTACCACACCCAACTCGGGGGAATAAACATCTCTGGATTTATAGTATAATCACATCGGAGGTATGGAACATCTCCGGAATAAATAATATACAAATATAATATTCTTTGAAGTTACAATATTTCAACATTAAATTCCAACATTGATTGGTCTGGGAAAGAATGATCCATGTCAATACTATCCATCAAGTCAGTGAATGTCTTAGGATCTTCAATGACTTCCTCTGTCACTAATACTGGAGGATGAGGCACAACTTCCTCATCACAATCGATTATGTTGATTATGGACACCTGTGATTTAGAAACTAAAACTTTCTACCTCTTTGATGGATTAGCTCTAGTCATGACCAGGTCATCATCTTCATGAGTCTCTATAGTAGGCAGTTGAATATTGATAGAATGACTAGGAGGTTCTAGCAATTGAGTATTAAGCACTGATGACAACTGTGTCATCTCTTGCTTGAAATTCCGAGCTGTCTGTAATAAAACTTTAGTTGTTTCAACAATTTTCTCTTGTGGAGGTTCCTCTAGGGAAGCTTTACCTTTATCCCCATCAAGATATGTGAGCATTAAGGGAGTTTTATCTTTTTGGGCTTCTTTTTCCTCTCGGTCTCTCCTTTTCTGTTCAATTAAATTCAATTGCATGGCCCTGTAGCTCAAAACTCTAATTTTGAGTTCTTTCTGGTATTGCAAAATATCATTTTGTTCTTGTGAATCTTTGGCTTTGGCAAGGACTTGAGAAAATGTGTCTACCCCTTGGTATATAAAATCATCTGGGCAAACCTCATGTGCATAATCCATTTTTACATGTATTTGTTTGAAGTGTGCATCCAAGAATTTTTTGGGGTCACGTTTCCTCTTCTCAGCAGTGCCCAATTTCAAGGCAGCTATTTGGTCATCGAGAGCTGTGGCCCAATTTGAGGTAGGGATAACCAACTGTCCAAGGTTGAGAGAAAACTTAGGCCAACCTTTCTTCCTGGGACCTGTGAGTTTCTTATACATTCCATCAGTCACTGTCTGGAATGAAACCTCCTATAGAACTAGCCTGTCTGGGACTATTCTAAGTAGAAGGTGCACTGTATCACTTCCCCAGATTTTGATGTATGAGAAGTACTCGAACACATACCAATCACCCATGGTATTAATGAAGGCATTGGCATCTTCTGAAAATGCAGGTGCCTCCTGCTTGAAGATCTTAAAATAAATGGTACCCATAAAGCTATCACAGATATCATACAATAAAGGAAAAAAATTGCCTTCCCACAATGCTGAATGGTAAATGTGTACAGGGGGGTCTGCAGGGGTCCAACTCCAACCTAAGTTAGGATACTGGAACTCTGCACAGAAAACATCAATGGCATGTAGAAAAGAAGAAATGTGGCTTCTTATGAGCAGGTGCCTTCTGATAATCCTGTATTACATTCTTCAATTCTGATGATAGGATAGATGCCCATGGGAAGGATTCACCTGTGGTTAACACATGATGTGCTATACGTGCCCATTCGGTTTTGAAAAGAGAACAATTGGGAAGACCAAAAAGCCTGCAAAGCATGGCTGCCAACAGAGAGTAGAGTTCCTTAAACCAGATAATGGGATAGAGGTTGCTAGCCTTAGGCACAAAGGCATTGGGCTTGAACATCCATGGCTTTATCATCTTAGTGAATTTATACCAGGTCTTTGAAGACTAAATAAATTCAGAAGAAAGGGTCTGTGTATGGGGTTTAAGAGCAAAAGCTCGAACAAAGACCTCTGGGCGAAAATGTGTCAATTGAGCACCGTTGCTATCATTGAAATAACTGTCTTTGACACTGGCATTTTCGATAATCCACTTTACTGCATCAGTATAAGGTAGGACAGCAGGACGTGCAACAATGGCGTGTATTTGGGAAGCCCTAAACCTTTCATACATAGGTTTATCATTCTCAATATGGGAAAGGTCGTCGTTGTCAAATATAGCATAAATTTTAGACCAATCCACCTGGTACGTTTCAGTGACCCTTTCACTGGTATCCAAAAGGATACCAAAATTAGGGTCCTTGGTCAAGAGATCTCTATGTGCCATTTTGGATCATGTGTTTTTCGACATGGTGAAAAGCTTACAATTTATGATAAATAAAGAAATAAAATCAAAATTCAATCCAAAATAGCAGAATTGGAAAACAAGAAAAATAGAAGTATGACAACAGACTTACCCGAAATAACTGAAGAACTGATAAAATGACACCTTAACAGGAATCCGCAGTAAAATCCAAGCAACGGGGTAATTTCAAACAGTAAAAATGACAAAAATAAAATAGAAAAAACCCTACTTATTACATTTACCAGATTAAAACGTGACCGTAGGATCAAAACAAATGGACGGCTGAGATGAACCAGAGCGAGATGAAGAATCAGGTTCATATTTTATTTTGAAAGTTTATTTAAGAATCCCGAAAGCCGAAACCCGAAAGTGTCAGGTTGCGGGTTTCAGGATTGCAAGAAAACAAAAGCACAAAAGAATTCCTGAAAGCTGAAACCCGAAAGTGTCGGGTTGCAGGTTTCGGGAATGAAAAAAAAACAAATCGCAATCGAAATTTTTTTCCCGAAAGCTGCAATCCGAAAGTCTTGGGTTGCGGGTTTCGGGAACACACAACAAAATCAAACTTAAAAAGAAATTCCCGAAAGTCGAAAGCCGCAATTGCTGGTTTCGGGATAAAATTTCCCGATCTTATTTACAAAGAAAACCCGCAACCCGCAATTGTCGGGTTGCGGGTTTTGGGATGACAAAAATAAAAAGTTGAAAAAATAAAATCCCGCAACTGTCGGGTTGCAGGTTTCGGGTTTCATAAACTCCAAGCACAAACAAACAAATCCTGCAACCCGCAACTGTCGGGTTGTGGGTTTCGGGTTTCCTAAATGTCGTGTTTCGGGTTGATGGAAGTAAATGATAAAATACTCAGAAAATGAAGTTTCCTGCAAGCCCAAAACACTTAGAAATTTTTAGATCAAAAGAAAAACACACAGAACAAAAGTACGGGTAAGGGATCTTAGGGATAAAAATCAAAATCTCATATTTACAAGAAAACTCACCCAACTACCTTTGTGTTTATTAGGAATGGGGCTCCCATGCTTCAACTAAGCATGGGATCTGTTGTGGCCACAACAAGACCATTGATAAAACAAGTCCTGTAGAATTCATCAGACAATCCTTCTATGTGTTTGGCTAGTTTCTCAAATTCTGTCTGATACTCTCTCACAATGCCACTTTGACGAAGTTTAATGAGTGCTCCGGTGAAGTCATCAAAAGCACTAGGTCCAAATCGTTGCAAAAGGAGTTGGCAAAAATCTATCCATTTTGTCTTGTCATGAGCCTTGATGTACCAACGGTACCATTGAAGGGCTTCCTGTTCCAAATGAAAGGATGCAAGTGGAAATTTTTGGACATCTACCATTGAAGCAAAGAAATTCAAGCTTCGGACCATGGAAATTGTTGGAAGAAGAGAACCCATTGGCTGCAGAAGATTCTTGATTTCGGTTATTGTTCATAGCTGAATGCTGAAGATGGAGGCTAAGAAATTTTTCATGCAGATCTTGGAGTTTGGTTTGGATGGCTGTAAGTGCTTCCTCCATGGTTTTTGCTCCTGCGCGGGTGACAACCATAACGAAGAGTTTTTTTTTTTTTTTTGGGGGGGGGGATGGATAGAAAAACACAAACAAAAGCTTATTTAGTAAAGGGAAATTTGGATTTGGGAAAAACTCGGAGGGGTAATTGGGGTTTGACTAGGATTTGGACACATTATGATGGATAGGGAAGCAAAAAATGGGGATTTCAGAAGTGGGGTGAAAGAATGAGAAAATTTTTCAAAGAGGGACAAAGAAGCCGAAATAGGGAATGGACATGGTGGCAAAATTTGGAGGCGAGTGGGTGAAAATTGAAGAAATTATGGAAAACCCTAAAAATAGACAAATGTGAGATTTCTGACTTTGGGAAGTGGAATTTGGGATAGGGTCCTCAGGAATGAAATATGCAGAATGGGATTGCAGGGGTGTCAGTGAAGTTTCAGGGAAAAAAGAGATCAAACAAGGGAGATATGAAAAAAAAAACAGAATTTCAGAATGGATCTGAAACAGTGGGATCTGGAACGGCTAAGAATGGATTGAAAACGGATGGATCTGAAATGAATTTTAGAATGGATCTGA